>JARHVA010004883.1:1110000-1120000 GCA_037957365.1 Torreya grandis | reverse complement strand
ATTTCACTATGAATATGGGTGGATACCTATCATCATAGTGGTTGTACATGTTAATTAAGACTAGATATGGAACCGAGATGACCATTAGGCTGAACCCATTTCTAGGAATCATATAGAACCATAATATCCTAGTTTAATTGATATAAAATGCACTATGTTCTACTGAGAAGAGAATTCAATCCTCCATAAGATCACCATGCCCCTTGATGGAATCCAAGATAACCTAATTGATGAATGGGTGCATGATTAATGTGAGTTTAACCCATATAATAATGTATAATAAATAGGAATAGGCACATATTGCATTCTCAAAGAGGATTCCCAATTTTCAAGTCTTATAAAGGCATAAGAGTATCTTGAGGGCGTATGGTATTTATATTTATATGGTTTCTAAATAAAAAATGGCATAGGGTTTGGTGTGGTAATGATCTCCCCCCCCCCCCCAAAATGATAAATATTTCCATGCATTCATATTGTAATTTAGTTGCATGAATAATGTCACCAAATATGAGGCATTGATCTCAGGTCTTCAATTGGTGCAAAGGAAATAAATTAAAGTGATACAATCATTTAGGGATAGTGAACTAATCATAAACCAACTCAAATAACATAACTTTTCCAACAATAGTCTATTAAAATCTTACAAGCTCAAGACATGGGACATAATCAAGGAATTTGATGCTTTCAACATATATTCTATACCAAGGGCACAATATGATGACATTAATAAGATCAAAAATGTGGTTACACAGTATGACCTCCCATGTGATATAAGGAATGAGTCCAAGTATCTCATAAAGCTTATGGTTGGATTTGTAGTCCTAAATAATGTGAGAAATTGGTAGGTTTTAAAAGAGATGAAAAAAATAAGTTCATATAAGATGAATTAAAATTCTATGCCAAAAATTAATCATAGCTCCAATACCAATATAAGGAATAGATAATTTATCTAAATTGGAATAAGATATCTAAGGGGTTATTTATGTTTTAAGGCATATTAAATTCTAATGATAAAATTAAGGGTGAAGAAAGACACATGATGGTTGAGGAATAAATATTTAAGTGGGTACCCATATCTGATAACAAGCTCTTAAAGTCTAGTACAGTGTGTTCCCCATATGAAATAATATAATTCATTGAGCTTAGTATAATATACAATTATATATTTATATGTAACTACCAATACCTCAAAGGCTTTGACCTAGGTTTATCCTAATAGACTATCAAGTTTGACCCCTACACCAAGCCAGTCATGAAAAAATAAAGGCTAGTAAACCCCAAGATTAAGCCTTTAATGAGAAAGGAGTTATCAAAGATTATAGATGCCAATATAATATTTCTAATCAAAAATTCTTCATGGGTGTCTAATCTAGCTTTGATGTGGAATAAAAATAGGGAAATCTAGTTAATCATATACTTCAAGGAACTAAATAAAGCATCCCTTCAAGATCACTACCCTCTCCTATCAATGGATAAAATTCTTCAAATAGTTTCGAGTGTGGAGAGGTTTTCATTCCTTTATGGTTACTCAAGGCCTCATGTTATAGATAGATACTTGTGTAAGAGTGCAATCAATTTAATACCACATTCACTACTAAGTGGGGTACCTTCACATATTATAAGATGACCTCTAGATTGACAAATATGGGGGCCACCTTTCATAGAGCAATGGATATAGCATTCAAGGGGCTCATTAATAATATCATCCTGGTTTACCATGATGATATCACTACCTTCTCCAAGTGTATGGTAGATCATTTAATCCATGTAGATTAAGTCTTTGAAAAGTGTCAATATTTTGGGATCTCTCTAGATCCAAATAAATGTGTATTCATTGTCCATGTTGGAAAACTATTGGGGCATATTGTCTCTAAAGATGGAATTGTAATTGATTTATAACAAGTCAAGGTCATTATGTTTCTCCCTCTCTTAGGTCAAAATAAAGGCCTGAAGATCTTCTTAGGAAAAAACTTTTTCAAGAGGTTTGTGCTAAATTTTTCTACTCTAACCAAGCCCCTCATAGTAATCATCAATAAAGGTGTTGCATTAAGTTGGAGCCATAAAGGAAAGATAAGTTGTAAGGCTATCAATCATGCTATCACATAATCTCCCACATTGATAAACCATGATTATAGTAATTATTTTATCCTTTATGCATTTGGTGGGGCTAAATGCATCTTAGGTATTCTAGAACAAAAGAACAATGACCAATTGGAGTAGCCTAAAGATTTATTTAGTTAGGCACTCAAAAATTGTAAGCTACAATATAGTATTATGGAGAGAGATACCCTCATAGTCATAAGGTATCCCAATAAGTTTAGGCATATGTTCTCCAACAACATGATTCAACTCATGGTTCCATACTCAAGTATAAATTAGTTTCTACTTAGTAAGGATAATAGAGAGAAGAGATTTAGATCACAAAGTTAATGTAGTATGACGTAGATATCTAAATCAATGAGGTATTACATGAGAAGGGGTTATGTGAATAGCTTGTAGAGGATGTGAAAATTAAAGATAGAATAGTCTTTATGTTGCACAAGGATAAATGAATAGATCATAATGTCATAATATATTGGATCCATAGCATGATAACCTTCGTTCTAATCAGAAGATATCCACATGGCTAAAATAAATCTAAGTGTAGGCACTTAAAATTATAAGCTATACCTTATGTGCTTGTTAGTGGTGTGTTATTTAGAAGAGACATCAATGGAGTCCTCTTAAGGTGTGTATAATAGGATCAAGTGAATAGGATCCTAAAAAATTTGATGATAGCTTATCAAGAGGCCATTTCTCACCTAAAACCACCACTATTAAAATCATGCAAGATTACTATTATTAGTTGAATCTATTCAAACATGAATATGCATGGGTGAAAGGCTAAAAGAAGTGAACCTTGTTTGTAGGCAAGTAGAAATTGGTAGCCCTACCCTTGTGCCTAATATAATATAACCAACCCTTTTCTCAATAGGGCTTGGATTTCATTGGAATGATAAATCCAACATCAAGCACTAGACACAAATGGATCCTCATAGTAATTGACTATTTAAAAAGGTGCATATAGGCAATAACACTCAAAGATGCTAATGATATTTCTATTTTATATTTATATGAAATTAATATATAAATATTTAATGTTCTATCCATTATTATTTATGATAATTTAATGGTTTTTATTGTATTCAAAATCATCGAATGGGTAGTTAGACACAACATCCACATGAGCATTTCCTATAAATATTACCCTTAAGGTGATGGCCTAGCCAAATTGATGAACAATAAATAGATTTACATTATCAAAAAAACCATGGAGGATAACCAATGATATTCTCACACCAAAATCAAGACAACCCTCTAGGTAGATCGAGTAATGTTGAAAAGGGTGTTGGGTAATTCACCATTCATGTTAGTTTATGAGAGGGAATCTAGATTGCATGCATATTTTGAGTTTCATTCATTGTATATATCATATTAGTTAAATTTAATGATAATTATACCATAATAATAATATTATCCAAGCTAATGGAGCTTGAAAAAATCAGAGCATAGACCATGCACGTTATGGAGCTTCAACAAACATAGATATAAAAGACATTTTAAAAAAACGATACTGACATAAGCTTTGATGAAGGATACTTAGAACTAAAATGGGATGTAGATATGATAAAATATGGGAATCATACAAATTTCAATGCTATATGGAGAGTCTCATACACCATATCCAGTTACAAATAGGACAATGTCTTCCAAATCATAAATCCAAGTTGAGAAGTGTTACACATCACCATAAATGGGATTCATCTCAAACACTATCTATAATGGTGATGTATATTTTGTAAATAATATATTATATGTCTTAGTTTCCCTAAGTTCCACATGTACATGTTGTTTTTTATATTAGATTCATTTCCTCCAAGTGTTTGAGCATAGTTTTTGTTTAGCTTAGTTTTTGTTTCTTCTAAGTGTCACTCGATGTAGTTATTCATTTGTTTGCTTTTTGAAAGGTATCTTAGTTTATTCTAAGGTCAAGTAGGCTTATCATAGTTAATTATGTGAAGGGTAAAATATCAAAGAGATCCATATGAATCCATACCCAATGGATTGATTTAAAGGCTACTTGTCCCCACTTATTAGATAAGTAGCCTATATAGGTCATCAAAAGTGTTAAATTTTTAAATAACCCATCCATGTATATCTCATAAGACCCTATATAAGGTGTGTGCACTTTTAAAACATCAATATTATTAGGGGTAAGCTGACATGTAGAAGACTCCCTTCCACTACCTAGAGTTAGTAGTCAACACAACTTCACACATCAAATAAGTGTCAATTTTCACCTATGAATAAATATCAATACATGCCCTATGCATAATATCTCTTCACCCTATCCATTACTAAGAAATATTGGCACACTAGTAAATCACTTAGGGTTACCATAATTTAGGTAGTGGTAAGAGAGAAATGCACAAATAATAGATTCTAACTATAAATGTGCACCCAAGATCTTCATTTTTCTTTCACACTCCTATCTAAGAGGCCCCTCATGTATAAATTATGAAGTTTCATGCTTGTTCATATAGATTCATAATTTTACTCTCATTTTTTCACCACTCCCTTTGTAATCCAATGAAAACTCCTAGATATAAGGAAAAAAATTGTAAACCACTGAAAGCGGATAGGTATAAGAGGAATTAAGGCCTTATTCCTTTCACAAATGATTACCCTCTATTCCATCACTCAGGTTCATAGCTTCCCTACATTTTTATGCCATTATGTTTTATTTCCCATCCTCCTACATAGCCTTCTATGCACACCTTTTGCATAAGATTCATCCAAGTATCAAGTCATGTGTAGGTCAAAAATGAATCAAGAGCACACTTAAGCATGGGTATTTTTTTTATATAAACATGTGTAAACCATTTGCAAAATTTAGCTAGACTACATAAATTATAAAAGGCATGTGTCATCTTTCTATGCAAACTCTCTTTATGTAGCCTTATCTACATAGATAACACAAATTTATAGAATTTTAAAGTTCATGTGGGTCAGTGCACATATGATCCCCAAGAGAGACACACACATAACTCTACCACATGAATAAATACGACATGGTAAAATCTAGGGAAATTCTGCATAGTTCCACATCAAAAAATAATTTCAAGTGAATTGATAGGTGGTAGTAATAATAAAAATTGGTAGTTGGGCCTGATTAGACATCGATCAAAGTTAAGGTAGAATGGAATTAGATGAAAATGTAGAAGGTAGATGGGTATAACATGCACACATATTTAATCTAACTATATAAGTGTACTTATGTCCCTGATACACATGCAGATTGATTGAATATCCAAGAATGACCTTTCAACCATTTCTAATACCAAACTACCAACCCAAATTGAATGAGCATGGTTCATGATAGGAATTAAGTGGGGGTATAGTTCTCTTTAATTATTAGTGATAAATTTTGAGTTCATGTTTCCTATCTACCATCTCAAGTGGTGATTTAATTCTATAGGATCTTTCCCAGCTCTATATAAACCATGATATTTAATATATGAGGGATCCCTTTTATTGATATACCAAAGCTCTACCTATTAGAGTGTATAATATTGGTTTAGAATTTTAGATTAATAAGAATTATACTACCTTTGTTCATACTCTACATTTTATGTGTATTGATGGTCATTGATCTTTTTCTATGGATGTTCATCCCTCTCATTATTGTACTCCATTCATCTTCTATGTTGAATCAAAATCCTTTACAGGTTTCATGCTATGTAGATAAGAATCTACATAAGCATTAACTATGAACCATTTTTTGTCCCTCTTAACACTGACTTGTGTTCCCATGCCTATATGTAAAACACTTATATAGTGGGTGTCTAGTTTGATTACTATGTGCATTTAGTTCCTTAATTTTATTGTGTTGTAAAGTGGGTGAGGTGGTCATTCTATTATTGGTGCATCACTGCTTTCCCTTTCAACATCCCTCTTACCTTCTCTCCCCCTTTTCCTTTTTTAGCATTAGGTTTAACATTAGTTTTATATTTCCTTTCTTCTCTTCATAGGTTTGCATGCTAGTCCTAAACTAGATGGACTTAAATTATAATGAAGTTGGCCTTATCCTAAGATTCATCCCAAGGAGCAAAAGAGTCCCATACCTTGGGACATGATCCTATTATTGCATTGAAGTGTCAAATTACTATTAAGCACTAAAGTCTAAGTCACTCAATATATAAGTGTTGTATGGTCATGCATAAGATTTGTTGTCACCACAAGTGTGTATTTTGAGTAATAACAAAGCCTTTGAATCCATGAGAAGACTTGCACCATATCTTGTGACTATTATTTATATATGTATGTATGGGTAGAAGAAGGATATTTACCTAGGGGACACATTAAAATAAAACATGTTGGGTTAGCAAGGGTGGTGTAGGGAGTTTTGGGATGGAGGGAATGGTTTTTATCTATCTAGTGACCTTCTTCTAGGCTTGTGTATCAATGATATATTTTGTCTTTCCCTATTCTCTATATAATTAAACCATGGCTTAGTCTATTGGGATGGATTATTCAAATAACATAATTAATTGCATAGATAGCTTGAGAGGTGTATCCTGGGTAGAAAAAATGAAAGTAACCATTATATTTTAAAATAATACTTATATTTTTAGCTCTATAAGATGTGGGTTATTTTGAATAAAAATTGAGTAAGTTACTAGTCTACTAAGCAAATTTTCATGTAACTTTTGACTAATGTATGAATAACCCCAATATAAATGGTAGTAGTACGAGTGTACTTAGTAGGTAGATAAATATATGGAAAATCCCAAATGATAGGACCTTGGGTTGGGGTAGGAAAAAATAACATTGTATATGCATGGGACTTATTTAATGGTCTTAAAGAATGTAAAGAATGATTAGCACCTATTTTAGTTGTGGAAATAAAATAATTAACCAAATAATCTAAGACTTAAGAACTCATATTTTGAGAGGAATCTAGCGATACCTTTACCACTACATTATTCACTAAGGTAGCCTAAGATGGAGAGCTAGATATTGTACTTGAAAATGATCCCTAAACTAGGACTTATTTTTAAAATTATGCCTTAATTTACACATATCTTTATTTGACTAATTATAACTTAGTTTTGACTAAGTAAACTTTTCCCTACTTAACCTCCTTAATATCTTCACCTATATTTATCTCCTCAACTTTAGTTTCTTCCTTTTTGTCTTCATCCATCATTTCATCAAAAGAGTCTATCTCATCTGAATCGATGTCTATTTTAGACAACCATTCCTCTTGTTCATTATCATATTCAATTTAAATGGGTTATACCCCTACATGCACCTTGAATCCTTCTTCTTGTTCAATTTTTCTCTACTCCTTCTTGGGCCCCCATTCAGACTCTATATAAAAAGGTGATCCTTTAAAAAATAATAATTTATAAGGCCTTTTTATTCTTTTTTGACCTTAAAAGACATAGGAGGGGTCATTGGTTTCCTTAGATAGGTCCTTATAGGTTGATGAGGAATAAAACATGGCCTTGAAGTTGGTGAAATGGAAGATGAAGGGGTGTGATAGTGGAATGTGGAAGTGAGGTGTAAATGAATTTAGTCATGGGTGAGTGTGTTGGTTTGGATGTTGTAGGAGTTTGTGACAAAGGAAAAATGTGAACCTAATATAATAAATAAAGGAGACTTACTTATTACACTATGTCAAGTGGAGGTAGAGGTGTGAAGAGAGTAGGCATGTAACTCTATTAAGGCTTGTTAACCTTTATATGATAGCTATAGGTGAAGGGGAAGTAACAATAGTCAAAGGAATGGGGAAATCTTAGGAAAAAAATATTTCTACCTTGAGGATCTGCTTCCCCAAATGGACCTGCTTCTTCATATTGATTATATTCCTTTTCTTTTTTAGTCTAATAAGGAGACACATGGATTGGCGTAGAATTCCATTGATTTATATCTATCCTCTTGGCATATTCTTGCATGATTTTAGGATCATAATAGATACTTTGATATTCTATCATTAACATGCATGCATTATGAATTTTAATCACAACTTCACTATCATAATGAGCATTCATGAATATGAAATCATGGATATGTGTTTCATGCCCATAATTAATTTTAACATTTTTATAATATTTCTTTAGGTGTTCCTTAACATTATTCATTGGGTCCCAATACCTCAAACTTTCCACCTTCAGGTCATAGTGCATTCTTACCTTTCCCACATAAATAAAGTGTTCCTATATTTTGTATTGAATATCGATGATGATGAGGAGGGTTAGGTGCAATGTTTCATGTCTATCATTCCTCAACTAAAAAACTACATTGTTTACCAATTCTACAAAAAATCCTTACTTTGAAAATTTGTTCAAGATAATTCATGGTAAATATAGAGGTTGTGTTGTGATGCCTTATATCTTGA
Organism: Torreya grandis; assembly: GCA_037957365.1. NCBI lineage: Eukaryota > Viridiplantae > Streptophyta > Pinopsida > Cupressales > Taxaceae > Torreya > Torreya grandis. The sequence goes on along the minus strand of JARHVA010004883.1, from coordinate 1,111,557 downwards.
TTATGGTACACTCTGGATAGAACTAGTAGTCACCTATTTTTATTGAGAGTTGTCTTTATATGATTTGATAACCTAGGCATATTTTGACCATAAATATCCTAATATACCATGGGATAGAAGGTCTTTGTTAACCTCTTAATCTATCTTCTAAACTTGTGTACATGAAGGATATAAAACTCATCACAAATTCTATTTATGGGGTACTCTTTGTAAGGATCTTATGGTTCTACTAAGGATTAATGGATTGTGATATTTATGGTGTCTATGACATATGACATCATATATAAATTTTTGTTGGGTAACTTTTTTGGGTTATTAATATGATAAATCAAGTTAAAACTAATGATTTCCCCTAAAGCATCAATTTTGTTTGATCTTAAAATTATGTCCAATAGTATAACCCATATATATTAGATGTAAAAAAATTTAGGAAAACCATAAAGTCTATTTTTTATAGCCATGGAAATTTCCATGCCTAGTCTGAAGGATGTTATGGGGAAAAAACCAGGCCTTTAATAGCAAGGTTATTTGGGTTCTTAGCCCATTGTTGTAGTTTATTAGGGTTTGAATTTGAGAGAAACCATTAATTTACCATGGCATATCCATAAGTGATCTCAAGGCTAGGAAGTCTACATCACTTCTCAAATTAGTTACCACTAATGTAAGCAATAGGGATGGTATTAAGCCTATGGTGTAATATTTTTCTAGTAATTTTCCCATTTGTAAATAAATTGAAGAGCAGGTCAATGTAGAGCATTACCTCTAAATTTTATCATCACATTATGTATAACTAATGATTTTATGTCCAAGAGGTCATATCTATATATTTTAGTGAAGAGATATAATTTATCTTCTACCATGTATGGCTATATGGATTCTACTTCATCCTAAACAGATGAATAATGTTTTAACTTGTGTTATTGATTCAAACACGTGTTTGTGTATTTAATTGTGCCTACAATCGATTATGACTAATAAGGAGGCCATTTGAATTTCATAGGAATATGTTCTCTAAAATCTTTAATTCTTTGAGTTGCTATGAAACTCGAATTCATAATGTGCTCAAGTTAGCTAGAAGTTAATGTGATTCAATCTTACTTTACTAATAAATATATTACTCTATATTCAGTTGCTCTATGAATTAAATCCATGAAGTTTCAAATTTATGTGAATTAATTATAATTATGTATTTCATTTCATTCCCCATCTACTTTTTCTTATTTGAATTTAGACTTTATAATGCCAACTTTAGTGTGTCTTATTTCCATGGGGATTATTTTATCTACTCTTAGGTAAAATTTCATATTAGTATGATAGATGTCCATTTTATATGCTCTCAAGGTTGACATTTTTTTCTTTATAATTTTTTTAATTCGAAACATGTGATTATATATCACTCATATATTAATGACTAGACTCTATCAATTTTTACCTCATTTATTTTGGCCATGGGCTCCTAGGATGATGACACTTGGTAGGATCTTATGGATATAGAGCATGAATCCATTAATTATATGTTTTGTAGGCTATGGTTTAGTGATATTATGATAAGTGGAT
>JARHVA010004883.1:1040000-1105000 GCA_037957365.1 Torreya grandis | reverse complement strand
GTTTTAAGGGTTCCCACGACCAAGGATTTTAAGGTCTCATAACCTATAAAACATAGAAAATTTGTTACACTACACACCAGATGTTTCCCTAGAGGGGGAGATCTTTAGCCATCAAGGTCTTCCACATAGCCTCCAAATAGTAAAGTTATAACAAGAGGGTATCCCTTCCCTCTAAGATTTGTATCATATAAAAAAATAGTAAGAAGCCAAGTACACAACATAAGTTCAACTAGAAAAAGAGGTCTTCCACATCTTGAGATGTCTGCATCACATCTACAGAGGTGGATTCTTCTATCATCCATGCTATAAGAGAAAGGTTTGGTTAAAACTCTAATATCCATTCTAAGACAAATCAAATTAAAATGATATGGGTTTTATCTAGATTTTATATCCCTAAATAAACTCATAACTTGAATAAAAATAGAGTAGACTCCTCTATCATCCATATTTACCCAGTGAAATAAGACTACATTAAGATAAGGTCATCCAAATGTATTGAGCTTCCCACTAGGATCCACAATCTTTATGAAGCACTAGGGGGTTTTGAGGCTCACACAGCTATAGAACATTAAGCATGAGGGTTTTAAAGATCCCAAAAATAGGTATTTTAAGGATCATGTAACCTTAAGAAGAGAACTATTGGGTCCTCTTAAATTCAGCAAAAGGTATTTCACATAATTTAGATATAGGACCAAAGTACCCTTTCCCATATATAATAAATGGAAATTTCCACTTTCCAAGCAAACAAGCAAGGTCAAAGCATGGCTTCCTCTAATATCATTACCACATAATAAATTAGGGGAGTGGGTTCTTCTAGTATCCATCATACCCATAAATAGAAACCAGGGGTGGTATCATCTATCTTCTACCTAGTTTAAAGACCACAAAAGAATATCCTTAACATATAAGATGAACATGCAAGTGGAGGACTAGACACCGACCTTTTAAAGAGTGTTCTTGATCCAAATCAAAGTAAAAGACTAAAACACACTAGAAGATTTTCAACCAACATCTCCACAAGAAGGAATTATTTTGGTGGTCATCTACAAAACATTGAAGGTGGAGAAGATAAGAGGGGAAAATTTCTAGCCTTCCCTACTTTAATTTCTTTCCATCCCATATAAGACACCATGAAAAGAGTGATAATTGGTAAAAAAAAACCCACTCCATTCCACTAGAAAGAGCATAGGCCTACATAGAGTGGTAGGGGATTTTCATCTTTCATAACATGCTTAAAGTGTGAGACTATGAAAATACCCATCATGTTTCAATTCATAAAATCTTCTTCAAGACAAAGACCCTCATCCATGCCAAATTTAGATCCATATACTCCCCATTCAAAACTATGTTCTTTCTTCTCATCTAGTAATAGTGGGATCTCAACCAAAGTCAGACTCATCACCAGCCTTGATGCCAACCACCTTCACCCCTTTCCATCATCTTCGTCATCATCTTCCCCTACCTCTTCACCTGCATCTTCCCACCCGATCCTAGGTTTGAAAAATCCTCCCATTATCATTGCCATCAACAAGAGCTTTGGATTTTTTCGTCATTTTCAAAAAATTAATATGCATAGCTATAATATTTTTTTTTTAGTTTTGAATTTAATATTATATTAGTTATTTTCCCCATCAACTAAATTTAGTAGTTTGTTTAATATATTTTTATATTTAATTTTAAATATTGTAATTATAATGTTATTTTTAAAATATCAATGAATTATTTTTCTCATAAATATAAGGAATCTTAGTAAGGATTTTGGTCCTCTATTTTATACAAGGTTGGTTTTTTGTTGTTAGGTTAAAACATTATTTTAATTTTGGATTTGTTATCTCAATCAGGTTATGGATCCTATAAATTAGAATCTAATGGTATATGAATTGAATGATCATGTAAAAAGGTTTGGTCCATTTCAAAAAAACATGTTTACCATTGACCCAAAATAAAATAAAATTAATGATTTTTATTTTTTTAAATCATAATTAAATTGTGATGGCAAAATCAATGCATATTTATGTATTTTTAATAAATATAATATAACATGTAATATTTTAATTATATACAATAAAATTAAGTTTAAAAAAATTTAATGTCATAAATATTTTAGGTTTTAATTAATTATTAGGTTCATTATGTTATTAAACATATCTAACATCCATTAAATATGATAATATAATATATAATATCTTTTAGTTTATATAGCTAACTTTTTAGCTATATTCTTGATTAAAAACACAATAAATGAATTAATTTCACTTGAATTTATATAGGTGTAAAATGTGAAATATCATAGTGCTAAATTATAAAATATTCAACTATTTTGATTTTGATAAATTACTAAATATGGAAAGTTTTTATTTTTCAAAAAACCCAAAGAAGAAATATAATTTTATTGAATAATGAATTCTATTGACCATTCCAACTATTTTAATATGAAAATTAGTAGAAGAGATGATTATGCAGGCTCAATATTAGCTATAGATTCATAAATAAAATCTAGACAGGTTCGTTTCTAAGTGTAAAATAACAAAAGACATTCCATGCCATTGACTATGTATTGGTATCAATTAAATATGACATATTGTTAACATGAAAATACAAAAAAAAAGGTATCTAAAAATGAAATGTCATTAGTATAATTATAATATGTTTCTATAAAGGGTAGTTTTAGGAAGATAATGACATAATGGTCCATTAATCACAAACTTTTCCTAGTTTATTATGCATAAAAAATGGTCGATATGATTTTTGTGCCTTTGGATGATGAGGAATATGAGATATAGAAGTTAACATTTGGCTACAAAAAATTCTATTTTTTTATTTGAAACCCTTAGGTAAATTTGATATCTTGAAAAAATATAATAAATAGAGGGGAGTTTGATGGCCTATGATGAACTCAATCGTCCCCTTGAGGATTTACCACTACTTATGTATCACATACTTAAAGGAGGGAAATCAATCCTATGTATTTATCTCACCTAGAGTGAATGTTAAATTGTGCTACTTTGACTATGTGTATGCAACTAAAGTATGGATTAAATTCTTGAAAGTGATATCTCTTGACTTGATTTAGAGGGCCTTTGATATGTCTTATGGCTAATCCTTGTGAATGATTAATAATTTGGGCATAATAAGGTAGATTTATTTTATGTGTAGAAGTGTATATGTTTGTACCAAGTGAATAACAAATGTTGATAATGAATGACTCTTGATATGTATTTATAGGAAAATATTTTTACAATTTCTTTTAGCCAAAAATGTGAAACATGTGTGAAGACAAAAAATAATGTTTGAAAATTTTAAAAATATCTATTATTTAGGGCATGATGTAGCTGAAATAAGTGAATAACATTTCATTGTGCCCCCATCCACTCACTGGGAATAGTCTAAAGGTGATTTTAATAAGATTGATTATTTAAAATTCAGATTTATATGTGATATAAAGAATAAAAAGTGTTCAAACCCATATATAGATAAATTAATTACATGAATTGAAAAATAAGATTCATTAATTTGTACGCAAGTCATGTGGTTTGTAATTTATCAATAATTAGAATTTTGAAATACCTATGATCAGATTTATGTGTCTACATTTTCCCTCCCTATATTCTATAAATAGAATTGTTAAGTGTAAAAGAGAAAGAGTTGAAGCCGACTTGTTTATAACATAAATTTATTTGAGTGGATACTTAAATTATGTAGGTCACATAAATTTATAAAATCTTAAAATAACTCATTAGGTAGTAATTTTATTATTTTTAATTTTGAAAAATCTTAACTTTGAGATTTGAAATATTGAAAATAAATCAAGGTGGGAGTACAATTTTATCTAGGTGAAAAAAAATTATTATAACATATAATTGATGATGGAGAACTCTACCCACTTATTAAAGCACTTAGGTAATTTGAACCAATGGTGAATTGAGAGTGATCAAGTAATAATTTGAATAAGTGATCAAGAATTTGATTTGGAAAGATGCATTATTACAAATCTAATTAAAATTGAATGGTTACCAATTTATGAATCCAAAATGGTGGAACCATCTTACATTTTCTATAAGTGATGCCAAATCCATTGAGCATTGCTATACTTAAATGTACACCACTTGCATAAATTTAAATCACACTAGTATAGATAGAACTAGATTGTAAAAATTACATGATAGAAAGAAAATGATTAATTTTCATGCATCCATCATGGCCACATTTTCTCATATAGTTACCTTTGAAAATAATATCTTTCTTTTACATTTTGAAACTTTGAATTTTGAATATATAAATTTTTCAACTTTTAGACTTTAAAATATTGAATAATCTTGAACATGAATGATTATCATTCCCTATATAAATATGTGCCAATGATAAATAATTTTATGCATATATGTGCTCAATTTTGAGTGCATTTTAAACCTACAACTTTGATCTTGTAACTATTTTACACATGCTTAGGCATATGCATGTCATATGCCCTCATAATCTATATTTATGTTCTTATTTATTTCATATGTTTGATTTTTTAATCACTTTAAATATTTTGAAACATATATTATACATTTAAAATTTAAATTTACATTAGTTTGAATCCTTGAAAACTTGTAATCTTCATATTTGAGCCTATTCCCCCTCTAAATCTACTTGTGGAGGTCTGTATATATCATATAATCCCACTAAGATACCACCCTATTGAAATGAGGGATGCATCATGCAAGTCACTCATCTCAAAAGAATAATTAATAAATTTTCAAACAAGGACTAAGGGTCACACAAAATAAGAAAGAAATGTTAAACATGTTAGGAAAGAAATGATATGACATTGAAAGAACATAGTAAAAATGAAAACTATTTTATTCCATCCACATGTATCAATTCCATATTTGTTATAAAATTATCACATTTATCTATTACAATGTAAAACATGATGAATTATAAAAATATATATAATACATGTAATTAAACATTAAATTTGAGGTCATATATAGATATAGCATGTTATAGTGTAACTTGTACAATTTAGATGATCCCAACATAGGTATGGCCACTGAGTAAAATCAATTCAAACATATAATAATGTATATGTAATTTATGTCATTTTGGACACTATTTTATGATTATACAGCCTCTCAGTCTTATACACTTAACAAACTCAGGCCTTGGTTATTCTTCTCAATTTTAGACCTTTCTTGTTTCCACAAGTCTCACATCTACTCTATCTTATGACCCTTGGTATATATCTTAGTCTCATTAGTATTATGTTCATGACACAAAATTTATCTCTTTCCTAGAATTATTAAAATGTACTTATCTTAAACCTCTACAAGTTTTGATCTTATACATGTTTTCATGTCCCCTTTATATTAATATCTAGGACATACACTAATATCAATGCTAGTGCACTAACTCATTATAAGTGTCTAGCATCCTAATTTCATCCAATTTTCAAATGAAATGTATCTTAATTTTCATCCTAAGTGTTTTAATCTAATTTATTAATCCAAAGGGATTAATATAAATACAATATCAACCCTCATTCATTCCTCACCTAACAAAAGACCATCGAGACAAAGGCAACTTATCAAAAGAACTCTATCAACCAATAAATTTAACAAAGATTATTTACTTCTATAAATTCATAGGTAAAACACATTTATAGGTCTAAATTAATAAAGGAGTAGCCCAAGGCCTGATTTTCCAATTTACAATCTATGTCATTTTTGTACTTTATTTCCATATATTACATGATTCACACAAAGTCCAACATGTAGGGGAGAACTACATGAGTCTAAGGCCCTCTTTTGGAGTATTGGATATGTAGACAGCACCCACTAACATCAAGGTCTTTGGAGTCATTTAGACATCATGTTCCCACTAACCCATTTTTTTCCAAGGTCACTATGAAGATGTAGAAATAGGGTTTTACCATTTCACAAGGACTAACAATCCATTAATTAAATTTGAATACATCAGATCAAAGGTGAAGCAAAACCCAAAAGCATCCAGGTGGCCACATCCTTTTTTAGTAGGTATCTCATACATGACATTGTGTTAAACTTAGATAGTATCATCCACATAACCATCCTAGGATGACATTAGTGTCCATAAATTCAAAATCATCATATACAAAATCTAATGAATGTTTTAGAACTTTCTAGCCTGATTCCTATCTATTTTATATCCACTACTATGTCAACATCAAAATTAGCTAAATATATTAATTCCTTGTTATTTCCATGTGCATAGCTTAGTTGTACTTTCCATGCTTAGACTATCTCAATTTTATGAATTTAACATATGCCTATATCTAAGTTTAGCATCTAATTATCATGTTATAGATCTGATTATCACCCTTGTGCCATTTCATTTATATATACCTTTATAATCAAATCTAGGTCTAATAATAAGCTCATATATACCATTTTAGGGTTAAACATTTGGTGAACCTGATTCATTTCAATGAAAAATTTTATGATTACTAAGATTTTAAATCAGTTAGGGTTTCACAATACTATAATTTTTAATTTCATACTTCTAATATTTTAAAATCAACCTAGTTATAGTCCTATATTAGGAGGTATGCCTATTTAACACATATAACTTTCCCTCCCACCATCTAATATGTCTCAAACCAATAAGGGATATCATACTTTGTATCATTATGATACCCATGTTGATAATGAAAAACATAATGATAGGGTTATCATAGAAGAATTTTTTCATAATCAAAACCATTAAAAAAATGAAAATGAGAAAATAAATCTTGATGAAGTGCAAACAATTGAATTATTTCATGAATGTATTAGACAAAACCTTGAATATATTGATGATATCTTAAAAAATATATCAAAGTACAAAGTTAAAAAACTATAGTGGAAACATCCCTCCCCTTGAACACCTTATAACCTAATGCATCTAGTGTGGAAATAACTATGTGTTTATTCCTTTATTTCCAAAAACTACTATTGCTACATCTATCATGGAATTACCCATTGTTTCAACATAAATATTGATTTCAATGCCTATCACTACTCATAACATGTTTTCATCCCCTTTGGTGACTACTCAAATTATTAATATAAATCCCACTAGGTCTACCATTCAACACGCCTTTAAGTTATAAATACCTTAAAGGACAAGGTTAAAAATACTTAACAAAAATCTTTAAAATCCCATCATGCTATAGATTGACAAGATGTATTGTAAAACCCTCTTGCACTTTAGATCTCTATGAACCCATTTAAAACTAGTTTTGTTGTACCTAAGTTAAAATTTTATGATGCCAAGGTGATCTGGAATAACATCTTCTAACCTTCTATGTGGCATTCCTTGATTATTCCTCCAATGATAAAATTTTGACCAAATTATTCCAAGAAGCCTCAAGGACTATGCTTTTAGGTGGTTATATGATTTTACCTCTCTAATCCATAAAAACATTAAAACCTCTTGTAGACCAATTTTAGCACATTATTTCATTAATATTTATAAAAAGGTTTCTTATGCCCAAATTTCTAAAATCAAACAAGGAGCCATTGAACCTATCAATGAATATATATTGAGATACAAGACAATGCTAGCTAAAATAACCAATCTTAAGATAGATAAGGAGATGAAAGACATATTCAAGTAAAGTTTGCTTGCTTATTTACATGAGTCTATGAATTTTAAGAAGTTAAATTATTTTGATGACTTGTTCAATGTTGTATGGGACCATGAAATGAAGTTTATTTCATTGAATAAGCTAAATTATGTAACAAACACAATAGTTGCATCTACATCTAGTACCAAATTTACAATCAAACTAAGTTATAAGGTAAAACCCCCTGAGCCTAAAATGAGAACAATCATCAAGGTTAACATAGTTTCACATCAGCCTAATCATCTTGTCTTATCTGATGTACCAAGGAGATGGTTCTCCCATTTACCTAAGTCCCCAACCGCATTACTCCCATGGTTAATAAAGTGTAAACTTGTATATTTCACTCATCCTATAGAGGTTGATATGAGTTGACCTATACCTAAAGGATATTATGTGAATGCTTATTATGACTATCATCAATTACAATGACATTATACAAGTAGATGTTTACCTTGAAGCATAATATCATAGATCTTATTTATTAAGAAAATATTGCATTTGTGAATCCTCCAAAGGAATTTAGTTCACAACCTGGTGATCACAAAAAATATAAAATATTTATCAATCCTTGATAATACCCTTCTAAGAATGAACTAAAAGTCCAAATGGCATATAATGCACATCATCCTCCCTCACATTATGATCACCCACTCGATGGGATTATTGGTACTTAACTTTTACATATACCCCTTATGGTTAAGAGACCTTCTATTTCCTTTGATGATAGTGAAATTAAGGATTATGATTCTGATTTTCATTATATATTCATTTGAGCATATCTTGATAAACATCATATACATAGTGTTATTATTGATAATGGTGCAAGATAAAATGTTTTCACCATCACGTTAATTATGAAATTAGGTTATACTCATCATGATTTACACCCCTCTACCATATTAGTTAGATCATTCTATGGGACCTCCCAAGAGGTTCTTGGTGATATTGAATTTTCTTTACAAGTTAATCCCACACATGTGGTTACTACCTTTTTAGTTATCCCTTCCATATAAATATTTAATATTATATTAATAATACCTTGGATAAACACTCTTCAAGTATCACCATCTACAATGTATAGGTGTGTTAAATAAATCCATGCCAACTAGATAATTATAGTTTCTATAATTCCATATGTGTATCCCCTTGAACAAGAGAAACTTATACCTAGAAAAATAGTTATCAAGCCTAATAAGGCTAATTCACTATAAAATGGTAAGTAATAATAAATCCCATTTACTATGTGGCCAATATTTAAGAGGACATTAAATCAGAGACATACAATAGATTCCATAGAATACCCATCTAATACACACCATATTTATCTATCCAGAGCACTTAAACATGATTCTACTATTTTCAATCCAATGAAACCATAAAACACTCAAAAATGGGTTTAAATAACCCCTACTCCTATTACTCCTACTATTAATTCATGACCATAGAGTCTTAGGTTACATACATAGATCACCATTGTTACCACACTATTAGATATTACACCTATACAAATCTTTTTTGGTAGCATAAATGGACTATTATACTAGGCTCATAGTTAGGAGAGATATATGACCATCTATTGTATGGCATCATAAGATGATATTTACTCTACAAAATTTTTATAAATCCAAAAACAAATAGCACCTACATGTTCTATTGGATTCTTGGCATCTATGTGTTAGTTATATGTTGATGGATGGAATATTTAGTTACTCCTACACACATATCTATGTTGCACTTATAATTGAGTGTGATATAGGAATACACAGATAAATGATTTGTTCATATTTTAGATTTTGGGTCTTCCCTCTACTCATGCCATGTAGACATTAGGGACATCCACTTATTTGATATTGATACACACATGTTATATGATTTGATGATCACATTTCATTATCATGTTTGATCTTACATATGTAATTACACATGATTTTATCCATGATTATATATTACATATGTCACTTGATATGTTATACACTTGACATTTGTTTACACATTTTATCCATGGGATATTATGACATGTTTATGTTGGTTTATTATGCTTTCTTTTATGCACTTCCTTTAGTGTCTTATCTTGCTGCTGTATTATTTGTTTGAGGATTTAAATAGGATCCTTTGCTTATGGATCTCATGCCTATGTATGATTTATTCAAAATATTCATATGTCACTATTTATTATATGGACATTTGAATATGTCATCCTTATATTTATAGACATTTGATAAAGTAATGTCCCTTTGATTATGTGGCATCTAAACATGCCCCTTTTTGTGGTTTCTTTGGAACATTGCTTTTTGACTTATGTTTGAGTTCTCTTTTGTGTGTGCTTGTTTATTTGTTGAGATTATGTTTTTACTATTTATAGAATGCCCTGATTCTTATCCTTCATCTTAAGCCTTTAGGTGATCACATTAGGTTTATGTGCTTCAATGATATATCTACCTAGACATGTTTATATGATTTCGATTCATAGTTATGGTAGAATTATATAAATTGGTACCATTGGTATGCATAGTTTAAGAATGATACATAGCTAAGGTTCATATGTTATATAATGTGTGCCTAATATTTTCTCCCACTAGTTGGAATTTTATGAGATATATTGAGCCAATCTAATGTAGTAGTTGGTTCACATTTTGATATGATTGAGGTGATCAAATCACTTAATCTTTCCAATTTTTTAGGTTGGACTTTATAATATCATCTATCCTTACTAATTTTACATTGTGGATGACTTGGTTCACTCATACTCATCAAGTTATAAGTATCACTGGGTTTCACAATTGAGCTAATCTCAACTGCCAAGTGGAAACTCATATTTTCTCTAAGATTGGGAGCATGGTACTTCAAATATATATTTATATATCTCTATTTATCTTTTTGGGTATATGCACTTTATAGTTTTATCTATAATTTTCTTAATCTCAGTTTTAGATCCTTACAATGGTACATCTTTTTCATATCAAATTTATAACAAGCAAGGGGATTAAATCAACACATAGGTGTACTCCTAAACCTTGATCTTTAAATTTTAATATAATTCAAGTAATGTCAATTATATATTATATGAATTTATTATACACTATAACATGCTCTTGGTTTTAGGTCATTCACTAGCAAAGCACTCAATTTGAGCACATGCAAGGACAAGGTATGCATATACACCTAGGCACACATTCCTTTATTTTAGACTAGAAATTTCATTACTAGATTAAAGGGGGGATATATACACTATTTTATGATTATATACCACCTCAATATTGTACACTTGGAAAACTCCTATATTTTCCTCTTCATTCTAAGAATTTCTCACTTATGAAAGTCTTGCATCTACTCTATCTTGTGGACTTTATCCTATATCTCAGTATGACCAGTATTATGTTGATGACATAGACCTTCTCTCATGCCCAAACTAATTAAAATTTACTTATATTACACCTATACAAGTTTTGACTCTTAATATATTTCTTTACTCCATGGACACTAATGTTTAGTACAAACACTTGCATCGATGTTAGTGTCCTAACCCAATGCAAGTGTTCATTTCCCTAAATTCATCCAATTTTCAAATGAAGTGTAAAATAATGGTTGACATAAGTAAATTAATGTGAATTATTACTCCAAAGGGATTGATATAAATACAAGATCAACCCTCATTCATTTTTCACCTAGAAAAAGACCAAAGAGACCAAGGAAACTTATCAGAATCACTTTATCAAGAATTAAACTAAACAAAGCTTCCCTATTTACACACTAATCATAGGTGCAACACATATACAAAGTTTTAAGTACTAAATGCCTAGACCAAGATCCTGATTTTCCAAGTTACAAGCTAATTCAATGTTGTGCTTATTTCCACATATTACACGATTCAAAAAATATATAACATGTAGTTGATAACTACATGAGTATAATGTCATAGTTTAGAGTATTGGTTATCTAGGTACTACCCAATAATAATGGGGTATTTGGATTAATCTCAACACCATGTGCCCACTAGCCCATTTTCCTCAAGGTCACTATGAATATGGATAACTAGGATTTTTTCATTTCACAAGGAGGAATAGTCTATGACCTATATCTAAATGAACCATAGTGATGATGAAACAAAACCTAAAAGCATACATGAGGTATAATCCTTTTCAAATAGTTATTTTGTAAATGAAACTTCCATCAAACCCAAACAGTAGCATCAATATAACCATCCCAAGATGATGTTAGTGTCTAAACCTCTAGAAGAATCATATCCATAATCTAATGACTATTCCATAACTATTTCCTAGCATGTTTCCTACTTGTTTTAGATCCATTACTATGTCAGCATGAGAATCAGCTAAATATATTACTTCATTGTCATTTCCATACATAGCTTAGTTATACTTTCCATATTTAGACTATCTTAGTTTTTATGAATTTAGCATATGCCTATATTTGAGTTTATCATTTAATTGGATTGTTAATATGATGATAAACATTATTCCATTTCATTTATATATACCCATTTAATAAAATATATGGATAATAATAAGATCACCTAGATTATTTTAGAGTTAAAAAATCCTACATCACACTCATATACTTTCTGAACTACATGTGTGTTTATTAAAAGAGTAATATAGCTAATGAATATGATACTTAACATATATAAATAATTAAACTAGCATATAATGTCATTATTAGGTCTTTATTTTAATTTTTTAAAAATATTTTGAAATTTTTTATATATTTCAATATTTGATGTTTGTGAATTTTTGATAATTTTGACAATTTTGAAAACAGAATTAGCATATGATCCCATCAATGAGATGATGATAATGTATTCATGGATCAAATATTTGAGTTTTTATCTCTCATGGATGAGGAATTTTATACATATATGCATCTAAATCTAAAAATAAATCAAGTTTCAGATCATAACTATCTAGATTACTACTTATAGAATCAATTTTCACATGCATAACTAGAGAAGGTGAAATACTTGGTAAAGTCTATTGTATTTATTATTTGTTTATTTTGGATTATTTTTAATTTTATTAGTAGTTAAATTAGGGTATAATATATAATATTTAAACATTTTTTAATTTTAAGTAACTATATAATGAAGATTTCTACTTAGGACAATATGCCTTAATTCTTTAAACTAGTTGTAGAGAGAGATTTGATATAGATGCCATAGTTTAATCATCATTGTGATCTTATACGGGTGGAATAATTATATATGTATTATTATTTGGAGTATATTATAGATTTATATTTTTATGGTTTTATTGAATCGGTTCCAAAACTAGTTGTGGTTGTGTTAGGGGAGGAGAAGTTACTATTGACTATAGAGGGAACTTGTATGGGATACCTTGAATTTTGAACACTTTATTTTAATGTATATACTTTATTAATATCTATATTATATATGGTATTCATATAATATTGTGTATCCAATGGTATTATAATAACATATTAAATATCCATGTGCTTGGTAAGACTATAATTGGAGTAACCATTGTTACTAAACCAACTTGGAGAAGTAGTAATGGATGTCCAAAATTATCCTATGTATGACCATATAATGATTTTAATATAATTTTTATAGATTTTAAATATATTTTATAATATCCAAACCTAAAAATTAATGTCATTGCACACATATTTTATCCTAATCTATTGTCAATCATGACACTATGTATAGGTTACTTGTTGATATATGATCTAATGTAGATTTCATCCTATCTAAATCATCATCACTAATATAATTATCATAAAAAGTGATAATTATACATTTTTCTAATGTTATTTTAAATTTTCCACTAATTACATTTATTGGATTCCCATGTCTTAGGAGGAGGATACAAATTTTACACATGATGCACTTTTGAATTATATGTATTCTCTACTTGAATAATGGTTAGGAAAAGGATTGTTGAAGATTTTTAGATTTATATTATCATTTTATTTTTTATAAATTCCTTTTTTGTCATGATTACATGAATAGGGTTTTCATAAATAATGTTTTGTATGTTACACCTTGGCCTATAACACTTGTTCATAGAATGTCTAATGCATCTATGGTAACCACGATATTCCTTATTGTCAAAGACCTTAGTTTTGGGATTGGTTAAGTCAACCCAAAATGGAGGAGGTAAACAATATGAGATTGTAATAAATTATATTTTTTAATAATATATAAGGATTTTGTGGTAACATTGTAAATTTCCTCCTTCCTTGAGTTGTTAATTGAATATTTTTTGTTGGTTGTGATATTACATTAACTATGACTTTAGCTTCATTATTACTTTCATTATATTTGACCTTATAATTTAGATTTATTTGAAACTTGATATTTTATGTAGATTAAGCACTTGATGCATATTTTTATATATTTAGTGTTATGAATTTAAGTTATCTTTCTTTCACTATTAGACATAACTTATCAAAAGATTTAAATTTATCAAACATTATTGATTCATGGAGTGGTATTAGCAATATTTGATTAAATATATATTTAATTTCATTATCTAACATATAATTCATAATTTTTATGCCATATAATATATTTAATTATTTTCTCATTTGATCCTTGCTTGAGTTTAGAATTTTTTGAATAGGATAACTTTTCACCAATGTTGATTGAAAAATGTACTAAAAATGATCTATCAATGGGATAAATGTTCTCATTAATTGAAGTGGGAGATATTAAAACCATAAATTAGCATACTATTTAATAATTATTTAAAAAATATTGGTAATTAATATATCATTGTAAGTATATTCTAAACATGTTGCATGGAATGAGCAAAGATGTTAGTCAGGATCACCATTACCCACATAAAGTGATAGCTTAGGAGATAAAAAACTACATGGTAATGGGTAAGAGGATATTAAAGGTGAAAAATTATTTTTAATAAAGTTATGAAAAACCATTTCATGAGTGTCTTTGAAGACTCATTATTTTACTTAATTTTTTTTAGAATGTCAGGATAAAATAGTTTTCTCAACAAATGATACATTGGGAAAATTTGGAAGTGGACCTTGTGTGGTTAGGAGGTTAGATGATGAATTTGTATAAATATTAATATTAATATGTCCTAAACCAATTTATTCCCCCATACTTATGGTTGTTACCATATATGTAACTATAAGTGTTGATATATGAATATAAGCATTGATATTGGAACCTAGAACACCTAAAATTTGTTGATTAATAACTTTGAGAGGTAGTTATTGTTTTTCCTTGATGTTATGATATATTTTATTTGTTTTTAGTCTTATATAATAGGATTAATTTGAAAAAATTATCCACTTATTGGGCACATTGTCAAAGTTATTGTTATAAGTCAGATAGTTATTTTACTTGATCAAGATCCACTCCATTGAGTTACATGGGATCAATTGTATTGGAAAATTTAGATTTATCCTGATTAAAAGGAATAATTTCATTATATTAATTATTATCTTGATCATTAATCACATATTTAATGTGCATATAATTTTCAAGAGTTTCATTAGCATAACGATTATCAACATCTATATTATCAATTTGAGAAGACATGAGAGGAATTTGAGTATGCACTAAATGAATTACATTTAATCTATAAATTCATGTTAGATTAAAATAATAATTAAAATTCATGGGTGATATGAAAATTTACACAATAAAAATGAAAATGGGTGTAACTAGGAAGGGGTATGTTTGATTTCTAAGCTCTTAGATATACCAATCCTTATAGTAAATAGTGAATATGACACCAAAGGTAGTTACTATGAAAGATTATATAATTCCCATATCCACCTTATCTCATGTATGTTACACTAAGTTTAACTTTCTAAGGATAACCACTTACTATTGAACTATAAGCACAAATATTCCAAGGCTTCCTGTGATTGAAAAGAAAAACTAGGAATTTATAATATACCATGAGGTATGTGGAAACTAAAACCCATATATAGTGTTTTCTAATGGATTGACTATTTGGGTAGTAAACCTCACACCATGAGACAAATAAAACTTATATCCAATTTTCCAATTAAAACAAATCCTATGAGTTGTAAAATTATTAGAACATGGTTTCTAGGAGAACAAATACAAATGAAAAATAAAATTAGAAAGCAAAGGATTAAAAAAAGGTCTAGGTTCACCAAAATACTTTACCATATTTTTGATAAAACAAAATAAATGATTTAATTTTAATTTTAATTGAATGTTTAAAATTATATATATATAAATTCTAAAGATATACAATATTCAACTATTCAAATTCTAAAAAAAATCTAAATATGGAAAGTTGATATTTTGGGAAAACACTAAGAAAAAATATATTTCACTTCCATACTAAAATATTTTGATAGTTCTAACTATTTTACTATGAAAATCATAATAAGAGGTGATTGTGTAGGTTCATTATTAGTTACACAATAAAAAAACAATGTATGGGTAGGTTCATTGTAAGTGGAGGGTGACATAGTACATTCTAATGAATTGACTATATACTTGTATTAGTTGACCATGATAGAATAATGACATGAAAAGATAGACAAATTGGGAATATAAAAATGATAGAATAAATGTATAATTAGAATATGTTTTAGTATAGATCCACAAGAGGAGGATAACAACACAATACACTTGAGTTCATTGACTATGAACATATCCTAGTTGATTATGCATAAAATGTATTGTTAACATTGTTAAACATATCAATAATGATATATCTCAGATATCTAAATTATGGTTTTGATGTACATAAACCAATATTTTTATTATCTTATGTTTTAAACCCTTATGGAAATTATATAGATTCAAAACCTAAATGGAAAATAGTGGAGTGTAATGGGATGAGTTGACCTCAATAAGCCCCTTGATGATTGACTATTGCATATGTATCCAATAATCAAAGGAGGAAAATCAAGCCCATGTAGTTCTCTCACTTAGAGTTAATTTTAAATTTTAATCCTTAGATTATGTGTATGCAATATTCATATGAATTACCCCCAAGGGTTATCTTGAGTAGATGGGAGCAATGAATTAGGTCACCTAGGTCTTAGGCTCAATCCTTGATTTACCCATGGTGTGTGGAGTGGGGCATTTTAACACCACATAGACTTTGAAGTGGTCATGGAGACACCTTGAGGTAGGGGTCAAACTTCTCCATGTGTTCCATGTGGATCATAATAGGGTGATTTGTCTACGGATCATTTTACAAACATTATAGAACCAAGCCCACCCCCATTAAACTTTAAATGTCGATTAAATTTTAGAGTGAGAGAAGAGCAAGGGTCTAAGCGAGCTGACAAGCTCCAAGTTTTGGGTGTAGATTCACATGCTTAGTTGTGAATGGATTAGTTAGTGATAAGAGAAGGTGAGAGGGACCTAGATGGGTCAGTGATGAGGCATTCAAAGCTTTTAAATATTAGACCTTATATTTATAAACCTATGGCAAATATAATGGTAAAAAAGAGCCTGAGAGGTCAATACTAGATTTATCTTTTGATCCAATGATTAAGGTTAGTAATGTATCATTATTATGTATGGTTTCTCAATAATCAGGGAATGATATTTATAGGTAGGTTATATTTAAAATCCCCAAAAAGAACTTATCCCAGGTGGATAAGCTTAATGGAAAAATAGAGGAATATAAGGAAGTTTATGCTACCAATGAATTGAACATTACCAAAGGTTCATGGGGGTTTAACATTTTAGCTATAGATGCTCTAAAAAACAAAGAATCCACTATATGGGAACATTTTCTAGTGGGTAAGTTCTTGGGTACACACCTTAATATTGATCATTTTAGATTATGGGTTAAGATTCATTGGAAGCATAAATTTTCATTAGATATTTATACCTTGAGAAATGATTTTTTATTATTAAATTCAACAACAAAGAGGATCGTGCCAATATATTGGTGAATGGTGATTGGTTTATGGGTAAAACAAGCTTATTTTTGAAGAAATAGAAGTCAAGGTTTAAATCAAAATAGGAAAATATTAATATGATGCCTATATGGGTTAGGTTTCCTAGGTTTCCACTTAAATATTAAGAATAAGATATATTCATTAGCATAGCCAAAAAATTTGGGAGACTTATAGCTTTTGATTTAGCTACTACATCTAGAACTTGCATGGTTCATGCTAGATTTTGTGTAAACACTTGCATGGATCAATAACTTCCCCCTTCATCAACCTTAATTATTTGAGTGGGGAAATAATTAAAAAAATATAATATTAAAATTCAATTTTGAGTATGCAACAAAATGGGACACATGACAATGTACTACCCTTCTTTCATGAAAAAGGGGAATGATTTTATGTTTTAGAAAGATCAAAATACTTGGATGAGGAAATTCATGCTCAATATAGAGAAACATACTAAGGATATTAAGAACATTCAAAATAAGGACAAAAATCTATCTTTTACCCCTCCTAACAATCCACTCCATCTCCTAGTGTAAATGAAAAAGGACCTTTAGAAAGAAATCATGCCTATTGGGATAGGGAGCCTTCTAAAACTTGATCATAGTTAAGATGGAGGAGATATCCTTTTGATTGTGAATCATAAGGATATTAATACTATAGAAAATAAGGTTTTAGAGGCATTAGAGGACTGCCTTAGCTTTATTCAAAATGAACTATATAACCAGAAGAAGAACTCTTAGTCAAATCATGAGATTTTTGGTGATAACATTCCACTGAAGTCATTCATATCACCAATCCACCCAAATCCATTTCACAACTTAAAAGGTTTAGAGGAAAGGGATCAATAAGTTTATTCTTCTTTTTTTTGTCTCTCTTCAAATCCCAAAACCTCTTCTTACATTCATTTAGATTTGGAAGAGGTTAGTAGGAAGGAAAATTTCAATAATAGAGTAGCAGTGTTAGTTTTATCCCCTATTCTCAAATAAGAGGATATTCCTAGGGAATAATTCCTTCCTAAAGGAAACAAAAGGAACATAGATACAAGTCCTAAAAATAGAAAAGGAAGGAATCCAAAGGAAATTAATTGAAATAATCAAACATAATAATAAATTGCTAATGGCATGCAATCAACATTAGAGATTAAACCAACAAGAGAATTTGCTAGGCAAAGGCTTAAACTAGATTGATGAATGTACTTACTTGGAGCATTAGAAGATTGAACCATAGCAACAAAGATAGAGTGTTCAAGTATTTTATTGAAAATAATCAACCAACCATTGTAGCTATTCAAGAAAATAACATAGCCAACAATATCCTTAATGATACAAAACTTTAGCTCTAGAAGGAAGCAAAAGTTTCCAATGTGAACTTAGAAGGGGCCTCTAGTGGAATTGTAACTTTTTGGAATTATAAAGAGCTTAATAGAGAGATATTAGCTTTAAACAAGCATCATTTATCTATATTTTTCCAATAAAAATCAAGATGATTCATGGATTTTATTTAATATTTATGCTTTAAACTAGATAGCAGCTCACAAAACATTTTGGTACAAGTTGACCTCTTTTGGAAAAACATCTTTTAATATTAAGTGAATGTTGGTTGGAGATTTAAACACCCCTATTTATGTTGGGTAAAAAAAAGTAGTTCAATATCACTCAAACAACATGGAAGATCTGGTTGAATTCATTAGTCTCAAAAATATGTTTGACATTGAGCTCAGAAGTTCCCCTTATACTTGGTCAAATAAAAGGTTGGGAACAAGTCTCATTCAAACTCACCTAGATTATGTTCTGATTGATACTAATTGGTTTTATGATCAGGATTTATATCTATCCTCTCTTCTAAGAATAGGATCTGATCACAATCCATTAGTTTTTAATGTCATTACTAGATTCAAAACTCAATAATACCCTTTCAGGATTGAGCACATGTGGTTCTCTCACCCAAAATTGATAAATAGAATAAAGTATTGGAGTATGGAGGTACAAGGATTAACTATGTATAAACTGGTGAAGAAGTTGAAAAATGTCAAGAAAGAAATCCACATTTGTGATAGGGAATTATTTGGCAATGTCTTTTGGTAGAAAGAAAAAATTAGATTGGATCTCCAAAGGATTAAAAGTTCAATTAACTCCAAGGGATTAGAGGCTCCTATGCTCCAATAGGAGCAAAATATTTTTGGCTAAGTATTATTCTATCCTTAATCAAGAGGAAATGTTTTGGAGACAGAAATCTTGAGCTACCTGGCTAAAGGAAGGAGATCACAATACTAAATTCTTTCACATGCTCATGTTCAAGCATAGAAGTCATAATAAGATCAAAAAAATTATTGATGAGGATGATTTTTTTCATTTAGAGTCAGTTATTATAAATAATAAAGTTGTTAGTTATTTCAAAGAACTCTTTACAAAGAACTCTAAAATTGATGGAAACATGGCTAAGAATTTTCTTCAACATGTACCTTCCCTCATTTCCCAAGAATATAATAAAACCTTTCTCAAAAACATTATATAAAAGGAACTTCAAGTAGTGGTTTTCACTATGAATGATGAAAAAATGCTAGGTTTAGATGGATTTTTGATAGCCTTCTTTCAAAACTTTTGGGGTATCATCAAACATGATTTATTAGTTGTAGTGCAATAATTATTATTATGTAAGTTTGTTAGAGAGATTAACAATACCTTCATATCCCTCATTCCTAAAAAAATGGGGATTTTAGGTTCAAATACTTTAGGCCCATCATCATGTGTAGCTTAGTTTATAAGATTTGTAGTAAATTGTTGGCTATGATAATGTAACCTTTAATGAATAAAATAATTTCTATTAATCAAGGGGGTTATGTATTATGGAGATAAATTCAAGATGGAATTTTGGTTGTGCATGAGACTATCCACTCCATGGAAGAAAGCAAAAAAGTGGACATGATTTTCAAACTAGATATGGCTAAAGAATATGATAGGGTGGATTGGAATTTTCTAGATTTGGTGTTGGAAAAATTTGATTTTCATAAACATATTAGGCTACCGATACATAATTGAATTTTTTATGCAATGTTCTCTATTATGATTAATGGCTTTCTTGCTATTTTTTTGGGAGTGAAAGAGGCATAAGATAGGGGAATTGTTTATATCCTTTCTTATTTATTATTATGTCTAAATCCTTGATCATGAACCTCTTGGTTTCACTCAAAAATGGGCTTTTGAAAGGTTTCAAATTGGCATCCAATATTCAACCTTCCCTTCATTAGCAATTATTGGATGATATGATTATTTTAGACATAGCCTCGGTGAGGGAAGCTAGGGAACGAAAATTCATTCTTATTATATATGCTAAGGTTTCTAAGCAATTGGTCAACTTCACCAAGATTTATTTATTTTCCTAAATACTCTAGAGCCAAGGCAACTCTAGATTTCTAGAATTCTTAATTGAAAAATTAAAGAACTTCCCTCAAATTATCTAGGCATTCCTTTTTTTACAGGTAAAATTAAAGAGGTATTTTAGAACCCTCTCATAGAGAGGTATCAAAAAAAATTGATGGATGGAAAGGTGCTCTTCTTTCTCAGGTCAAAAAATTAGTCTTACTCAATAGTGTCTTATAGAGTCTTCCTATATATCTAATGTCCCTATTTAATATGCCAATAAAATTCAAGAGAAAATTGATAGGATTCAAAATAACTTTTTATGGATGGGGTTGAAGATACATTCAAATTCCACCTTGTGAATTGGAAGAAGGCTAGTCTTCCAAAATATTATGGAGGTTTGGGCATCAAAAATATTTCCATTATGAATAAATTGATTGTCACTAAGTTGTGATAGCATTGTATAAAAGACTCTAATAAATGGACTAAGATATTATGTGTTAAATATACACAAAACAACGTCCCTCTGGATTTCCTATATGAGGATAACTTCATCAAAGGTTTTTCCATATGGAATTTATTCTCTAAGAACAAAGATAATATTATAAAAGGCCATAAATGGAAATTAGGTAATGCAATGAGAATTAGATTATATAAATACCCTTTGATCTTGAAAAACCCCTTGGAGGCTCTTGAACCTTGGCACCAAATAGGCCCCCATTTTTATGTTATTCTTGGTGAGCGGGTGGTGGATTATTTTCAAGAAGTTAATAGTATAAAGTTTTGGAAACACCTAAGTATTGATAATGATGATGTTAACATATCCACCATTGTCTTGAATCTAAATTTCTTGCGCAAAGGTATTCATATACCCAATTTGCAAAGGGAGGATGAATTAGTCTAGGAGGATTCATCAAATGGTATTTACCAGGTTAATTCAAGTTATTCACTTCTTTAACCCAATTTTATGGAGGTTGAACTAATGGTAAAAGTGTGGAATAAATTTCTAATTCTAAAAACTAAGATTTTCCTATGGTTGAGTGTTCAAAATAGGATCCTCACCATGGATAATATTTGTAAAATAGGGATTACCTTGGTGAATAGATGTGTCCTTTATGAGTGAACTATTGAATCCATCTTCCATATTTTTTTAGAATGTGCCTTTTCATTTGAGATATGGGGTATGATGTATCAAAAATTCCTTATTATTTGGGCTCACCCATTATCTCTATTGGATGTGTGGCTTGCCTAGAAGAGACCTTATGCTCACCAAGAATATAAAGCTTTATGGAAACTTTCATTCCCTCATCTAATTGGGGGTTTATGAAAAGAATGAAATAATAGAATATTTAGGGATAAGATAAATTCATGTCTCAGATTTGCCAATTTTGTATTTTCACTTATTTTTGAGAATTTCAAAAACATTAGTTAAGAAAATATTAGTGTAGGTTTTTATTTTTCCCTATTTATTAATTAGGGAAATTGTATTTCTTGTGCATACATGGAGTTTTCCTACATTTGTGGGATAGGCTAGCTTATGTGGAGGTGTGTGTCATAGATGTGTCATAGGTGTCATAACAATGTCATAAGTAACTCCCTTGATGGGAGTTACTTCTCTATTCTTAGCACCTTGTCACCACCTTTCATGGAGGAGTTACTACCTACTCTTGGGGTGCCTTGTCCACCTTTTATGGAGGAGTTACTTACATATTCTCCTATATTATTCCTCACTTTGGCCATCTCATGCTAATTTGATATTGGTTTTCTCCATTTTGTCTTGTGCAAGTTATCTTCTTGTGTTATTTTCAAATTGCTTTAGCATCTATGTGGTGTGCACTTGCTTCATCTTGTGTGATCACGTCTCCATTGCACTCGCATTATCCGGATCCTAGCAACAACTCTGATATGGTATCAGAGCAAGAATGGTAATCATGTATATGGTTATGCTTTTAGTTCATTTTGAAATCAAGAGGAGTGGAGTTCTCTTTATTTTTTTTATTTTCTAGATTTGATCTAAAATTATATATATATATATATATATATATATATATATATATATATCATTTCTAGTTAGTTTCCTTGGAAATCCTTGGCCTTTGGGTGTCTTAGCTATCTTCACTTCAGGTGCTAGTTCTATTCTTGGGCACCATTATTTTGTGGAGAAGCAGAGGGAGGAGCTGACTTTGTTGCAATCCTCTTCATACTGCTGTGCGCTGCTTGCTAAGTTCCTTTTTTGGTGAGGGCACTGGAAACTCATCTGGTAGAGCATACTTTCTGTTGTTATCCTTCTAGCATCTACACCTAGCTTCTAGTCTACAAGTTTTCTTCTATCCTTTTTCCACGCCATAGCCATACAACATCCTAGCTTCAACTATTATCCTTCCAACAAAGCAAGGCACCTTTAGCAAGCATTTAGTTTTGCCACAGGCCGTACGGCGTACTCTTCTAGTCAGCAGTCTGCACTTTTGTGCCTACCTTCAGTTCTACCACGCCAAGCAGCAAGCATCCTTCCTCTATCCATGCCATAGTCCTTTCTACCAATAAGGTTTCATCAGGCCATACGGTGCATCTAACAGGTTTGAACATTCATTTTTTTGTCTTTTTTGCTGTTAAATTTTGGACTGCTCTTTTTTGGGTGACCCTTCCTTACCTGGTGTCCCATGTGGACCCTTAGATGCTTGGCCAATTGGCCATTTCTATCTATGCTTCATTTTTTTAGTTAAAATTGACTTGATAAAACAAAAATTAGTTAATTTGGTTGAATATTCAGTTTTATAGATAGTTTTGTAATTTGGGGGTTTTCATTTTAAACTTGTATCTTCGCCTGTCGAAGATGAAGGGTGAGGCCTAGGTTGGCATGAGGCCAATTCCCCCTCACATAAACCTCCTTTGGATTCCTTATTTCATGCCAAATCCAATGAGTGGTTGGAAGGCCACTTTCTCTCTCATAACAGGCATTTTTTAATGTTTTAGTCTTTTTTTGCAGAAACACTAGTTTACGAGAAAATTGAACCTTTAATATCTTATAAATGGTAGCTCAGATTTGGGTCCCTTTTTTTCAAAAAGTGTTTGTAATTCAATTCTCCATAGTGTAGGCTTTTTATTTGACAAAAACACACTAGTTTATAAAGTGCCAAAAACTTGGGTCTCTCGAGATGCATTTTCAGCTGAGTCTGACGTCCTGTTTGCTTTAGTCTTGCACTGATTAATCTAAGACGCATTATCAGCTAAGTTCGATGTATTTTAAGCATGCACTTGCATATTTTGGGGGCTTAATATTTTATGGGGGTGTGATTTCTTTTCACAACTTGATTATCTTTTCTTTCATTCTCCTTTTTGCATAAATTCACAACTTGCAATCAACACAACTTCACCTAAATTCAGTTAAAAATGGATTTTTTTCAACTTAAACCCCTAACACCCTTCAACTATCATAAATGGAAGGTTAAAATTTCAATCATTCTTACAAATAAAGGGTTGTATAAGATCACCATGGCTACTGAAGTAGAACCCAACACTGATGCTGAAAAGGTCAAGTGGTACAACCATAGTGATGAAGCCTATGGATTACTGAGCTTGTCTATGTCTCCAAAGCTTCTCTTCCATTTAGAATCCTCCCAAAATCCTAATGACATATAGGACACCTTAGAAATTTTATTTGGGAAGCTTGATGAGATGAGAGGTCATGAGCTTGAAAATGAACTCATAAGTCTAAGTCCTAGCAACTTTGACACCCTACAGGACTTCTTCACTAAGTTTAAGGCCCTTAGATTGCAATTGAAATAATGCAGGATAGAGAATAAAGATGATCAACTCATACTTTCTATTCTCTCAAAGTTAGGTCTAAGCTATTTAGTCTTTGTCTCCACTTTCCATGCCACAAAAAGTGCCCTTATCACTACATGTAAAATGCCTTCTTTGGATTCATTCATTGCTAACTTGACTAATGAGCAAGATAAGATAATTCGAATGGGCACAGTGAAGTCTACTCAACCCCAAGATTTGTTAGCTGGAAATGGTAAGGACAAGACTTTAATGAAGGAGAAGAAGAAAAAGAACAAGGACCAAGAGAAGAAGAAAGAAAACAACAATCCTACCAAAAACAACACTGAGTCTTCATCCTCCAATGCTAAACCGAAGAAGGAGAAGGTTAAGTGTGCCTATTATAAAATGACAGGGCATGATGAACACAAATTCATGAAGAAACAAATAGATCACCTAACTCATCTTCTAGAGAAGAACAACATAGGTGTTATTGAGTCCATCAAGTAGAATTCATCTACCCAAGATTCTACCAAGACAAAAGGCAAGGGTAAGGAGAAAGAAAAAGGCAAGGCCCTTGTAGCTACAGTAGCTTCCACATCTTCATGGGTCATCAACTCAGGTGCTTCTCACCACATGGGCTCTTCACTAGTTGAGTTTTCATCTTTAGAGCCTTTTAGCATGACTTTAATTAGTTTGGGTGATGACACATCAATTTTTGTTGCAGGGAGATGATCAATTGAAATGGGAGGAACATTCAACAATGTTTTAAGTGTTCCTTCTCTTTCAACCAATCTCCTATCAGTATACCAAATCACTCACATTGGTTAAGGTATGAGAGTTGAGTTTTCACCAGATTCAGTGGCTATCAAAGAGTTGCATAGTGATACTATAGTGGTAGTGGGTAGGGCAGATCACCAAGCTAGGTTATACACCTTCTCACATTTTGCATTAGATTCTTCTCCAACAACATTGCTGACTCATTCAGATGGATAACAAGTTGTGGCATGAGTGTTTTGGCCACCTTAACTACAACTACCTTAAGCAACTTTTCAAAAATGACATGGTCATTGGCTTGCCTCATGTCCAATTCTCAAAAGGACTTTGTAAGGGGTGCTCCCTTGCGAAGCATCCTAAAGCAAAATTTGATAGAGAAAAATCTTGGAGGGCTTCACAAACTTTGGAGTTAGTCCATAGTGATGTATCAGGACCCTTTCCCAAACCATATTTCACAAGGGCCAAGTACATCCTCACTTTCATTGATGATTTCTCTAGGTACACTTGGATATATTTTCTCAAACAAAAGTCTGAAGTGTTTGAAAACATTATAGACTTTAAGGCCCTTGTTGGGAAACAGAGTGAGAAATCCATCAAGGTTTTTCAAACTGATAATGGAGGGGAGTATGTCAGCATTAGGTTTGATCAATTTTGCACCACAAAGGGAATTGATTTGCAACACACAGTCACCTACAGTCCTTCACATAATGGGGTTGTAGAACACAATAATAGGTTCTTGAAAGAGATGGGTAGCTGTATGATTCACTCCAAATCCTTAGCACCACAAAATTGGGCTGAAGCCATCAATTGTGCTTGCTACATTCAAAATAGGGTTCCTCACAAAGCTTTGAAAGGGATAACACCCTTTGAAGCTTGGCATAAAAGGAAACCTAATGTTGATCACCTCAGGGTTTTCAGATCCCCAGCCATGGCCCACATTCCAAAGAAGAAATGCAAAGCTATGGAATGATAGTCCAAGCCTTGCATCTTTGTAGGATATCCAGATGGTATTAAGGGATATCACCTTCTAGATCCAATCACTCACGAGTTTTTCATTGAGAGAAGTGTCCATTTTTAGGATAGTCCTAGAGACTCAACACTTGACACTTCTTCTCCCTCATCGGATCTACTTATTCATGATGATTCCTCATTAGATTCAGATCATCCACAATAGGTTATTGAGCCAGAGACTTCTTCTTCTTCTTCAAGTTTAGACAGTGAGGACAATGATGTAGAGTCATCCACCTCTAGTCAATTAGAGGATGAGGAGTTATCACTTGACTTACCCACTTTTGGGTCACTTTGGGCCAAACAAACACTTGAGAGTGTTGGCACTTAGGTAGGAGATCCTGCAGATGACAGACGTACTAGGGGAATTTTTAGAGAGATACACATGCCTTCTTTGTTTCAATTTTAGATCCATAGACTTTTTGAGAGGCATATGGGGTACCTAAGTGGGATAATGCTATGAAGGAAGAATATTCTTCCTTAATCAAAAATAACACTTGGGATTTGACTTCACTTCCTAAGGGAAGAAAGATGGTTCGATGTAGGTGGATGTATCAGACCAAGTTTGCAGCAAATGGGTCAGTTGATAAGTACAAGGTGCGATTGGTCACCAAGGGTTTCTCACAGGTGGCAGGCATTGACTATTCAAAGACCTTTACACCTATTACAAAGATGAATTTTATCTGACTCACCTTGGCTATTGCCACAACACATGGTTGGGATGTGCATTAGATGGATGTGAAGAGTGCCTTTCTTCACTGAGACCTAAAAGAGGAGATCTACATAGAGCAGCCATCAAGATTTGTTCAAGATTCTTCCTTAGTATTCAAACTTAGGAAATCTATCTATGGCCTCAAATATGCCCCTCAGGCTTGGAATGCCAAGATGGATTCCTTCCTTCTCACAGTGGGTTTCACTAGGTGTCATTCTGATCTCAATGTCTACTTTTTACGACAGGATGATTCACTCTTGATTTTGGTTCTATATGTTGATGACCTTTTGATCACCAGGAGTTCTTCATCGGCTATTGTAGTGGTGAAGGCATCTCTTTAGGATAGATTTGACATGATATACTTGGGTTTATTTCACTACTTCCTTAGCATCGAGATCTCATAGTCAAATTTAGGGATTTTACTTGCACAGCCTAAGTATGCTCTCGACTTATTGGCTCAGTTTCACATGGCTGATTGCAAGCCATCTCTGACTCTCTTTCTATTAGGAGTCAAGCTTGAGGTTGATTTTTCTTCACCATTGGTTGATGCCACTCAGTATCAACAACTTGTTGGTAGTCTCATATACTTGACTCACACCAGGCCCAACATATCATATACAGTGGGACCTATCTCTAGATTCATGTAAGAACCTAATGAGCTGCACTAGAAAGTAGCTAAGAAGATCTTGCATTACATACAAGGTTCACATAGATATGGGATTCATTACATATTTGGCATAGAGGTTGAATTGGTTTGATATATAGATTTAGACTGGGTTAGTGATTCACAGACTTGCAAGTCCACGTCTGGTTACAATTTCTCTCTAGGTTTTGGTCTTATCAGTTGGTCTAGCAAGAAGCAGAATGCTATTTCTATATCATCCAAAGAGGTAGAGTAAAAGGGAGCTGTTAATGCAGCTACTGAGGTTATTTGGCTTCAAGGGATTATTTCTAAGTTTGGCATTCCTATCAGGGAACCCACCATCATTTATTGTAACAACTAGAGTACCATTTAGATTTGTAGGAATTTGGTTCAGCACCAGTAGAGCAAGCACATAGAGATTCACATGCACTTCATTTGGGAGCTTATTCATAGTCAGGTCATTGACTTGATATTTTTCTAGTCTTTAGAGCAGGTTGCAGACATCTTTACCAAACCTTTCACTGAGAGCAAGTTCATTCATCTACGAGCTCTTCTTGGGGTGCGGTCTACATTTACAGCAACATCATCTTTAGGGGGGGCCTTCTAGCCTCTTCTTTTCTTTTATGTCTCTCTTTTGGGGCGGGGGAGTTTTTTCCTATGGGTTTTCTCCTTTTCTCTATCTTATGGGAGATTGCATTTTTACATGGGTACCTCATCAGGCCTAGTTGTTGGGACCCATTTTATATTTCCACACTGCCCACCTAAGCTACGCTTATGGGGGGGTATTAGTGTAGGTTTTTATTTTTCCCTATTTATTAATTAGGGAAATTATATTTCTTGTGCATACATAGAGTTTTCCCACATTTCTAGGAGAGGCTAGCTTATGTGGAAGTGTGTGTCATAGGTGTCATAAGTAACTCCCTTGATGGGAGTTACTTCTCGATTCTTAGCACCTTGTCACCACCTTTCATGGAGGAGTTACTACCTATTCTTGGGGTGCCTTGTCCACATTTTATGGAGGAGTTACGTACTCTCCTATATGTATTCCTCACTTTGGCCATCTCATGCTAATCATATTTTGGTTTTCTCCATTTTGCCTTGTGCAAGTTATCTTCTTGTGTTATTTTCAAATTATTTTAGCATCTATGTGGTGTGCACTTGCTTCATCTTGTGTGATCACGTCTCCATTGCACTCGCATTATCTAGATTTTGGCAACAACTTTGATAGAAAATAAGTAACCTTTCTCCCCATCTGAGGAATTTTTTTCTATGGAATGGTGTATCTCCCTAGATGATAGACCTATGGTGAATCCCAATATTATCCTCATGAAAAATGTGATATGGTTGGTTCCCCCTCCTAGTTAGATCAAGATTAAATTTAATGGGGCATCTAAAGTAAATCTTGGCATTTCTTGGGATGGAGGGGTGTTTCGAGACAATCAAGGGGTTTTTCTAGCTATATATGAAGGATGTATGGGTGTTTAATCAAACCATGTTGCATAATCCTTATCAAATTTATGGGGTGTCCAAATGGATCTTTATTTTTCTTTCAATATTATTATGGTTGAGGGGGATTCCCTCAACATAATAAATTGCATTAACAAGAACAATGTTGTTAACTAGTCCATTTCTCACATTATTGAGGAGATTCATCACTTGGTAGAGAGTTTCAAAAGTATTACTTTTTAGCACACCTACCAAGAAGGACAGATGCTTATGGATTATCTTTTCAATAGAGGAGTTGATGCTAAATAGTTTAAAGTATGAATTTCTATGGAAATCCTACATAATAGTATTGATGAAATTTTATGTAAGGATAAAACTAATCATAATCATGCAGAGAATGCTTAAGATCATTAGGCATAGAATGGTGCACATACTTTGTAATGATTATTTTTTTAAGGAAGGCATAGGGTGCATTTTGGGCATTAATAATTATAAGTACATCACTACCAAGTCTATCTTAGATATTTTGAGACACATTGAGATTTATTTGGAACTCATTTTGAGGCAAGGGAAAGCTATATTTTTAGTTTGAAGGTTTTGGTGGGTCTGCAGTCTACTATGGGTGGGGATTTGAATAGGTTAAAACCTTTGTTGATAGATAGTATCAGGAACAAGCCATAGTTTTGGGAAATCCTCCATACTAGGGGCATCACCAATTTTAATAACTAGATTTATGGTATTGATAAGCATTTGTCTAGGCAATTTACTAAAAAATGGAAAAATGGAGTGGTCTTAATTAGAAATATTTTGGTGGAAATTAGTGAGGATCTCATCGCTATAGTCATAGGCCTCAAAATTGATGAGAGGAAGTTTAGCAAGATAACTAAGGATTTTGAGCATGAGAAGGATAAATTCTTGGTGGGAAAAGAGTGTATCATGCCATTTTAAGAGGGTTTCAAAAGAGAATAACTTCTTTCTCCATTTAATGAGGTTATAGAGCATTTGATAAGGTATGTGATTCTTGATGGTCTCTACAAGGTTATACATTTCTATCATTTTATTTTTAAATTACATTTGACACAATATTCCTATCAGTATTCCATTATATATCCTTCATTCAATGTAACAATCAATTTTGGAGGTGAATGAGTATAAGAAAATTAAGGAGACACTTCATCAAGTAGTTATTTTCCTTATATACAATTTTTTTTAGGCTCTTCATCTAGAACCTTAGGGTATGGTTGATGAGCATAGACTATAATGAGCTCCTCTAGCCTGGCATTCATTAGATTAGGCTCGTATGGATGTATCTTAGCTAAGTATCTTAGTTTCATTGTTATATCTAGCATAGATTTATTTTATATCTTTAGAGTCTTAGTATAATAATTTTAGTGTATGTTTATTTGAGTTTCATGAATAATTTTCCTACTCTAAATATAGTCTATCATCCTTGTGCCCTTACCTATCTCTTACCCATTTAACCCTAGATACCCCCACATATATATTTTAGGGTTAAACATTTGGGGAAACTATTTTGAATAATGTAAAAAATATATAATTCCTAGGGTTTCCAACCAAATAGGGTTATGATTTGTTGCTTAAATTTTACAATTTTTCATTTCTAAGTAATGGAAAATAGTAATAAAAAACTTGAATTCAAGTGGAAGATATAGAAGAATTGATCACTCATATCAATAATAACAAGGGATTAATAGATGCATTTTTATATATTACAAGAGATGAAATTAGTAAGCATGATAAGGCTAAGGATTTCTCACCTAGTGATGTTAACTCTTTAGAAGGTACTACACATGATTTAATAACAATCAATCTACCTACATATAATGGGGTAATGAGATGTTTATGTCAATCTTTATTTCCTAAAACTACTATTGCCACATCCTAAATAGGAAATCAAAATTATTCAACACAAACATTGGTTCCAATGCATCTAACTAGCATAGATTACACTTCTTTTTATTAGTTCTCAAATGTCCAACATAAAATACAAATATGTATCTAATCACCTAAAAGTGACACTTGAGTGCTAAGAGTGCTACTTGAGACCAGCTATCCCTAGATTATCCCTAGACCTATCTTAGAGCCTATGTTCACACTTATCCATCCTTTGTGTAGGCCACAAGAATCTTTGGTCATCCCTGAATTAATCCCAAACCCTTATTATTGGCTCATGTCACTTCGTGCCTAAGGTTTTACCACTTATACACTAGCACCATAATAGGGAAATTAGTGCCTCATGGTGTTAGTGTTCCAATATTAATGTTACTATCCTTTCCCTCCTTTTTCACAAATGGATATTTTTTTAAAATTTTATATCTCTTATGGTTAGCCTATATCACTTTTAGAACCCAAACAAGTAATAAAATAGTATATATACATGACTTTTATCCCTCTAACCACTAGATGTAAATCAGATGCAAATTGCATATGTAAACTTATAACAAGTTACATAAAATTAAGGTTATCAATCCCTATTATTCACTACTTATACATATTACCATCTACAACATTCTTAAGCTCAGATTACTTAGATTTTTAGTCTCAAGCACATTCAAAGCACTCAAGTCAACTATCATACTAGATTCACTTTCCCTTCCACTAAAAATTAGGTGGGGAGAACTACATCAGTCTTGATCCCTCTTTGGAGTACTGGTATGTAGGCAACTCTCATCATAGTGGGGTGCTGAGGATGTCTAACTTACCCCACTAATAAACACACTTTTCTACTTATATCAACTAGATGACCTAGCAACATGAAGGATTAGGGTTTATTCATAAAATTAGTAAATATAGGCCATCTCTAGGGTTTCATAAATCATGCACATCAGAACAAAACTTATATATCTAGACATAGATACACCTAGAAGCTCGGGACAGTCCTACAGAGAGCACACTACCACCAAAATAGGGATAATAGTGACACATGACCCTACTATCTAATTATGGAAATACTATTTATGAGGGTTTTTGACACCTTTATCCATTTTGAGATACTTAGACCATTACCTACCTCAAATTTTATTCTCTAAATCATATGTCTCATTCATTTTCTAACTAAGTTCTTATTTACATTGTTTATTACTATTTTTATAAAGGTAAAATTTAGTCAATTCTATAAAAAATTAGTGGCTATATTTATTTCATATTTATACCTTAAGTTACTACATTCAACTCTTTAAAAACATTGGGTTTAGATACACTAAGTCTTGAAAGGTTAAAACATTTGGTGAACCCCACTTACTTCAAATATTATTCAAACCCTAACCCTAGATGTTGTTAGGGTATGTATCTTTATTTTTCCTATTTTTTTATTGTGTTAAGATTTTTAGATTTTATAGCAACCCTATTTCAATTTTTTTAATATATTCCATCTAAAAAATCTCTCTCTTCCATTAATAAGAAGTGTTAGTCTTAGTGTAAATCCTATTGAGCATACTCAAATTTCTTCTATTCAAGCTTATACCATAGACAAGGGACCAATTGCAATTCATATCATTAATCCTTCACACCTTGATTATGTGTATTTCAATATAATATATCTAAATATGAGTAATATAATCAAGATCAAAATCAAGATGATGCATAAGGTGGGAATCGAGATACTCTCCCCACACTTAATAATGAAAACCTAATTGTCAATAACAATGAGATTCTACACAGATTTATAGATATAATTTATGAACATCCCCATGATCATGCATGGATATTAAAATCCATAATGGAAATAAATAAAAAAGTAAATAATGGTTAATAATCTACTCCCCTAGATAATATTTTTGTTACACCTACATTGGGTCTAACTTAGCTATCACAACAACCAATTTTAACTAAACAACCTTCATTGATAACTCCACCTCCTATGGTTAATTCCTCCTCTCTAGATGTACATTCCCTTATACATTAGGTGCATACTCTACAAGATAAGGTGTTGCATATTGAGCAAGAAGTCATTGGGACATCACATGCCTTAGATACTCATGTTCTTTTACATACACTTTTGGCACATCACATAGTGGAAACTCCTTTACCATCCATATTTGTGGCACTTAATCTTACATTGTATGATGGTAAGGGTGACCTAGAAACCCATCTCTAATATTTTCATGTAACATGTTTATAATATGTATCCAATTATTGGCTTCTCACTAATTTATTTCCATACAATCTAAAGGATTGTGCATTGTAATGGTTTTATGATCCATCGAATCATTATATCATCTCATTTAATTCATTGGTAGATATGTTTTTATCACACTTCTCAATAAAAATCAGTGATAAGATCTCATATGCTCAAATATCCCAACTAAAAAAAATTTAAAATGATCTTATTCCATAATATGTAATGTGATATAAGACTATATTGTCCAAGTTGACTAGCCCCATGGTAGATAAAGCACTCTAGTATATACTCAAATAGAGCATACTAATAGCATTACATGAAGCTATCTTGTTCAATAAGTTTATATCCAAGCTTCTCTCTATAGGAAAACTAAAATATACTAGTGGATTATAATCAACTACTAAGAGTTATAGTAAGCCTCCATAGAAGGTAAGGGCCATTGAAAATAAGAGTGATCTAAAGGCTACAATTAACACAACTTCATAGCTATCTCCTTGCCTAGTTTTATTAGTTCCTCCATAGAGTTTTCACCAACCTTAAAAAATTTCAAACGTGTGTTTTATAGTAGCTCTTAGAATGAAATGTCATATATATCCCTCCCATAAAAGATTTTGATATGATATGGACTCTTCAAAATAACTATTATTCTAATTCATTTTGTGACTATCACAGGACACCAAGACATATAAGAAACTGATGCATAAGCTTAAAACATAAAATAAAAAATTTGATAGAGGCTAACATTATTGATGTGCAAACATATACAGAGGTACCCAAAGTTAAACAAAAAAATATAAGGTATTTAAAATATTATCAAATCCATCTCTAAAACATATAGTGAATGAGGCAAGGGCACTTTGAATGTTCACTGTAAGTATCAAGCACATCCACCACTATCATCATATCACACTACTGTAGAGGATACACACCCACTACATAATATCATAGGTGTGTACCCTATTAAAATCACATATAGACCACTCATAACTTTCTCATAGTGGGATATTTTTGATGATAATTTAGATTTATATGCACTCTCTGTACGAGCCTACATATATCATCATCTTATTCAAAGTGTTATGGTTGATAATGGGTCAAGTATTAACGTGTGAATTATCACACTTATACAATATTTGGGATATTTTTAGTATGATATATCTCCTATAGACAATTATTCATAGCTTTAGTGACCATGTTTAGATCTCCATTGGGGAAATTTTACTCCTACTACATATTAGACTAGCACATGTAAGCACTAGATTCTTATTATAACCTAGTGTAGGGGAAATTAACATGTCATTAGGTAGGCCATAGATATAGTATTTATGAGCCATCCCATCCACTATGCATATATAACTTAAATATATACATGTGAATAACATGATCATAGTTGAGGGACTTTAATATGAGTATCCTCTACTTGTCCTAGAAGAAGTTAAATTGTAGATACTAGTTATAACAAAGTTACCAATTAAAACATAGTTACCAATTACAACATAGTTTCCAATTACATCACAATTACCAATTACAACTCTAATCACATTTCCTATCAATACATCATAGAGTTTAGTAGAACCACCAAAATAAGAGACGTTTAATCCTATATTATTTCCATGTACACATACTCTCCCATGGAGATCATTATTAGAGAGACCCCTATGTTATAGATATGTTGTAGATTCTATAGGTCCTCCCTCTATTCACTTTTTTTGAGATGAGTATTATTGAGTTCTTAGGGTTCTCAACATAGGGCACCTATGTTATTTAAAACATCTTCTACCAGATAGGTCCCTAAGACACCTATATTTCATATGTCACTACAATCAATTTCATAGATTCCTATCACCACTTCACAAGTCGGGATAGATATAAATCACTTAGTGTAGTAGGTTTTGGGACCATAGTTACCTTTTCATACAACAAACAAAATCATTGTTCCTTTCTTTGATGAAGGCCATATTGATATTGAGTCTCTTATGAGACTCATTAGTTAGTATCATTCCTCCTTTCTTGTACATACTTTCCTTCTCTCTTTCTCCTTGTATATAGTTTCATTTTCATGTTTCTTATACATATAAAATTTCCATACAATACAAAAATAATACAATATTTCAAAAACTTAAAAACATTCAAATATCTACTCAAAAAACATAAAATTTTAGATTGTAGGAATTTCCATATTTATACTTCTTATATTTTCTAGACACTACATATGTTAGCTATCTTAGTATACTCAATTTTATCATACATACATGCTTCAATTGTTCTTGTAGAGTGATTGTAAATTACTATAGGACTTAGGTCCATTAAATTGATCCATATTTTCTATTATCTTCCCACTAGGATCATATACACAAATACATGAGTTCTTCATTTGACACATCCACCTATTTAGGGGCACCCTATACATAGTCTTAACTACCAAGTGATAACTTTATAAACTCTACATCATAGATTAAACATTTATATATCTTGATATTGATCATGCTATACTTACTAATATTTTTTGTTGGATAATACTACTTTAAACTCAACATATGTACATTTTATGTTTTACATAGATTTATATTACATGTTCATGCATACTTTCATTTCTAGATTTCTTAGTTTAGATTTGATTGTGTCTCTATGCTTCTTATATTTTAGGGAATTTGAATATGACATTACTTTATGGCTCTATGCCACTTATTTTCACTGTATGTATGATTTAGACATGTGTTCATGTCCTTGTGTGTGCTTTCATAATTGTGTATGCATACATTTGAACATTTGTTTCTATGTGGATGTAATCCAACTTGATTTATGTTTATGTATGTGTACATTTGAACATGTCCTTGCATGTATTATTTTCTTAGATTTAGTGACATGTTCCCATGTCCCTTGTATTGTGTCCTCTTGGCCTACTTTGCATGCCTCATGTGTTCTGTATTCATGATTTATTATATGCATCATGGCTATGACACTTGTCTCTTCCTTGTTACACACTCTAGTTTTAGATTCCATGAGGGAACTTATGCATCTCCCTTTACTACTTGGGTGTCATGATGGACATCATGCCCCATACCCCTAGGTAGCTACTTAGTTTTTAATCAAATTTGCTATTACATACATTATTGTATATACTTGACAACCTTGTGAGTTTTAGACATAACACAAATCACAAATTAAAAACTTATGATCAGATTATATTACATTATAATTTTATTTATGCACATTATATTGGATTATTACATAGATATCATATATGCTCTAGATAAGACACATCTTGCATAGATTTTTAATTTAAGGATAATGATTGCATAGTTTCAATAACTCCTCTCAAAAGAGGTGGAAATAACAAGATTTTTTCATAGAGATTAGGCTCCCATAATGTATTCACATTATATTTTTCACATAAATTATACTCATGTAGGCATATGGAAAAATAATGACACATACATTAGTACATTTGCACATAAATTGGAAAATATAGACATTAGCACCCAAATTAGAACACTAGAACCATAGGACAATAATATCCAAGATATTGAAATACTATCTAGTATCCTTAGTTTCTAAAAAATATATATTTCCCAAGAAATTATAGTAGGTACCATCTATGTTTGCATAAGTTTAGGTACATATTTACTAGTTTTGCTCAGTTTAGCTCAAATTCATACTAGTTTAACTCATATTCATATCAGTTTGAATGGATTAGAAGCATCATGCATGGCATGACCATTCCCATTTTATTTAAAATAATTATTGAACTACACTGACACTTCAAAAGACACAAGAGGGTGACCAAGGTTGAGCTGAGGTGATCATGGGTATATGTTAACCCTTTCTAAGCCCAAGGGTAGAAATAAGTCAACAATGAGCAAATATAAATAATGTGCCATGTATATGCCCCCAAATATTATATTTCATTATATGGATTCTAGACTGAGTTATAATATATATATATATATATATATATATATATATTATATATATATATATATATATATATTATAACTCAGTCTAAAATCCATATACTGAAATATAAGATTTGGGGGCATATACATGGCACATTATTTATATTTGCTCATTGTTGAATTATTTCTACCCTTGGGCTTAGAAAGGGTCAAAATATACCCATGATCACCTCAGCTCAACCTTGGTCACCCTCTTGTGTCTTTTGAAGTGTCAGTGTAGTTCAAGGAGGGGTCATTTTCTAACAAGTCATAGGTAGCATGTTTAATTGGTGTGGTATGTCAATAAGTGTCATGATGGTCATTTTCTCACCCTTTTTGAACTTGTCTCAAGTGTTCATTTTATGATATGTATAAGGGCCCATAAAAAGTCTTAAGGTGGTCTTTATTATCTAAAATCACTCATATTGAAGATGACTCAAATGTTACAGTTCTTGTCCAATTGTAAATCCATCTAAGCATGTTGAGAACCTAAAATTTTTGGTAAAACTAGAGAATTAAATTTGGTATAAAGAGTATTTGGTAACATTATTTAAATCCTTAGCACGTTTTAAGGTCTTTGATCAAATATTAAGGTAACCCTAAATTGATATTTCACTTGAGATCATGCATAGTTTCCTTCAAAGGGTATTCACACCATGGGAATAGTATTATTGTGGCCCCTAGGACACGGCTAAATCATTATCAAAGGTAAAATGTGTTAAAAGGGGTCTCATTATCATTATAATTCCATTATAGGATCATTTTATATGTAAAAGGGTCTCCTTTTAGAAGTCAAATGCTTTTATTCACCACTCTAGGGGCCCATACATGTGAAAGAATGAATCTTCACCTTCCCTCCACCCGTAATCCCTATTTGAAAGTATTTTTTGAATCCTCATTTCCCTCCTCCTTCCCACCAATAGAATTTCAAGATATGAAACCCAAGAAAATGTAGGAAAGTGATTTTTTTCAAGTGTTTTTAGGCTTGTTTGGACCCATAAAATATGATTATAATTAGAAGAGGTTAAAAATATTTAGGGGGAACTCATTACAAGCATTAAATAATAGAAACCATGATTTTTAGAGTTTAAAAGGTTAAAAATGGGCCCATTCTCTCCATCACTCTTCTTGGTAGCCTTGGATAGCCATTTAAGTTTATGTTTTATATGGATAGAGGAGAGAGAGTGAGGTTGTAAGATTTTGGGTAGAGTAAGGGAATTTATCTTCCTTCCATTTTTTGGCATTAATTATCAAATTTTTCCCTCTTTTAGGAATAATCACTAAGGTGAAGGACTCATTGTGTTTTCTCAATCCAAGTAAGGTTCAAGTTTTCTTCGATTTCTCCATTTCTAAGTATGATGAAAGAAGAATGGAAAGTTGGGTGACTTATCATGGGTATGTAAAATTATATTGCATCATATTTAGACCCCACTTGGCATGTGTGAGCTCGTGGGAGTAGGAAAACCTTTATATGGTCACACTTATAGGTTATGGATAGTAATTTCTTAGAATTTTGTAACTTTCAATGCATGAAATTTGTTAATAATAGTTTGTTGATTATAATGATGGCTTATTAGAGATCCATTAAAGTTTTCTCAAATCATTGATTATGTATTTGATGATAAAATGAGCACTAGACTAATTTAATATCATGTATTCAAATGGGACTTTCTATGTAGTTTGACCTCCATTTAAAGTGTGAGGAGAGTGTTTCATGGTGGATGGTTATTGAAGACCATTAGGACATTAAATAACATGCAAAGTTAATGTTCACATGTGTAAGAGTCCCTATATCATAAAGAACAATAATAATTATGGATATCAAGGCAAGAAAACCATAAACTAGCTCCCAATGATTTCATAGGTCTTTTAGTGAGGTTTAAGGTTAATTAACATTGTTTATGGTTTTTGTGAAATATTAGGTTTCAGTTTCTCCATCAATATTTTTGATTAACTAGCTCCAAATTCTTTACCTTTTAAGTATATAAATAGGGACTTTTAGGGTCCACATAGGTGGTCTTGAATAAGGATTAATAGTCCATATGATATCTCTCAAAAGGAATCTACTATGTAATGGCCTTATCAAGTTATTTTCACCCCATTGTAGTCTTTGATTATCAAACATAAAACATCATAGGACTATATAACCACCATGTATAGGTTTAGGCCCTTATGCTCAGGCTTAAGGCATGGAATCAACATCAAATATTGCATAATGTCATGGAAGGTCAATGAGGCTGTGATAAGATTAAAAATTAATCAATTTAAGGAACATGGTTTAATGTTAATGATAGAGCCTAAGAAGTCAAGTCTAGACTCAGACTTCAAGGAGTTTCCCAAAACCATCATCTACATCTAAACCTAGACAAAATAAAGAGAGGATTATATTATTTTAAAAGTGACTATCTTAATTGAAAGTAATAAGTTTAAATAAAGGTCATCTAGGCTAACAACATGGTTTAGAAACCCTCCTCTTGCTCATAGACCTATGAAAAATACCATTGGTAGTCAAACACCTATACCACCACCTACAAGACTATAGGTAGTCTGCTTTTAACCTTAAATGTGAAATGACATATATAAATGAAGGAAAGATTTTAAGTAGAGGGTTAGAACATAGGGGTTATATTATTTAAAGACAAATAGACTCAAAGGAATAATAAAAGTAAGGTAACTTAGGCATACATAGTTAGCTCAGTACATATAAGTCTACCTAGTCAGTTGGGGCATCTAACTAATTTGAATGATGATTGATAAGAAACATATAAGGATAAAACCATGGTAATTTATGATAGTCATTTTCCTTATGGTATCTAAAGGGAGAATCAATTTTGATAGAGTTCCTTGGTCTTGATTGAACATCAATAACACACACACACCTATGTGAATGACTATAAAAATGAGTTATGATAGCAAAGCTGAGGAAGACCTAGTTCAAAGGGTGTTATCAAACATTAAGAGAATATTATAATATATCCCAACTCTATAAATAGTAAAAAAGAGAGAAAATACTACTAAGGTCTCTAGCACTAACTGATCTAAACACAAAGACTAGGCAATGATGGTCATGATAGACCTACAAGAGATAAGGATAGAGATGCGAGTATGAGCATATGAGGATATATGAAGAATGTTGAATTTATATGGAAAATGATGCTAATATGACATTGAAGTCACTAGTAAACCTACAAGTGGCTCAAATTCATGAGGCTCAGTTTAGGCTTATAAGGCTTAAAACCCTCCTTAAGCCTTAAAACCCCATCTTCCACCTTATGACATATTAAAACCCCCTAAGAATACTTAAGGCTTGGAAAAGACATATGATGATATAGGTCTTGAGGAAGGTATTTTAAGAATAGGAAGGTATGGAAATGGTCAATTAGGCCAAATTACCCATCTCAAGCTCCATAACCCCAGTCTATCATTTCGAGCTGGCAGTTTACATGTTCATATATTACATGGAAATATTAGTGGAACTAAGAGATATTATGGTAAGTTAGGGACCCCTATTTAATTACTATATATGGTATAGAGAGTTTCATTTAGGATCTCAACTCTATAAATTATCCTTAACACTATTAACCTAGCTAGAATGCTTAATGAAGACTTGAAGGCTACCAACTTCACATAGATCTCATTGTACAAGGTACATGGGACTAGGAGATATTAGGGAGTTTTGAGGGGGTATATGGGATAAATATCCATGCCACTAAGTTTGAAATTTAAGGAATATACTCTATGAACCATAATTAAGATGGTATGCCACTAAAACCCTTCTTAAACCCTGATAAGGACCTAATGAAATAATTTTGATCTAAAATGCCTTAAAATGAGGTATTTGAGCCTTGAAATGGTCTTTATGGTCTTCTCATGGTCACCCAAATGAGCCACAAGTTTTCACATGCAAACTATATGATGTATGGATTAGACCTAAAGAAGACTACTAAAAGCTTAGAGAGGACTGATCCAATCCTATGTGCAATAAATTGGTGAAGTCTACATGTTTTGTATAATTATAAAGAGTGGAAGGTATCAATAGGTCAATATAGCTATGCAATTACCACCTACAGGGAACTCCATATCTAATGATCACCTATAAATATGTTTAAGGACCTAGTTAGCTGACTATGTATGCATGAAGAGGGAGCAAGTGGCTTAACCAAGTGAAAAAAAGTGACCCAAGGTATTTGGGGGTAGTTTCCATTCTCTAGGAGGTGTTCAAATTCTTAGGTGAGACCCTTTAAAGGTAAAACATACTAACATTGTCATTAGGTCTATTGGCCTAATACCCTTCTCAAAGCATTACTAATTAGAAACTAAAGTTAGAAGATAATAATAAGTTAATGGGACCAAAAAACAACATGTAAGTGTATTAAAAGTAGTTTTATATGTTAAAACAACATTGGTTTCGAATTGAGAGCTCAAAATTGGCCATGTTTTATCTAAAATTGTATTAAGAGTGAACAGAATGTAAAATAATCACATGAGAAGCACCTTATTATGCTCAAAACTTTATAGAGTATTTTAATGGAGTCTTAATCACATGTATAATGTTAATTTTTCTTGTCTAATATAATTTAGTGGCATTATTTCATAGGTTGAAGGCCTAACCTTTATGAACTATCATTAAGAGTCTAAACCTCCCTAAACCTCTTTAAACCCCTAATTAATGCCTAATGAAAAAAATGATAAATTTGTACTAAAATGTGTATAATTGGCTTTTTATACACTTAAAACACCTTGTGAACTCTTATAAGGTCATATTCTTGGCATTGGTTTGTATAGACTGCTATATAGATACATTAGAACCCTATTTTTTATAAGATTTGGTGATAATTCCAAGGTACATAACTAGATGAATAGTTAAAGACCATTAAATAAGATATAATGAAGTTTATTTTAACCCATTAATCATAAAATAATCTCATTTCCTATTGAATTTTTTTATATAGACCTAAACTATTGTGGTAGTCTAGAAGTGCTAGTGAGAGGTGACCTAGTCACCTAAATCAACAAGAGTTGTAAGTGTGCACTTTTTTAAAGTAATATGTCATGGTTTGAGATGATTTATTATACCTTAAAAATTATAATTTACCTGTTATTTAGGTTCTATTCAAGCCTCATGGCCATCCAATCAAATAACACTGAGTGATTAGTCCTAGTTGCCTAGTAGGCCTATTTGGTTAACTAAGGGAGATGCCTATTAGCATAGTGGGTTGATAAGGGATTAAATGAAAGGTAATAAAAATACTTTTGACTAATTTAGATAGGTTATTAGGCACATTTCATTACCATTATAGAGGATGGGTCAATTTTTCAATCCTTATTGACATGCAAGAGAGAGGTAGGCTACTTAATGCTTCATGGATGCTAAGTTGGACAGCATTTATACCTTTGTAACTATAAAAAAGAGAGGTAGTTGACTAGGTTTGAATTATCACACTTTTAATGGGTTTAATAAAAATTTATTAAGCCTCCACTA
The DNA here is from genome assembly GCA_037957365.1 of Torreya grandis. Lineage (NCBI taxonomy): Eukaryota > Viridiplantae > Streptophyta > Pinopsida > Cupressales > Taxaceae > Torreya > Torreya grandis. Next base: position 1,062,202 of record JARHVA010004883.1, on the reverse strand, counting down.
GACTATTTCCTATGCCATACTCTCATTGAAGGTCATTATGTTGTAAAGGTAGCTCATATGGGGAATCATGAAACTGTTACTAGCCCTTGCTCATGGTTATAAATTATTATTGAATAAATGAGGATTATTATGTCATCTTTTCCAAAATTCCATGCCAAATTATTCCTCCATTTCCCTGCATTATTATATAAATTAAAGCTAAAATTCCATTATATGCATCCCTTAGCTAGGTATGAAGAAACTCTACCCAAATTATACTTTGTAAACCTTTTGAATAAATATAAGGAATGTTAAAATTCTCTATGCTAGATTAGTGTGTTTAATACTTTATTATTTACATAATTTTTTATTTTTATCTTCCTTTATAGGTCTTTGTTCTCACCTAGTTGATAGAAATGTTTCTTAAATTGGTCATATGATATGTGAAAGTGCTAGTGATTATTCTTAAAGTGAAATTTGATTGGTAGTGTCTTAAATATGACCTTCCATTAATCACATTTAATTTGCATCCATATACCATAATCTTCATGTGAAGTAATAATGCTTAGGATTTTATTAGAGAACATGGTTTAATCATTAGTCCTTGTCTAGTTCATAAAAGTTTTGAAGGGTTAGTTAGAGTGGACAAAATATTATTGGTACATCAACTCCATTAGCATATGTTTTATTTCATGCATATATTCATTCATTTTAATCATCAAGTTAGTAGGTTTAGGAATTGAACCATAGATGATGCATTAGGGGAGATATCCCCAAAATTAGAGGCTCACCTCATCAACTAAGCTACCCACACCTAGATGTGATCCCATTATATTAGCTAGATGAGTCAGGTCTAAAAATCCTCTACCTCAAGGGTGAAATCTAGAATAATAATAGTTTTTTGCATTCCTGGTGAGACCAAAATTAAGTAATTATATTAACTACTTGTGGCATTTGGTGATCTTTGGGAGCTTTAAGCACTTTGGTGGTAGATTTGTAGTCAAATTTCATGCCAAAAGTGGTCATAATATCTTCAACCAAAGGTAAGGAAGTTGAGTTTGTTGAATTATCCTTATATTTTTCTAGGAGAAAGAGGTACCCTAGGTCTAATCCCAATCCTGCACCCCCTAATTATCCTAATCCTTTTCAACAAAGTAATGATATAACCCCTACACCTATAATGGCTAAGTATAGAAACCAAGATTTTTTTCCCTTCAATGGTGTCATCCCTTTGAACCTAAAAAAAATTTATGATATCCCTATTTTTTCACTTAAGAGCCTTCCATACTTCTTAGGAGAGAACTCTACCACTCCTAATGAACACTAAGTGGACATAACTAACCTTTACTCAATATATAATGCAATCCAAGAAAATGTAACAATGAATCTATTAGCTACTTCTTTAAGAGGTAAGGTAGTTTAAGGGTATAGATATTTAACACCTACATCTATCAACACTTGGGATGAGTTTTGGGAACACCTATGCAAATATTTTACAGATAAAAGTGCTCACTTTTCTCTAGTGGAACAATTGACCATAATCAAAAAGGCTCCCTAAGATTTTATGGTAGAATTTAACTATAGGTTTCAAAAAACTATAGATAGGATCCCAATGGTAGTAAAACCTACTCCTAACTATGTTTTTTTTACTATTTGAGAGACCTAAATTTTGTTGTAGTAGTCATGATATAGTCCATGGGAGGAAACACACTACCTGATGCCTATGAAGTGGAAATAAGGGCATAAAATTATCTAATACAAGTATTTAATCTTACCCTAAGGTCCCTCATGCCTTTTTTATTAGATATACAACCTATTATTCATACTATTTATCCCCTACCAATGCTAACTAATCATGGTCAGGCATATGCTAATCATGTAGATAGATTGGGTAAGATTTAAGGATTGTTTAAGGCATAAAGAAATAAGATAGTAGCCTTAGAGAGGAAATAAATTCCACCTCATAGACCTTACCAAGAACCCTATTAGCCTTGTTAGTTCAATAGGCCTCTATACCAACCCAATACTCAATATCAAGGGCTAATCACTCAAACGAATCCCTATAATAGTTTCAATCCCAATTCTTTTAGCACTTGTAGAGCACTAATTCTAACTCAAAGTAAATATGATCAGGAATGTCAATAGTATACATAATGGGGGAAATATGATGAAATATCAAATATTCTAAGTGGAGATGATTTTCAAACCTCTCTTATGCATCAAAATCAAGCTCATCATATGTAAGATAGTTAGCCTCCTAAACAATATAAATAAGGACCTTCTATGTAACATTGAGAGACCCCCTTCATGATTCAATCTAAAATTTCAAACCAACAAGAAATGAGTGGGACCAATACACAATCATAAAATTATTATTTCAACTTCCAAGAAGGAGAAAATTCTTTTGAATAATGTGCAGCCAATCATCTTGGGGGTGCATCTAAGGTAAACAGTCCTATTGTAGCCTATACAAGAGCTAAAAGGAGAGTAGTGGGTGATGAATTAAAAGTTGGGAGAACATCTCCTCCATTATCTCAACCATCTCAAGAGGTTAGTGGAAATAAATTAATCCCCTAAAACTCCACCAATTCATAAGGTTCAAGATGGGAAAGGGTAGAATTACAAAGGTCCTTTCATACCTAAGGTCACTTAGACTCTAAGTAGTGCTATTTCTCCTAAGTTATAGTCAAAAGATGTTATCTATCATATCAATATTGTGGATCAGATGAAGAAGTCTCATATCACTATACCAATGTGTGACACATTATTCATTCTTAGATAAAAATATCTTCTCTAAGAAGAGTTGTCCAAATGTCACATCTTAGATAAATAGGCAAAAAAAATTGGTGTGGTCCTTACCAACATCAATCAGTCTAATGAGCCCCAACCAACCAAGGTAAAAAATCCCTCTCCTTTCTATCTTTTTATAATCATAGGAGACTCTTTAGTACATAAATTTATGATAGATAGTAGGGCTAGTACATATTCCATGCTTAAGTCTATGTGAATAAGTTGGGGTTAAGGTGGGAGCTTAATTCTAAGGGAGTCTTATAGCTTGATGGGTCCCCTACTAAGACTATTGGTGTACTTAAGGATCTAAAATTTATCCTAACTATCTATCCTAATTGTACCATATCCCAAGATGCTATAGTGTTTGATCTCCCATCTTATTTTACCTTGTGTTTGTCTAGGGATTTCACTACCAAGATAGGAGGTTACCTATCTTTTGAGTGGTCTTATATGGTCTTTAAGACTAGGTATGGAATAAATGTCACCATAAGTTCTGAGCCTATTTATATGTTCCATTTAGAGCCCTATATGCCTAATTTTTCCAATGTCAACTACACTATCATAGATGAAGATGTAAACCTCAATGATCAAGATCCATTTAAACAACTTAAAGGCATATCAAACTTACTTTTTGATGAGTGGGAGGATGATAACCATGTATATGATACATATAAGAGAATTGAAGAAACAATATTGGGGATATATTGTATGCATGGGAAGGAGGTTGTCATACCAACTCTTACTAACCCAAGCCAAGATAATGAAAGAGTGTGGATTTTGTTCTTAAATGGATCTAGGTGAAAGAATGTAAGTGAGGTAGGTGTCATAATTGTCTCTCCTTATAGGAAAAGATATTTTTATATCATGAGGTTCCAATTTAGATGCACATGAAACATATTATAGTATGAGGCCCTCATTCATGGTCTATAATGTGAAAGAAAGATAGGTATTAAGCTAAAACAAAGCTATGGGAGATAGTGAGTTGGTAGTACATCAAGTGAGAGGGCAAAATTTAGTTAATAATCCACTCTTTAAGTCATAAAAGAATAGGGTTTAGGACATGTTAGAATACTTTAAGGCATTTGACATTCATTCAATATTGAGAGAGGTCAATCAACATGTAGACAGATTGACAGCTAGAGGAGCACAACATGACATCCAAATTGGGATCAAGGACATGTAAGATCAATAAACAATCAAGGGATTTTGTAGAAATTTAGTTCTTGATAATGAGGTTAGCTAGTAGGTATTTTAAAATGACAATCAAATATCATGTTTATTTTAGTAGGAGGCCAAATTCTACTTAAGAAACCAAGGCAGTCTTTAACAAAAATATGGTGACCAGATTGTTCAATTAAGAACAAATAAACTACCTAAGGGATTAGTAAACTTGGAAAACATGTTAAATGAGGATGATCAATTAAGGAAGGATAAGGTCATCATATCTACTAAGGAGGAGAAATATGAAAATGTTACCATCTTTAAGGATAGGATACTCAAACTAGGTAAAGTGAATAGAAGGGAAGAAAAGGTAGCCTTCAAAGAGTTATGTCAAGAATTTGTAGACAACTTTTCTTGGGAGTAAAATGATTTGAATGGGTTTGACCCTAGTTTGGTCCATCATACTATCAAATTAGAATAAAGTGCTAAGCTTGTAATACAAATGAAAAAATTGGTCAACCCCAAGATTTAAATCCTCATGAATAAAGAGTTGACTAAGATCATTGAGTCAAACATCATCTTCCCAATAAAACACTCTTCATGGGTGGATAATCTTATGCCTGTAAGGAAAAAAAAGTGGAAATAAGGTTATGTGTAGAATTCAGGGATCTTAACAAGGTGTAATTGAGAGACCACTACCCCTTGCCATCCATAGACCAAATTCTCCAAAAGGTTACAAGCTCATTGCATTTCTCCTTACTTGATGGATACTTAGGGTACAATAAAATATTGGTGGAGGAGGAACAACACAAGACTGCCTTCACAACCAAATGGATCACTTATGCTTACAATAAGATGCCCTTTGGTTTCTCTAATATAGGGGCCACCTTCCAAAGGAAAATGGATGTAGCCTTCCAAGGACTCATCAATGAGATAGTACTCATCTACCTTGATGACATCACAATCTTTTCCAAGGATTACAAAGATCACTTGACACACCTAAGGATAATATTTGATAGGTGCAAGTAGTATGGAGTCTCCTTGAATCCAAAAAATGCATTTTTATAGTCCATAAGGGAAAAATTCAAGGCCAAATTATGTCAAAAGAAGGAGTTTCTATATACCTTGAGAGAATAAATGTAATCCTTGCTCTATCATTTCCCAAAAAAATAAGGGACTATAGAGTTTTTTAGGAAAAATCAATTTCATTAGGAGTTTATCCCCAAGTTTGTTGAGTTGGTAAGGGCTCTAACCTTCATGCGCAAGAAACATAAGGATTTTACATGGAATAGAGAAGGAAAAATAAGCTTTTAATTAATTATATATTTCCCAAGAACTCACCCTCTTCAACCTTGATTTCTCAAGGGACTTCTTCTTGTACACCTTCTCAACCAAAGACACCATTTTTCCTATGTTAATGCAAAAAAATAGTGAGGGTCTTGAGTAGCCCATATCATTTTTTAATTAAGCATTGGAGGGATATTAATAGAGTTATACATTTGTGTAAAATCATGTTATTGAAATAATGATATGTATCAAAAAATAAAGACACATGGTGTCTAATAAAAATATCTATGTCATAGTGGTTCACCCTAGCATCAAGGACTTCATTCTTAATTAGGACTTGAGTGAAAAGAGAGTAGGTTGGGAGAATAAATGCATGGAATATGACATATAATAAGGACAAAAATTTGGTAAGGGTTAGAGGACTATTTGATAACTTGGAATCAAATGTGAAGGAGGATAAATAATTGGTTTTATCAATGCAAAGTGAACATCAAACATCTTCACCTACACCCTCTTCCAACTAGACTCCAAACATTATAAGATTACTTCAATTAGGATAATGTACTATATGCCTAAATAGGAAAGGAAGTAGGTATTAAAGGATGAAATGAATACATTATGTCTGAATCAATGGCTTTTTATTTTAAAAGGATCTTGATGTAATGCTCTTGAGGTGTGTATAAATTAACCAAGTTGACAAGCTCATAGACCAACTTCATGGTGGGCCTATAGGAGGTAAATTTATAGCCAAGGGTATAGCATCAAGGATAATAATATTAGACTAATTTTGGCCAAGCTTATTTAAGGACTCCCATGCTTGGTTTAAGAGATTTCAAAAGTGTGCCATGTTCACTAGGAAGCAAAAAATAATTGTCTTGCCCCTCAAACCTATCCAAGTGGATTAGGCCTTCATACAATGGGGTATAGAATTTTTTTGAATGATTCACCCTCCATATAATATAAGAAACAAGTGGTTATTTACTGCTATATAATAATTCACTAGGTGGGTAGAGGTAGTACCCCTTAAAGAGGAAAATGAGAGTTCAGTTTTAGAGTTTTATGATAGCCTAGTAACTATATTTTAGATCCCCTCCACCATCATATAAGACAATACACTAAATTTGAATATTTCAAGGGTGAGTGAATTAGATATTAACAATGGAATATACCTCATAACTTCCTCAAATTATTATCCATAAGGAAATGGACATGTAGAGTCCACCAATAAGACCTTGATCAGAATCATAAGGAGAACTATAGAGGACAATCACTGGGAATGGCAAACCAATCTAAGAATAGCCAACCTTATGGGTAGATAATATCACTCCCAATATAGCTATTAGTCATTCATCATACCTTATTATCTATGGAAAAGAGTCAAGGTTTCCCTTATCACTTGAACTACCAGCCTTGGAACTCATACATCAACTTGAACTAATGGAGAGTGATGCCATGGAGGTAATGATGAATCAATTGATGGAGTTGGAAGAGATAATAAATGATGTTATCATGCCATGTGGTATTATCAATATCAAGTCAAAATGTCATTTAAAAATAAATGTTCTTAAAATACCTTTCAATAAGGTGATATTGTGTTCAAGTGAGATGAAGACTAGGCTAAACTAAATAAACACTCAAAGTTTGATAGCCAATAGAGTGGACCTTACATTATTACCAGCTACAAGGATCATAATTATTTATAGTTATAAAGGTTGAATGGTGAAGACCTCCCTATCCTTGTCAATGGGGTGTTATTTAATTATTGTTATTAAGAAAGCACATACTATCTTCATACATAGTATTTTAGGTCTCTTTTATTCCAAGTGTTGTGGCTCATGCTTTGTTGGTTGCTTGTTTGGTTATCTTGTTGCTTTCTTATCGTGTGTCTTTATTATGTTCCTTTATGTCTTGTTGTTCCTATTTTAGTTCTATGTTATTCCTTAAGGTTTCTTAGGTATTGAACATGAAATTTCAGCCTAGTTAAAGAGGTCTCATATCTAAACCATGATTATTATGCAAGAAATTATGGGTCTTCTTGTCCAACAGGTAGGTCAACCCTTCAAAGTCACTAGTGATGTTGAATTATTTATACCCTTGGGATTATAAATGATCAACCTATTACCATGATCACCTAAGATCATCCTTGGTCACCATTTTGTGTCTTTTGAAGTGTCAAGGTAGTTCAAGTAAGGGTCACTTGCCAACAAGTCAGAGGTACCATGTTCAAGTGGTCTATTATGTCAAGAAGTGTCATCATGGTCATTTTATCACTCTTTTTTAACTTATGTCAAGTGTTAAATTTTTTATAAATATGAATAATGGCCCAAAAAATTTATTGAGGTGGTATTTATGATCTAAAATCACTCATATTGAAGATGACTCAAATGTTGTAGCTCATGGCCAGTTGTAAATCCATCTAAGAATGTTGAGAACCTATAAAATATGGTAAAACTAGAGGTTAAATTTGGTATACAGAGAATTTAATAACCTTTCTTAAATCCTTAGCATGTTTTAAGATCTTTTATTAACTGTTAAGGTAACCCTCATTTGATATTTCACTTGACATCATGCATAATTTCCTTCAAAGGATATTCACACAATGGCAATATTATTATTGTGGCCCTTATGACACCATTATGTCATTATCAAAGGTAAAATGAATTAAAATTGGTCTCATTATCATTATAATTCGTTTATATAATGGTTTCATATGCAAAAGGGTCTCCTTTTACAAGTCAAATGCTTTTATTAACCACTAAGTGGGCCAACACGTGTGAAAGAATGACTCTTCACCTTCCTTCTACCTATACTCCCTATTTTAAATAATTTTTTGACTCCTCATTTCCCTCATCCTACCCACCAATAGCATTTCACGATTTTAAACCTAATAAATTATATGAAATTGATATTTTAAGGTGTTTTTAGGCTTGTACAATACATTTGTGGTCAAAAATAGGTAATTAATCTTTAGGGGGAGCTCATTTTAGGAATTATATAAGAGAAAACATAATTTTTAAATTTGAAAAGGTCAAAAACCATTCCCTTCTCTCCATCACTCTTCTTGGTAGCCTTGGATAGCCATTCAGGTTTCTATTTGGTATGGACATAGGAGAGAGTGAGGACCTTATATTTTGGGTAGAGGAGGGGACCTTAATTATATTTAATTTAGTTTCATTAGTTATCAATTTGGTTTTCCCTCTTTTACCAATGATCACTGATAAGGTGAAGGACACACTCTATTTTCTCCATATAGGTAGGGTTCAGGTTTGCTTTAGTTTCTCCATTTTTGAGCATGATGAAATAAAAATGGCAAGTTGGGTTACTTATTGTGGGTCTTTACAACTAACATATGCCATCCTAAAATCCCATTTTGCATGTGTGAGCTCACGGGAGCAATAAAACATTCATATGGTCACACTTTCAGGCTATAGACAATAGTTTCTTAGCATTTTAGAACCTTCCATGCATGAAATTTGTCAAGGATAATTTATTGATTTTAATTATAGATTCTTATAGATCCATTAAAGTTTTATAAAATCATTTATATTGTATTATATGATCAAATAATTATTCAAATCCTCTAAGATCATGTCTTCAAGTGGGACTACCTATGTAGTTTCACCTCCATTACAATTGGGAGAAGAGTGTTTCATGGTTGATGGTTATTGAAGATCATTAGAACACTATATAAAATAAAAGGTATTATTCATATGTATAGGATTCCCTCTCTCATAAGGAACAAGCCTCATTATGGTTATCAAGGCCAAAAATCCATAATTTATTTCCCAATGCTTTCATAGGCCTTTTAGTAAGGTTTAAGGTTTATTAGCATTGTTTATTGTTTTTATGAAATCTTAGGTTTTATTTCTCCCTTAATATACTTGAATAATTAGTTTCAAATGATTTTCCTTGTTAAGTATATAAATAGGGATGTATAAGATCCCCATAGGTTTTATTTAATAAGGATTAATAGTCCATACTAGGTCTCTCAAAAGGCATCTACTGTGTAATGGACTTATAAATATATTTCCACCCCATAGTAGGCTTTTATTTCCAAAAGTCAAACCTCATAAGACTGTATAACCACCACCTATAGGTTTAAGCCCTTATGCCCAAGATTAAGGCATTAAAGCAAGGTCAAATGTTGCACAATTCCATGGAATTTCATTGAGGCTATGAGAATAATAAAACTCAATAAATTTTAGGCACATGGTTGAATGTTAATGATAAAGCCTAGGAAGTCAATTCGACACTCAACCTTCAAGGAGTTTCCCAAAACCATAATCTATAGTTGAACTTAAACAAAATAAAGAGAGGATTGTATGATTATAAAAGTGACTATCTTAATGTAAAGTAATAAGTTTTAGGAAAGGTCAACTAGACTATCAACATGATGTAGACACCCTCTTATTTCTCATGGACATGTGAAAGAACTCCATTAGTAGTCAAACACCTAGAACACCACCTACAAGACTATAGGAAGTTTTATTCCAACCTTAAATGTGAAATTTAATCTATAAATGAATTAAATATTTCAAATAGAGTGGAATAAATATGGGTTACATTATTTAACTACAAAGGAGACTTTATGGAATAATCAAAGCAAGCTAACTTAGGCATACACAATTATCTCAATGCATACAAGTTTACCTAGTCAATTAGGGTATATAACTAATTTGAATGATAATGGTGATCAAAAATAAAAATAAAAATGCATGATAATGTATGGAATCCATCTTCCTTAGGGTCTTCGAAGGTAGAATCATGTTTGAGATAGTTGTGTAGTTTTGATTGAACATCCATGACATATAGGTTTGTGTGTATGACCATAGAAATGAGTTCTAACAGAAGAGTTAAGGTAGGTCAAATTCAAATGGTGTTATGAAATAATAAGATAATATTAAATAATATCCCAAATATATTAGTGTTAGAAAAGGAGATAAAATACTAATCAAGTCTTTATAATCAATTGCTTCAAACACTCAAATTAGGTGATGATGGTCATGACAGACCAACAAGAGATAAGGATAGAAATGGGAGTCTGAGTAGCTAAGGATAGATTAAAAGGTTGAATATATATATAAAAGGATGATAATATGACATTAAAGTCACCAATGTACCTAAAGGTGGTTCAAATTCATGAGTCTTAGTTTAGGCCTATAAGGCTTAAACCTCTCCTTATGTCTCAAAACCCCAACTTCCTCCTCATGACATATTCAAACCCAAAAAGTAGACATAAGGCCATGAAAATACATATTATGATGATACAAGTCATGAGGAATGTGTTTTAGGGAGAAGATGATATGGAAATGGTTAATTAGGCCTAATTACCCCTCTCAAGCTCTAACACCCCAGTCTACCATTTTGAACTACCAGTTCACACGTTCATATCTTACATGGAAAGATGAGTTGGGCCTATTACTCATAAGTTAATTTGGAGACCCCTATGAACTTAATAACTAGGGTAGATATAATTTCATTTAGGAGATCAACTCTTTGAATGATCTTTAACACTATCAACCCACCCAAAATGTTTAATGAAGACTCAAAGGTTACCAAATGTCTCTCAAATCTCATCGTACAAGGTTCATGGGACCAAGAGGTATGAGGTAGTTTTTAGGGGGTATATGGGATCAAACACCATGGCACTAATTTTAAAATCTAAGGCATGTACTCTATGAACCATCATTAAGATGGTAGGCCACTAAAACCCTTCCTAAACCATGATAACGACTCGATGAAAGAATATTTCCCTAAAATGCCTTAAAATGGGGTAGTTGAGCCTTGAAATAATATTTATGGTCTTCTCAAGTCTCATGAGAACCTAAATTAGCCATTGGTTGGCACACATAGAATGTATAGTGTATGGATTAGGCCTAAAGAAGAATGTTACAAGCCTTGAGAGGACTGATCCAAGCCCATTTGTAAGAAATTGGAGAAAGTTTTCATGTTTTGTATAAGTATGAAGAGTTAAAGGTATTATTAGGTTAGGAATATTAAATAATGACCACCTATAGGGGTATCCACATCTGATGATCACCTATAACCATGCCTAAGTGTCTGGTTAGTTGATTGTGTATGTATGAAAAGGGAGCAAGTGGCTTAACAAAGCCAGCACAAGTGACCCAAGGGATCTATATGGTAATTTCCATTCTCTTATAGGTGTCCAAATTCTCAAGTGACTCCCTTTGAATGTAAAACATGGAAACATTATCATTGGGTTTATTGGCCTAATACCCTTCTCAAAGCATCACTTTTTAGATATAGAATTCATAAGATAATAATGGGTGAATGGGACATAAGAAAAACATGGAAGTGTATCTCAAGGAGTTTTAGATGTGAAAGTAGAATTGGTTTTTAGAGAGCTCAAAAATGGCCATTTTTGGCCTAAAATATCCTTAAGAGTGCATAGAATGCAAAAGAGTCACCTGAGGAGAACCTTCTTAATCTCAAAACTACATGAAGGATATACATGGATTATTGATAATTAGGTAAGGTTGAGGGACCTTTTATAATATAATTTAATGGCATTATTCCAATGTTTGAAGGCCTAACCTTTATGAATAATTTTTAAGTGTCTAAACTCCTTAAACCTCTCTAAAACCCTAATTAAAGCTTGATGGGAAATATTTTGGGAATTTTCATTAAAATTAATTAAATTAGCTTGGTAAACACTTATAAAATATTGTTCACTCTGATAAGGTCCTATTCCTACCATTAGTTTATATAGATAGTTGTATGGATACATCATAACTCTATTTTGTTCAAGATTTAGTGATAAATATAGGGTACATAACTAGGTAAATCATTTCATACCATTAAATAATATATTATGAAGTTTATTACAACCCATAAAATCAAAAAATACTCTTTTTTCCTCTTGAAAATGTTTCTTCAAGCTTGGACTGATGAGGTAGTCTAGAAGTACTAGTGAGAGTTGAACTAGTCACCTAAATGAGTAAGAGTTGTAGTTGTGAAATATTTTAAAGGCATATGTCATGGTTTGATATATTTTATTATAATTTAAACCTACTCATTTAACTATTATTAAGGTTTTATTCAAGTCTCATGACCATCCAAGCAACTAGCATTGAGTGACTAGGCCTAGTTTCCTAATAGGCCTATTTTCCTAATAGGCCTATTTGGTCAACTAATGGAGATGGCTATTGGCATAGAGGGTTAATAAGGGAGTAATTATAGGATAAAAAACATATTTTTAACCAATTAATTATGGTGATAAAGTAAATTTCATGTCCATTATAGAGGATGGGGAAATTTTTCAAACCTTATTGACATGCAAGAGAGAGGAAGGGTACTTAATGATTCATGGAGGCTAAGATGAACCACATTTATACCTCTATAACAATTAAAAAGAAATGGATTTGAATAGGTTGTAATACTCACACTTTTAATGGGGTCAAAAAAAACTAAATAAGCCTCCACTAGACCATTTCTTATGCTATACTCTCTTTGAAGTCTATTATTTTGTCAAGGTATTGCATATGGGGAATCATGGAGATATTACTAGCCCTAACTCATAGTTGTAATTGATTATTTAGTAAATAAGGATCATTATTTCCTCTTATCAACACTTATAAGATATATTATTCATCCCTTTCCCTCTATTATTCTATAAATTGAGACTAAAATGTCATTTTATGCATCCCTCGACTACGTATGAATAAAATTTACCTAGATTATACCTTGTAAACCTTTTGAATAAATATAAGGACTATTAAGATTGTTTATTTTAGCTTCGTGTGTTTCATACTTGTTTTTTTTCATAATTATTGAGTTTTATCTTCCTGTTTAGGTCTTTTCATAACCTAGTTGTTATAAAAGTGTCCTAAATAGGTCATATGATGTGTGAAAGTTCTAATGACAATGATTGAAGTAAAATTTGATTGGTAGTGTCTTGAATTGGAATTTTTATTCATCACTTTCAAATTTTTATATATTTACCATAACCTTTATATTAATTACTAATTCTTAGGAGTCTCTTGGAGAACATGTTTTAATCATTAGTCCTTATCTAGTTTATAAGTATTTTGAAGGGTCAGTTAGAGTTGAAAAAACATTATTAGTGTTTCAAATCCCTTAACATAGGTTTTATTTCAAGCATCTCTTTATCCATTTTCATCATCAATTTTATGGGTTTAGGAATTGAACCATAGATGATGCATCAAGGGAGATAGCTCCAAAACTATAGGTTCACCTCATCATCTAGGTTACCCACACCTAAAGGTGAACAAATTATATTAGTTGGATGAGGTAGGTGTGAAACACCTTTGCCTTAAGGGTTTAATCTAGAATGATAACACTCACTTACACACTGGTTGATTAGATGGAATAGCAATCTCCATGTCATTATCAATGTTATATACGTCAAACATCATATTATAGGTTACACACTAGTTTCATGCCTTACCCCATTTGTAGTAGTTGACATTCTCAAGTGGCCTAGAGCCACCTAATTTTCTCGAGTGGATGTAGAGCTAACCTCTCTAGTTACACATTTATAGTTACATCTTACAATTTTAATTTTAGATGAATCTATTACACATCAATAGTTAATAATAGATTCATAGTCTAATTGAGTTTTTGATCCACCAAGTAAGGGTGGGTAATGATGGAGTCAAAAATCAATTGAGTTATTGATCCACCCATACATGAGGATTAATAAATCCATTAGCTCAATCCAATATATTCATTTATTGATCACTATATACATGCACACACATAGGTTGTCACTAGGATTATGGATTGGTTTGCATACCTAGTGAGGTGTATTCATTCATTTCTTCTCCATTATCTCTTTACTCAATTTTACTTAATTTTACTTCTTTACTTAGTTTTGTCTTTAATTTTGATATCTCTTAAGTAATTATTTATCTATGCATGTTTCACGTGCAAGACACATAATGGAGCATTATTCATATACTCATATCCAAACTCATGATCTTCACCTCTTAGGTAAGTCTAAGTATGATTATTTTTCCTTTATACTACTCATTTAACTTTACTATATTTCAAAAAAAATGGGGGGGGGGGACAAAATTTAATCACCTAAAAGTGACACTTGAGTACTTAGAGTGCTACTTGAGATCACATATCCCTAGCTTATCGCTATACCTATTTTAGAGCTTATTTTCACACTTATCCAACATTAGTGTGGGTCATAGGTGTCCCTAGTCATCCCTAAAGTAGTACTAGAACATTATTTTTACATCATAACCCTTTGTGCTTAGATTTCTACCACTTGGACACTAGTTCCATAATAGGGATAGTAGTGCCATATGGTGATGTTGTCCCAATATTGGTACTACTATCCTTTCCATCCTTTTTTCACAAATAGATATAATTTTAAATCTTAGACGTCTTAGGGTCAATCTAGACCACTCTTAGCTCCCACATAAGCACTAAAATAGTATATATAACTAACTTTTAGCCCTCTAACCACTAGAGGGGAATATTATGCAAATTACATATGAAAAATCATAACAAGTTGTGTACAATTAATATTATTAATCCTTTTTATACCCTACTTTTTCATACTACCATCCATAACATTCATAAGCTTAGATTACTTAGATTTCCATTCTAAAACATATTTAGATCACTCAAGTCAACTATAATACTATATTCAATTACACTTACACCAAAAATTAGGTGGGGAAAACTAAATTTGGCATGATCCCTCTTCAAATTATTGATATGTAGGAAACTTTCATCACAATGGGGTGTTGAGGATGTCTAGCCTACCCCACTAACAAACACACTTTTCTTCTTGTATCAACTAGATCCCATAGAAACATGAAAGATTAGTGTTTTCTCATAAAATAAATAAAAATAGGCCATTTATAAGGTTTCATAACTCATTAAAATATAAATAGACCTTATAAATACAAACATAGGTACCCCCACAAACTTGAGATAGTCCTGAACAAAAGACACTACTGCTAGAATAGGGACACTAGTGCCACATGGCACTACTATCAAATTATGGCACTACTATCTAGGAGGGTTTTGACACCTAGATCCTTTGTATGAAACTCAAACTAGCCTCTACCTTAGTTTTTATCCTCTAGATCATTTATCTCAATCATTTTATAGCTAAGTTCTTATTTATATTATTTATTACTATTTTTAGAAAGGTTAAATTTAATCAATTCTTAACAAATTAGTGGTTATATTTATTGCATATTTATCCCCTGATCTACTATACTCAACAATTTTACAACATATTATTTACATACACTAAGTCCTAAAATGATAAAATAAGGTGCAAGCCCTTATCTAAACTATATAACTTTTATAAACTAAACTTACAAATATTGAGAAAGATTATATCAAATCACCTTGTGTTATTGATTCAAAAGAGTTGTTGCATAATAATATTTCACCAGAGATATATTCACCCCTTACCAGCTAGTTTTATTTCACCTAATTTCACATTTTATGATGTAAAGGGTGATCTTGAGCAATATATTTGATCTTTTTATGCACCATGCCTTGATTATGCCTCCAATGATGAAATTTTAACCAAATTATTTATATAGAGATTAAAAGGATATGCTTTAAGGTGGTTCTATGATTTACCAACTAAATTAGTAAATTCTTTCAAACCCTTTATGAATTATTTTTTGGCACACTTATCTATTAACATCTAAAAATATTTCCTATGCTTATAGTGCAAAAATCAAAAAAGGAATTAATGAACCTATTAATGAGTATGTCTTAATATTTAAGATAATGTTAGCTAAAATGTCCAATCATATGGTAGATAAAGAGCTTCAAGATATTTTAAATAATTTTTTTCTTGATCCTTTACATTATTTCATTGAATTCAAAAAAATTAAATCTTTTGATAACTTATTCCATATTGTTTATGATCATGAAATAAAACTTGTCTCATTAAACAAAATTAAATATGTAGTAAATGCACTAACTACATCTACATCTAATACCAAGTTTGATATCAAACTAGGTTATAAGGTCAAACCTCCTAAGCCTAAATAAGAAACAACCACAATGGTTAATGTGGTATCACAACAACCAAATAAATTTTTATTATCGAATGCACCATATAGATAATTTACATGCTTACTTGAGTCTCCACTTCATTACTCCCATTATTTGTAGAGTGTCATATTATATCTCTCCCTTATCTTATAAAGGTTGATAAGGGTAGACTTATACCCAAAGGGTATGATGTGAATGCTTAGTTTGAATATAACCAAGGCCCTTATAATTCTAAAAATAGATGCTTCTCCTGTAATCATAATATATAGGACCTCATCAAAGACCAAAACATTACATTTGATGATCCTCCAAAAGAATCAGGGTCACAAGCTAGTGATCATCACAAATAGAAAATATTTTAAAATTATTTGAAAGATCATTAAAATAAGTATTTATAAGTTAAAATGGAATATAATGTGAACCCTCATCCATATCATTATGATCACTGATTTGATGGGATTATTATTACTTATACGTAGCATACACCTCGTATGATTCAAAGTCCCTCTATTAATTTTGATGATAATGAGATTAGGGATGATAACTCAGATCCTCATTCCCTATTAATTCAATAATACCTTGATTACCAACATATACATAGTTTTATTAATTATAATGGTGCAAAAAAAATGTTTATATCATGGCATTACTTATTTGGGTTATACAAATCATGATTTACATCATTTGATCAGACTAGTTAGAGAATTTTATGGGACCTCACAATATATCCTTGGTTAGATTGAATTACCTTTTAAAGTGGGTCCCACTCATATGGTTATTGCCTTCTCAATTATACCTTCCACAAGTGTCTTTGATATGTTACTGGGATGACCGTGGATACTTACACCTCAAGTAGTACCTTTTATAGTGCATGGGTGTGTTAAATACATTAATGCCAATTGGGTAGTTATAATTTGTAGAATTCCATATGAACATCCTTTTGATAAATAGGAATTTACACCCAATAAATTAATTATCAAACCTCCTAAGGTTAATCTTCCATAAAAGTGTAAGAAAAAACAAAATCCTTTACTAGGCAGTCAGTACTTGAAAGTCCATTATGTCAGAGATCCACAGTGAGTTATATAGAATCCTTATCTACTAGACACCATATTTAGATATCCAAAGCACATACACATTGTCCTATTATTATTTATCCAAACAAACCATACATCAATCAACGATGGGTTATGTGAAACCCTACTACTATTTTTACTTCATAACCACAAAGTCCTATTTTATGTAAGTAGAGCATAATAAATACTACAATGATAGATATTGCACCTCTACATACTCCTTGGTAGCATCACAAATTTATTATACCAGGTTTACAATGGATATATATTTATGATTATTCTTTCGATTGGATTATAGGATATTCTTTTCACTTAACATATGTTGAAAATACCAAAAAAAATTTAAAAAAAATAAAAAAAAAATCTAAAATATGTTCAACATTTACATATTATATTATCTCCTTGGAATATATAATGTCAATTCCATGTTGGTAGATGACATAACATTATTTCCTATATACATGTGATTCACACATATTTTGAGTGTGATTCAAGCATACATAGATACATGGTCAATGCACTTTATATGTTGGTTGTTCCCTCTACTCACATCACTAGGACATTGGGGGCATCTAACTTTTTGATCATGATACATCAAAGTTATATAATGTTATGGTCACTTTAAATTATCATGTTTGAGCTCATATATGTACTTGCACATGCCTTTATATATAATTATATATTTTTTAGTGTACTTGATATGTTATGTACTTAAATTTTTTTACTAACATATATATCCATGGACTAGTATGCTATGTTTATGTTGTTTTTTTATACTTTTATTTATGCACTTATTTAAGTTTATTTCCTTTATATTGTCTTTCTTTTTTGATAATTTGAATATTCTCCATTTTTTACATCCCCCATGCCTTTGTTTACCTCTTTGACATTTGAATATATCATTGCTTGTTGTATGTTGACATTTAAATGTGTCATTTCTTGTTTTTTAAACATTGGACTAAGTCATGTCCCTTTTATTGTGCATAATTTGAGCATGCACCTTATTTGAGGTATCCTTAGACCATTGTATTTTTATTTTCTTTTGATTTCTCTTGTGGGTGTGTGTGATTGATTGATTTTTGAGCTTATACTATTACTATCTAGACATTGACATGATCTACATATTGCATCTTAGGACATGGTATGATCACATTCTTCATGATTTAATCATATATCTACCTAGACATGTCCCTTATATATGATACATGGTGGTTTCATAGTTTACATGTTTACATTATCCTTTTGAAGTAAGGTAAATACTAGTTGCTACTTACCTCACCTCAAAGGTGGGGCTTATCAATGGGGGAATCCAATTGAGGCATGACTTCCACATTTTATTGTAATTTTATATTTAGTGGGGGAATGTTTTGGAAACATGCTTTCCATACTTATTCAATATGCAACATACCTAGATTATAGTGGGGGAATGTGTTAGAAACATGTCCTCCACATGAGCACTTACACTAGTTATCATATTTAGATTTTAGTGGGGGCATGCTATGGAAACCTGTTCTCTATAATTTCACTTATATCAATTTTCACATTTCTTCATATAATGGGGGCATGTTTTGTTAACATGCTCTCCAAACTTACATAGTTATATGATTCAGATACACATCTGTGGTGTAATTCTATACAATGGTATTATTATTATACATATTTTCATCATGAGACATATCTAAAGTGCATATGTTATGTAATATACACCTAATATTATAACATCAAAATAGTTTTAGATTCTAAATATTTATAGGGATTGTCATCACCCACCAGGTTAGACTATTACAAACTATATTAAGCCAATTTATTGTAATATATGGTTCACTTTTTGTTATGGTTGAGGTGATTAAATCACTCAATGCTAGAAATTTTATATGTTTTACTTGATTACATCAATCAAACTCACCAATTTTATAGTGTGAGTTGATTTGGTTCACTCACACTCACCAGATTATAAGTATGATTAGATTGCATAGGGGGAAACTCATTATTTCTCAATGTTGGGGGTATGTTTCCTCCAATATCTCTCTCTATCCCTCTAGATATATGGAATTTATAGATTTAATTTTTTCCTAATCTTAGTTTCTATGATTTATAATGATACATATTTCAAATCAAATAACCAAAAGGAAAAATAGTTATACCAATACACAATTGTAATCTTAAACCTTACTCACTTTCATTCTTAATAATTCCAATGCTTTCACTTTTAGATTATATGCATTTATTATATAATGCAACATGTTCCTAGTTGGAGGTCAGTCACTAAAAAAGCACACAAGTTGGACTCAAGCAAAGGCATGTTGTGTTATACAAACCCAAGTATGTATTTATTTTCCTTTAAACTATAAATTTCATTACTATATTAAGGGGGGGAATGTATAAATTATTTTTGACTTATATATCACCTCAATCTTGTACACTTAAAAAATACATATCATGGATGTAACTTTATATTATAGACCTTTCTTTCTATAAAAATAATTGCATACACTATCTATATATGCTTCATTCATTAAGTCTTAATCTGACTAATGATTTATGATGACACAGACCTTCTATCTCACCTAGAATGTTATAAACCTACTTATCTTCCATTTTACAAATTCTAGACCTACACCTATTTTCCAAATACCTAAGATACTTATGTTTTAGTCAGATGCTTACATCAACACAAGTGTCCTATCCCAACATTCTATCATGCACCAAAGTTATTAAAGCTTCCCTATTTTCTCATATTTCCATATCAATCATAGGGACAACACATATATATGTCTAAAGTACTAAAGGCACATCCCAAAAACTATATTTTATAAGTTATAAGATAGTTTACTATTGTTCTTGCTTATCAGACATTACATGATTCACACATAAGCCAACATGTAGGGGATAATTACATAAGACTAAGGCCCTCTTCAAAGTATTGAATATGTAGGTAGAATTCACTAACAAAGGGGTATTTGGGAAAGATTTACACTATGTTCCCAATAACCCATTTTCCCAAAACCAATATGAAGATTAAGAACTAGGGTTTTTTAATTTGACAAGTAGTGATAATCTTTGACCTAGATCTAAGTGCACCATAGATAAGGTGACACATTACATAAAAGCATCCAATTGGTTTCATCTATTTTAAATATGTATTCCATATTATACACCTTCTTCCAAGTCATAAAGTAACATCTAAGTAATTATCTCAAGTCAAATCAAGTGTCCATAACTACAGAGGCACAATTTTCAAAATTAGGCAATTATTTTAGAATCTAGATCTAGATCTATATTAGCATCAAAACTAACTAAGTATTTTTTCATTATTATTTAAATGTCTAAAATATCTGTAATTTATATATTTATCATAACAACATAATAAATTTAGTAATGTTTTATCTGAGTTTTGCAAACTATTGGCCTATTTTAGAGATAGTCTACCATCCTTGTGCCCTAGGCTATTTCATGCCCCTTTAACCCTAGACTCCCCCCATATCTATAATTTAGGGTTAAATAACCACATGATATTAATATTAATAACTAAAAATACAAGATAAGGGAGGTATTAAATTTTAAAAACTAACCATTATAGGGTTAAGGAAAATAATATTCATCATGAACAAGAATTCTTCCCTCTATTTTCCTTATCATACATTTATATTTCTTAGGGAAATGTGTTTTGGGTTTGGGTTTGTCCATATATATGCTTAAGGGTATATTTAGAAATCAAAACACTTTTGTAGCCAATATATAATAATTTGAAATATAAATAGGTCCTCATATGTGCTTAGGATAGGTATAAGTGGAAAATTAGGTCCATATTGAGTGCACAAGTTAATTAAAGTGAACAAGGGATGTATTTAGGTTCTCAAATGTGCTTAGGATAGGTATAATTTGAAAACTAGGTTGATACTAACATGATCAAGTATCTGTGACCATATTTATATGTCTACAAAAATAATACCTAAATAATAGATTGAATGACAATTAAATAACTAAAAAGGAATTATATAAAGGTAATATCTTATCTATAATATTGTAAAAAATATATAGTAACAATAAAATAAATTTTGAAACACAAAAAACAAGAAGTTATTATTGATTCCATAAAATCTAGGTTTGGTTAGACAAGGCTACCAAGTGTAATGTAGCAAAGTGGTTTTAAATTAGCATGCAATACATCTTCCCATTAAAAATTATAAATAATCATAATTAGATTTATAAAAATAAACTAATAGTTAATTTTTTAAATAGTGTCCTATTTTAATAATTGAAAACAAGTTGTTTTATAGAAAAATCTTATTTTATACACATTTAAAGATGGTGATTAGAAACTATACACAACTAGTTTTGGATTGGGTGTAATTTTAGTTGTCAAATTATATTTTTATAGGGTAGTTATATGTTTTTTGATTACCAATTAATAGTAATATCTTATTTACATGTTTTTATTATGTTCTAGATGTTAATTTATATCCCTTTTTATTGTTTTTTGTCTTTATGGGTTTCACTCTCCTACATTTGTTTTCATGTTTTTCTAGTATTTTGACCACAAACATAGTAATATAGTTTTCATCTAAAATAACCATACCATTATGGTTATATAATCCCTATTTTTTTTTTCCCCATTTGACCCTTTATTTAAGTCTCCCATGTCTTTTATTCCTCTTTGTTTTCATTTTTTTTGTGTCTACCAATAGGGCCCACATTTGAATCCAATAAGTCTATAAATAAATAGGTTAATTAGTGCATATAAGATGAGATGAAATTTCATTTCAAGTGGAAATGATAAGAGTGATTAATGAAATAAAATAAATAGTATATAAAATATTCAAACTGTATAAAATTATTTTTTGTAACCAACACAACTCAATTACTTTTTGAATAACACCCACTTGT
>JARHVA010004883.1:995000-1035000 GCA_037957365.1 Torreya grandis | reverse complement strand
ACCAAACATTGTAGATGGGTAAGGATCAATATAGTCCTTGGATGCTCAATTAGGGTATTAGTATATTGGAGTATCAATATGTAAAATGTTTTGTGCTATCATAAAAATACATAAAATATTTTTGTAATTTTGAAATTGATTTTGAATTTTTAATATTAGGCACACATTACATATCATATGTACCTTGGATATGTCTCATGCTAAAACTATGTATAATAAATGGTACCAATGTATAAGATTTTGCCATAATTATGAATCTAGATAATATAATGTGTATGTTTTTGCCAATTTGAAAACTATGTAACGTGGAAATAATTATTCTAAAGCATTCTCCCATTATTCATGGAGGAATATGAGACTAGAATAAGTACCAATGTGGAGGACATGTTTCCAAAACATACCCCCACTATAAACTAAAGATGTTGAATACTAACTAGGTGGGGAGAACATGATTCCAAAGCATGCCCCCACTGAATCTAAGAAATATGATATGTGGAATCCATACAAATATAACATGCCCCCACCGAATATAAAAACTAATATAAGTACCACATACTCAATGAATGTGGAGAACATGCTCCCAAATCATGCCTTCACTGTAATCTAAGCATTGTGCCAAGTGTATATTAATTATGTATAACATGTTTATAAACATGCCCCTACTAAGATTCTCCCCCCCCCCCCCGCCCACCTTTTATGAGAAGATAATATAGTGAGTACTGTTAGTCTCCTCATAAAAGGAATAAAGGGGAATTTGCTTGATAACATTTGAATTCATAATATTCTACTAATATTATGGGTAATAACTTACAATATTATTTTTTAGGTAGTATTTAAAATGTAACAGGGTATCTATATAGTTAAAAAAATTAGTGATTTTTGCTAGTGCTTTAAAAATTACAAATTTGGTATAATATGGAAGGGCTCATTGTCTAGATCCCAAATCAACTTGTGGTTTAAAATTTGGATAACTAAGGCTAAGATATGGTCATTTGAAGTTGTGCCAATGTGGTAAATTATGTGGGTGGTAATATAATTATGAAATCATTTGCATTTTGAATATTTTTTAAATTTTGAGCTATGAGTCTAGAGGATAACAATGCCATCAAAAGTTTGATGTGCTTTAGAGTGCCTTAGTTATCTAAGATTATTTTGAGTTGGAAAGTAAGCTTTTTGCAATGTATTTATAATTTTGAATTTTTGAAATTTTTATACTTGAAACATATTTTTGAGGGATTTTTCATAGGAGGTTAGATGATTAAATCAATGTCTTAGATTCTTGCATCATGATGGCAATGTAACTATCTACTTATGGATGATACTATCTAATGGTGTTATTTAATGTTGATGTTAGCATCTGATGCCCCTATCCTATGTGGATGCTAGTATCTAATGATAATGTCTTTATATTTTATGCTTAATTTATTAATATTTCTATATTTTTGAAAAAAATGAATACTAGCAAGTTTTTTATTGTTAATTTCTTTATTACAGAAGGATGTTCATATTCAAGAGTTTTAGCATGACCATCATTATTTGAAATTAGTAGAGATGGGTTTGGATGTAGCTAATTGGGTTGTTATTGATCAAGTAGGATTTGGGCATGTGGCTCACTTGGGATAGATCTTGTATGATATCCTCCTCCTCACATCCCTAACAGTGAGGTATAATGTAGATAGATGTACATTTTGTCTTCTTACTAGTGAGATGACTATCAACTTATAGAATGTCTATCATATCTTTTGACTATCAATTAGGGGTGAGAGAGTTCAGGTTGCCATAGATGGTAGTTGTGGTTATATTCAGTGTTCTCATGTAATATTACTAGTCAAAGGCATCCTAATGTAGATCCAAGTAATATGGTCCAATTTGATGACATTATTAGAGGTGATGTTCTACAACTATGGAATTTTATTTTTGTGTTATTGACATCATTTATAGTTATGGAGTGTGGGATTATTAGTATCTTTTATCAAATGTTTTAGATGTTTTGTCATATTAATATGGATAGGACCAAGTATTCATGGGCTTGTAATGTATTAACCCACTTGTACATGGATCTATACATATTTACACTAGAGAGTCATGGTGGGGTTATTAGAGTGATGACTCTATTTTATGTCTAGGCTTAAGATTATATCATAATACTATGGCTAGTTGGTGGTTGCCTCCCTAGATGGGCTCATCCAAAGGTTTTTATAAAGTGGTGGGTATTCCCACATGGTAGACTTCATATCATGATGGAGTACCATATTAATTTAGATAGGATATCTAAAAATTAGATTTTGTGGCATTCTTATAATACTTTTATTGGGTGGCCTAAGGATGGCCTTGAGTTATAGAGTCCACATGAGTATGTGGTTTATTGATTAATTTCTTAATGTGTATGATTTTTTTCATTATGATCTAGTGTTACAAAAATTTGGGATTGATTAGAGAGTTCCCTTGACACCATATCCATGGCATCACATACTATAGAGTGGTCATATGCTACATGATAGGCCATCACCCATTATTATAGATCTAGCCCTATGCCCAAGTGATGAATGAGATCATGTGGTTCCCTTGGTAATAAGAGATGATACAAGGTATAATGATGGGTATGTGTAGTGATGGGATGGATCTTTATGGAATTTTTTATCTCTTATTTTAGTTTTAACTCTAGGTTCCATTCTTGAAGCACAAGGTGATGGTGGAGAGATAGGTGGTGACATAAGAAATGGTGCTCTGGCAAGACTAGAACTATTAGATGAGGTGGTCATTAGGGCCACATGTGAGTAACATAATTTTAATATTGAATTTTTATTTGGTTATAAAAATATTTATTTTTTTATAAATGTCACTAAATAGAGTATTATCTCAAATGTGTGTAGGTAACTAAGAGTGGTTGATCATGGTGAATCAGGTGATTTTGGCCCTTACTTATAGTTTGCCTATGGACATAGCTATAAATAGATTTATTTAGATATTTTTTGATATTATAAATTTTTGTGCAGTATTGTTTGATCTTAATGTGAGATTTGTGGTAGCATACCATACTACTGCCACAGAATGTGAGGAGTTATGTATGGATCTAGATACATGGGACATACCATAGTGGAGTTTCACTAAGATTATGTAGACATTAATTGAGTAATACAATTATGTGATATGATACCATGAAGAGACTGTGTGATGGCTATGTTCTTTCAAGGAGAGAGTGCATGTGTTATCACATGCATAGGGCCCACAATTTGATCTTAGTGGATCTACCTCTAGAGGTATTGTATTTATAGATGTTGAGAGTGATGAGGAGTATATCCCAAGTGATATTCCCATGACTTATGATGGATATACTTATTTTTCAAAATGTTATATTAGTTTATATATATATATATATATATATATATATATATATATATATATATATATGGCATTGTTCACATGTATTGTATTCGGTATCGAATATATTTGAATTTTTTCTATTGGTCATTATATAGTTTATTAATTGTATTTTATTTCCATGGTGTATATTTTGGATATGGTAAATTTTTGTAACAAATATGTGTATAATTTATATCAATAAATAAATCATAAAAAGCAATGGAACTTGTATGGATATAAGAAACCATAAATGTAATGATTATATGTAAATGGTACTGTGGTTTGTGATTCTATAATCATCTTTTAAGTGTCTATAGAATATCTTTTGAAACTATGTGAATATGTTTAGGTACCCATATATGTTGTGCAAGTTTACCCCCTCCATGTACCTCTATATGAAGGACCTTATCATATAATGGTTTCATGGTAAGATCAGTGTGGGAGAGATCATTCCTAAGAGATAATATCATGGAATAATTAATTATACTTGAAGTCATCCTCTGTGAAGGCTAGTGGACCATCTGTTCCATGTGGGACTCATCATGGGATATATCAGCCTCCATAAGAAAGATCCTATGATAAATATCTGAAACATGTCTATATATGTCTTTTCATTATGTAATGATTCCAAAATCAACTAACTGTGTAATATTTTGATTGAGAGTAAAGTAGTCATTATCTCGATGACCATTAATACCATGATAAGTGCAAAAGTGTTTTCTTTTTTCCTTCTCAAATTTATGATGTGGGTAATGTGAATTAGGAGGGAGTCTAATATGTCATGTGGTTTATCATGGTACTAATCAAGTTGAAGAGGTAATTTTTTTATGGTGGTATTTGGTCTAATTATGTGAGGAACTCTAAAATCATGTTCCTTTCCTTTATTTAATACCTTTATTGTTTAATTCATGGTAGTTGGGTTTGGTTTTGTAGAAGGATTTTGAAGTGGTTCAATATTTTTTATAACTTATTTATGTACTTTAGGGATAATATTTTTATCATGTTGTATCTTAAATAAATAAATATGCAACTTAATTTGGGCATTTTTATCATGCTTGAATATTTTTGCACATCCCAATATAAGATCTCAAATGAAGAAAAAGGCTTACATAATGTTATTTCTCTTAGTTAATAAAGAATACCTATGTTAAATATAAATTGGATCTCTAAATTTGAGGGTATGTAATGTAATGAATATAAACCATCATTAAATTGAATGATATAAGTTTGTATAGGCTCATCTTGTGTTTGTGTCAGCATTTTTAATGCTATAATGATAATTTTGGTAATGTATAATGATTAAAATGTGATATAAATACATCTTAAAGTTTTTTAAGATTTGAAAATTAACCATTTGGAAATTTATAATACCAATAAAGTGCCCATTTGGTTAAGTTATGATAAAGGACTTTAAGATCAATTTTCCATTTTGGGCCCAATGTTCAAATAAGTGTGTATATTATTATAAATGAATATCAAGATCTCCTTGACCATAAAGGGAGGAAAACTTAGGCATAAAAGGTTTAAATGATAAGGATAATCAAACACATCCCTATAAAGTTTATCTTATAATGTATTTTCCTTAAGAATATCTTCATGATATCAAACATACAATTTTAGAGTATTAACTTGTTATTATAAATATTTGATGGTAATCATAATAGATAAGATGTCATAATAAAAAGCTAAGGCTTTTGATAGTGGTTGTAAAGTACCATTTGTATAAAATATATGGATGATGGATTCTTCATCATTATTGGAAACAATCTCATCACATGATTTATTAATATTTGGTAAGGGAACACCCATTTCTAAATATTTAGGTATGTCATTTCTCCCTTTGAGTTAGAGTGTCGCATCCTATAGAAGGAGGATTAAGTAATACAATATCACATTATAAATTAAGTGAATCATTGTTATGTGATAGAAAAATATTGACATGACTATAATCCGCATCCTTGATAGGTGTTTTATAATATTATTTTTTTGGTAAACCTTTGGGAAACATGTTTTTTTTGTTTCTTGAATTTACGTGGTTTGACCTTTGTAAAAGATACATCAAATAGATTTTGGAATTTTTATGTATCCCTAAACAATGAAAGTTTTGTGATTGTTTCCATATGATGTTAATTATGACTCTTATTATGTTCTTAAAGGATCATAATGGGAGACATAGGAAAAGTAGTTTTCTCATCACATAGTAGAGGGAAATAAAAAAAATGCACTAGTTTCACTGGAATCATGTAAAGAAGACATAGGGTTTTCAACACTAGTATCACTTAAGGAAGGGGATACACACTTGATTTAAGTGACATTTTAATTATGAGATATAGTGTAAGAACATTCAAATTATTTTAAATTTTAAAAATTGGAAAGGGGAGAGTCACACTTAGTTGTTGAGATAATGAAATAAGGTAAAGACGCAATAATTAGATTTTAAAACTTAGGAATAGTATTATTTTGCATATTTTTTGGTTCTTTACACTCTTCATCATTGGAAATAAAAATTAAAGTAGTGTTATCATATTCAATAGGGATATCATTATGTTTAAATTCATAAGCATAAATGTCATTATCACTAGCTTGATCATTTAGATTTGTGTTTACATCATTAGTTTTTTTAGTATCATAATTGTAAAAAAAATTAAGTTTATCTTATTTTGGCATTATTCTAGGTATTCTTATGAAATTCATTGAACACCAAGTAGATTAAATGATATATCATAATTTTTATTCTATCCATGAGCTTTTTTTAATACCTCTATAAAGACTATAAGGTTCCAAATAAATATGAAGCACATAGTCACTAGGGATGAAAAGGAGGTAACCAATCATTCCTAAACTATGCCCATATAGGTGAGGTAGAAATAAAATCTAATAATAAAATACAAAAATCTGAAATGAACTTTCAAAATAAGGTGAAAATACTAATATGCAAACTAGGGTTTTGGTTCAATAAACATAGGATGGGTTCACCAAATGTTTTAATGTTTTGGATTCATAAGAGAAACATTAAAAAATAAATTTATTTGGTCACATAGTTAAGTAATATTTATATTTTAATAATTTAGTATAGTATTTTGACAATATATCTCATTTAAACATGTGTAGTCAATATAGTAAGTACTAATAAACTAAGGAATAAAGAGAGAATTTCTTATTTGTTATTCGATTCTAGGTTGTGGCAGTGATCAGGAGTCATCACAAGGATGTGTTAGAGATTTGGACTTCACTTGTTTTGTAATATAAATTTTATTACCTTTGAATATTTTTTTTGATCTTAGACATTAATGTTGATGTTTATGTCTATATCCTAAAAAAGTATCCACTGAGAGATATACATAGGAGTGACTTCAAATTTAGATCAGATTTATGTTACCCCTTGTGTAATCATTTAATTCCTTAAATTATATTCATTTGTGTGATAGAGATATATAGTAAGTAACCCTAGTTCATTTACATTATACCTCTTGTAACCTAGTAAAAAGGGGTTAGTAACATGAGTCAATCTAGCCCTAACCACCCTATTGTTTCTAAGTGTTACTTGCATAGCCAATACTCCTAAGAGTTCCTCAAAATTACATGTAGTTCTCCCTCCTATGAATGTGTGTGAAATTTTAATAGAAAAACTATATGATCTTTCTCCTAGGAACTCTTGGTATAAGTGATGAAATAATATATTTGAGGTCATGAATGCTTCATATATTTAATTCAATGTTTCAGTACAATTTGATAGCTTGAAATAAGCAATAATTTTTTATTATAGTGTTTCTTTATCAAATTAGAATGTGTATTAATTATACCATAGCCTTTGTATATATAATAACCTTTTGACTTTGAATTTAACCTAGTGACATGTGAAAATCTAACCATAGAATGGGCAAAGAGGGCTAACAAAATGGTTACAATATGAAAGATACAAAAAAGGATAAAAAGATAAGTATGGATAATTGCATTGAACCTAGACAATAATGTTGATGGTAGTGTCCAAGATAGACTCAATTGTCTAGGGTCTAAAAACATATATAAAACAAGCACAACAAGCAGGGGTGTTTATCATACACTAGATAAAGATAAATAAACATAACACACAGGCTCAAGGGGTAAGTAAATTAAGTGAAATAAGATGAAACCGAAGAGGTCCATATGAAACCACATCATTAAATGTCTTATTCTTAGAAAAAAGGTATATACATACAAGAATACTAGAAATATGTGTGCTTGTACCAAAATGGGTGTCTACAGTTATTCCAAAATGCCCTAGATATGAGGTTAAGAGATTACAACATAATCTAGGATGAAGTTGAATTAATAACACTAATACATAAATAATAAATTCATATATCAAATCATGTTGAATATATTGATGACGTACTAATGATACATAGATATATGCTACACCAAATTACTATCAAACAAGAGGTATTTTATTATGCATACATATTCTATAATGTGTTTGTCAGGTCATAGTACTTAAATAACTTGGCTTTGTCTATAAAAAAACAAAATAAAATTGTGTTCATGTCTAGTCTAGCTATTAAATGGTATTATCAAATTCTTCATCTTATATCTCTATATAATTATTTTTATTTATCATAATAGATCACCAATAATCATATGAGATAAGTATTAAATTTTTGTATCGATAACTAATTAATTGAAAGGATGTGGATATTATCCCATCAACCAATTTAGACTAAGAATATGAATTGGTATGGATTTAATAAACCAGGTATACAAGGTTGTTTATTTATATAACATAAATAAGGTTTGGATTCCCCTATTCTCTATGATTATTAGTGAAAAATAGGTCCATGCATTGGGAGAAATTATGTCTTTTATTCTCAGACAGTAGGATTTGGGGGTGATAAATTATGTAAATTTTTACATGATGTCCTACCTAGTTGATGGTTTCTACAACATGATGTCCTACCAAGTTGAAAGTTCTTACACCATTGTGATTTTTTTTAAAAATCCAAGATGGACCCCTACTAAAATAACACCGATCCATTATCACCTTTTGAATGTGTATGCACACAGGTTCAATAAATATTATTGAGAAATATGTGGTTGATTTAATCCCTAAATTTATCAAGTTGTCAATTAATAACTAATGCCTAAATTTTGAGATGAAATCATTAATTTAATAATTAACATAGGGGCTTACTAGCACTACCAATATTACAAAGTTATAAGTATAGAGGGAGTAATTTTGTCTCATCTCATACTACATTTTATTATTCCAAATAAACTAATTGAGTAAGAAAAAGATTATAAATTTCTCAATTGAATTGCTACTATGTATAAAGAGAACAACCAGGCACCATGGCCCCTACTTCCCTATAAGATTAGAATAAGTATTTTCAAATTATGTATAAATATACATGTAGTTATAACACATAGATCATCCTTCAGTTTTGATGGCTTGGCCTATGCCATTGGTACCCAAGAGGAAATGTGAAGGCATACATAAAGGAATTAAGAGGGAAGGTTTCAATTGTATATAATTACAGTCACCTCCCTCATAATTTTTTATTTGTTAATGTAGATGATGAATAAGATGTGAAAAGGAATATGCATACTTCTAACATTATTGTTCTATCTCCTCAATTATATCATCCCAAGGAAATATAGGAAAGACCATACACCTTTGAGGTTTAAAATAAATATATATGGATAGAGTCTCACTTAAGTATAAAAGTGATATAAGGGTTATCTCCACTTATTATATCTAATATGACCATTCATAGACTGAGGTAGCACAATCATCTTCCCCTATTTTCCCTTAATCTCCTTCTTATTCCATTGTAGTATTAAATAGTCCTCATTTTATTTCCATAAAATAGTGGATAAAATGGTAATGTCCCCTCATCATTCTCCTTAAATTTCTCCATGTAAGTATATCCCATTACATACTCCTTAGATAATTCCTTAAGTGGGAATGACCACACCAAGTGTTCCACAAAAAAATACCCTCAATAACCAAGATGTATAATAGGAAATTTGATTCATGGAATATAACTCAAAATGTACTCTAGTGACTTCTCTACATGTGAATAATCAATCCCAACATGTCATTAAGGCAACCATTTCACCTATCTTGGTAATTTTGGCATTACTTTCTTCTATTATAGTCACTATGTTTGCATTGAATATTAAATTACCTCAAATGGACCCTTAAAGCGCTACCATACAAACAATGGAACCAATTACAATTTTTCCAAGTTAAAATGTTATTATCATGGCTATGATTCCAATTTTTTCCCCCATTATTTATAATTTCCAAAAGATCCCAAGCGAAAATGGAAAATATAAATTATTGTTTTAGACTAAACCCAATTGGTAGTCCTTCAATTTACTATTCAAATGGAAACAACAAATGATTTAGCTTTTTTAGGATTATGGAATGTGACCCTAGGTTGATAAAGAGAGTAATAAATTAAGGAATAAAATAGTATAATATCAATAATAAATTATTTGTATAATAATTGATTTATTTGAATATTCTATAAATAGTAATCAATTAGAAAAGATGTACTTCACTAAAAAAATATGACTGAAATAGACAAGTGGTAGGTAGAAAAGTGATGCAAGAGTAGGTTAGAGTGTCATCAATAGAGAAGAGGTTTCAAACCCATATTTAAATAATAGTGAGGCCTTATTTTATAATATCATACTACATTATTGACCTTTTGTGTTGTGATAATGAACCTGTGCAGGAGAAGGAGTGAAATTTTGGGCAAACCTTTAATCTATTTTGGGAAGCATGTGCCTATATGGGCAAACCTTCAATCATATGTTTTAAATCTTGATTGATTTCATTATGAAAGCCTAAGACTCGATGATTTTTAGTGTTTATATGAACACAAGTGAAATAAGAGTGGCATTATTAGTGTAGGTTTGGCATGACCTTAACACCTCATGTGTTGAGTGTTGCCTTTATACCAATACCTTAAAAGGGGATCATTCTTGATATAGTTCTCGCAATCTAAGTGTTAGTGCAAGTGAAAGTGATGATAGTATGCCAAAGTATGAATGCTTTGAGTTTTTATTAGGACTTGAATCCTAATTAAAACTAAGCTTGGGTTATTCTATATGGATGTATGTATAAATAGGGGTAAATAGGGATCAATACCCTTAATTTTCATAGCTATTTCTAAGCTTGTTCATGACAATTTCCATCGATATGATATATGAATGAGAGTGGTATTTATATAGATTTTTTATGCTTATTGAGACATGAAATGAGTCTATACTAACCCTAAGATGATTTGGTAAGTGGAAAGTTAATCATTAAGTACAAGCGAAGCTAAGGGTAAATAATATTTCCCCCTTTACCAATAACACACTATGCTATAGACCAATAGGTCCATGTTATTCTACAAGTGAATAACATGTGTGAAAAATGATCTTGAATGCTTAGATGATGGCTCAATTTAGATATTAGTATATTTGGGGAATGTTTAATGTGCATAGAAGCTAGAAAAGGATCAAAAGAGGCCCTAAGATAGGTATAGGGCTAAGCTAAGGATAGGGTAGTATAAAGTCACACTCATTACATTAAAATTATTTTGTAGATGACTAAATTTAGAAAATATTTATTAAATAATTTCATGTATTCTAAATTGAGATGAGGAAGTCCCCATCTAATTTCAAAATCACTTTGTATTTACCTCTCAAAAAGGTGAATATGTTAGTAATATAAGCTCAGAATTCTTTGAAAATTATAGATGAGTTATAATTTATTTTATTTTCATAGTTTATGAATTTTCATACTATGTTATAAGATATTTATTAGAAAATGAAATATTTGTGTGTAAAATTTGAAAAATAGTTGAAATGGGTGCTAAGTAGTTTAACTATTTTGTGGGTGAAACTTATTTATAATTAATAATTGATGAATGAATGTGCTAACAAAATTTGTCATGAATCATAATAGTCCAAGTTGATACTATGAGACATGGGTTTTATAAAATAATTCCAATAAATAATTCATTATGTTTTTTTGTATTTAGGTCATATCTACAGATATACAAGCATTAGTTAATAACACATAATATAGTTAAAAATTTTACCAATCAAAGAAATTTTTTGTGTCATGTTTGAAAAACCTACTTTCATAACTTCCCTTCCCTCATTTTTATGTTCCTTTTGATCAATAGATATTTTATATTATATCACCATTTTTAATATCTACCGTATGATATATCATATTTTTGTTAGGTAGAGTTAGTGAATAGGTAAAAAGGAGTAGTACTAACAATTTATCTAAAAATCTATTTTAGCATGTGGTTAATTATAAAATCATATACCTAAAATGTTTTCCTTGGACCACATTCCATGAACCTAAAATGAGGAGTTTTCCCATAAAATCCATTAGGTCAGTTTTGTTCAAATCAATAGGCTTTAGCTAGATCTAGAAGGAGGGCCCAAAATATTTAACCACACATAATATTTTTATTCTATATAGAATAAAATAATTTTGAATGTACATTTAAGGTTAACTACGTCAAACTCTGAATACCACCTACTTTTACATCGACCTTTATAAGTACATAGGTGTAGATGATATTTTTTTATTATATAGCACATCCATCTTGTACACTTATCAAACTCATACTCCTAGTTGTTCTTAGTTCTGCACATGCCTTATTTCTACAAGCCTCACATCTTTTCTATCTTGTGTCCCTTGAACTATCTCTTAGTCTAGCTAGTATTATATTGATGACATAGACATCCCATCTTGAACAAATTTTTTTAAATGTATTTATCTTACACCTCTAGAAGTTTTGAGTCTATGCCTACTCTCCTCCCTAGACACTAACATCTAGGTCAAACAATAATGTTGATGTTACTATTTTGGCTTGAATCAAGTGTTTAGTTCCCTAAAGTCATCCAATTTAATTGAATGAAATGTATCCTAATGATCAGCCTAAGTGATTTTATCTGGGTTATTACTCTAAAAAGATTTATATAAATACATGATCAACTCTCTTTCACTCCTCACCTAGCAATCAAACCAAAAAAGGACTCAAGAAACACTCAATTTATCAAAATATTTTTTATTCTATCTTATTTTGATATTAATCAAAGGAACAACCTAGTTACAAGTCTAAATTGCTAAAAGAGTATTCATAAGGTTATATTTTCCAATTTACAATCTAGGTCATTATTATACTTGCTTTACATATTACATGATTCACACATAATCCGACATGTAGGGGAGAACTACATGAGACTAAGGCCATCTTATATAGTATTGACTATGTAGGTATCACCCTTTGATAATGAGGTCATTATGAGCCAACTCAATACAATGTTCTCACTAACCCATTTCCCCTAGGATCACATTGAAGATGCAAAGCTAGGGTTTTGCCATTTCACTAGGAGTAATATTCCATGACCTATATATCAATGAACCAGAGAGAAGGTGAAGCCAAAACTAGAGGAATCTAGGTGTTTGAATCCTATTTGACTTCATATTTTGTATAGGACACTAATATTGAACCTAAAAAATAGTGTTGATGTAACTGTCCTAGGTTGATGCAAGTGTCCAAAGAGCTAGAGGAACCAAATCCAAAATTTGACAATTTAACTAGAATATAATTCCTACCTAATTCCTATTTGTACTAGATCCAACACTCTTTTAGTGTTTTATTATATTTTTGTTCATTTTTATTAATAAAAAAACTTACTAAAAATGGAAATTGTGATACAAGGTTTTAAAGGGATGCCTATGATAAAGGTTATGCACCATTGATCCAATAAAGTAGGAACTCCTTTTTGGCTATAAAGGATTACCTTCAAAAAAGAGATAACTCAAAAAATATTGATTAATAAGATATATAAGTGGATTTTCTAATGCTAGACCAATTCTAAGAATTGGTACACTTCCTTAAGAGGATTTTAGCCCACTATATGAAGTAATTAAGTAGAAAATGTAATAATATAAATTACAATAAACCATATAATAATATAGATGTGATACTAAAATTAAATGGATTAATCTATTACATGGATGTTAACAAAGTATTCATTCCAATAAGTTATAGCTAAATATTCTTGTGCCTATATTACTTCTAATTATTTACTGATTTCTTCTATAATAAGGTCAAACACAATTGCATAAATTCCTAGCTCAAAGGAAATATCACGTTGATCTATGAAGAGTGGGTGAGGTACTATGGGAAAATCATATATGTAAACCACATCATGTAAAACTCCTAGTAATGTCATCTACAAATAGAGATTCAAGATTTCAAGACTAGAAATAATTAATTGAAATTAATTTGCACTATTAAATTAGCTTCAAGTTATAAGCAAAAAGTAAGAACATAGGGATTGATGTTGATTTTTGTATAATTAATAATGATTATATTAATTTGGAATGATTCATATGAGTAATCACCATCAATATTGATAGTGGGGGAAGAAAGCTCAATATGGGGCCTAAAGGTGGGCTCTAAGAGATTTAAAATGGCTTTAGGAATAATTAATGATAATCTAATTAGACTAAGGGAAATAAATAGGATGTAATAAAATAATATAACAATCCACATATATTAAAATGAGCAATATTATAAAATTTTAAATGATTCCAATATTTCATAGAATTATCACATTGATGGGGATATTCTTAATCTTTAAAGTAGTGGGGATAGACTAAGATAGGTATGCCATTCTTCCATAGGTATTATAGGATAATTACTCCAAAATTTGTACAAATGTAGTTATCATTCTACTCAAGGATGGTCTAGGTTGAAATCGATGGTGATCCCAATAGGATCGATGATGATCATGGGGATCGATGTTGATCCAATCTATGTTTACCAAGTTCATTCAAACAAATATAATCCATGAGGTTAAACTCAATCCTATGCTATTTTAATAAAAGTATAAATATAAAGAGGTTGTTAAGAGGTTGAAAAAAATTACTTATAATATATTTTGGGGAGATTTTACTAGATTTAAGGAGGTTTAAGTAGTTAAAATTAGTTACCTAGGTAGAAAGTAATTAGTAAGACTAATTACATAAAGTAAGATATTAATTGGTAAAACTAAATTAACTAACATAAAAAAGGATGGGGAAATGGTAATACACATATATTAATACTAATATAATGGTTTAAATTCATGTTGTCTACATTTTCCCAATTTTATGTAATGGTTTTTCATAACCTATCATAAGATAAAAACTAGGATGGGTCCAATACCTTAGGTTTACGTGAGGATGTATCCCCCTTAAACCAAGAGCTAGTGTAGAAGAACAAAGTGATGATGGGTTTGAAGTAAGGGGTAATGGATATTATAGGTATAGGGTAAAAAATGAGATGAGCAACAAACTAGAGAGAATAACACTAAGTATGCACTATCAAAACATAGGATAATACAGGCAGTAATGCCCCAAGGTAAACAAATAATGGATTGATATAACTATGCAAAAGTATGAGCAAGAAAAGGTGATCAAGAAAATAAAAACTAAGGTGGGATGACCAAAGCATCCAGTGTGCATGGGTCATGAGCACAACCTAGATATTTTTATTCATAGGATAGAATACATTCTTGAGTTCAAAGGGGAAATGTCTTGAAGGGAATATAGGCCTTTTGAAAAGGTTGTGGGACTAATAAAGGGTATATGTCCACTAACCATGGGTATAGGGTGGAAAATAAGGGGATAATGATAACAAGGGAACTTGTGTGTTCTTAGGTCATAATAGATAGTAGGGTTAAGGAAAGTAAATAGTGCTAAGGAGAAGGGAATCAATCCCGACTTCCAAAATTGATGTCAATTAATGAGAAATTGATGATGATTATCATAAATTTTATGGAAATCATAAAATAATTATGATCAATTTATTAAGGTTTTATATAGTAATCTAGACATGCTAGAAGCTCATTTATGATTTAAGAACATGTTTGCATTAGACAAATATTTAATTCTTGTCTACACATTTTAACAAAGTATATAAGATGGAGGCTAGTGGGAGTGGTAAATGAAGGCAAAAATGATCACATAATAAGGTAGGGTGTAATTTTTTTTGTGTTTTGATTTTTTTAGTTTTTGTATGTTGTTTTTGTATTTTGGATATTTTTGCATTTCCTAGAGGTAGGGTAAGTTAGCAAGAGTTGGTATTGATCCATAGTGGATTGATATTGATTACTATGATCTACTACCATTTATATATGGATTGATGTTGATTAGATAATTGGTGATGATGGGGTGTTAGTAAGTGTCTATCATGTAAAGGTTAGTAATGATTCTTAATAATTAGGGTTGATGGGGGTAGAAGAGAAAACTTAGAATAAATATTTAGTGGCACAGGAAACTAAAGAAACCTGGGGGATTTATGGGATTACAAGCACACACATTACTTACCATGTGGGATCAAGTGCCACCGTTATTGGATAAGCTTATAGATGTGATGGGAGATACAGATTGGGATCATTTAAAGGCTATAAGATTATGTGGAGTATGCCACTATCATACAGTTTATAGAGATCAGAGTTTACTTATGGCACTATTAGAGTAATGGGATCCATCTATAAGGACCTTTTGGATGCCTACTAGGCAGATGACCCTAACATTAGAGGATATATATCAGATATTATGACTACATATGTAAGGGTTAGATATTATTATAATGAATGAGAGAGGATGAGTAGTAGTGTTTACACATCTATAAGGATAGGATGCTACATATATTGCTTTCATAGTAGGATGATTTAATTTTGAGGTTTTATATGATTAGGTTTGAGCTAAGAGATGATTAATTATAATGATGATGTTGGATATCTCTTATTATGCATTTCTTGATTCAAGTGGTGGGAGATTTACATGGAGTTTGATAGGGGTACTAATAGATATGTGATAGCATCATATAATGTTTGCATGGGATCCTATACTTCTAGCATATATATACATAGATTTATCGGGATGGAAGACACAACTATGCTTTGGAATAGATGTGATGTTCATATTACAATGTTGTGCCTATGAGCATTAATGAGTAGTTCATATACTAGGGCTACCATGGATGGGATGGCCTAATTTACATTTACTATAGGATTTTTATGATGGAAAGATGAATTCACCCTTCTACATGGATATGGGATAGTACACAACTTAGATTACTATCAAAAGATTTTAGAGGAGTTGGAGGAGGATGTGGTGTTGTGGAGGCCATATGTTAGATTTTTGGCATGGCCAAGGATAGATAGGGAGTTGATGGTAGGGCAGTGGGTGAGGTGTCTACAAGGCTATTTCATGGAGCATATAGAGTTGTTTAAATTTAGGCACATGTGGTGACATTTTGGGATTCTCTAGGATATACCCAAGGCACCACATGCATATAGGAGAGATGATTTTGATGGAGAGTTACTATAGCTACAAGTGATAGGTCTTTATCTTTTGGTATAGGAGGAGATATAGGAGGTGGATTTGGATGATGTTGAGACTAAAATGGAATACATTTTATGGTGGATAGACTAGTTGGGAGGAGAATAAGAGAGAGAGTGATGCAGCCTTGATGAAAGGTAGGATATGTAGAGATAGTGGATGTGGAGGAGAGAGGAAGAGATTGGTTGGGAAAGCTAGATATATAGATAGTGATAGTAGAGAGGGATAAACTACATGTAGAGTGCCATGTTTTATAACAATGATTATCCAGAGTTAAGTTTGATCGGGATCACCTATAAGCTATATTTATTGAGTTTTAGGTTCATTTTGATTCATTATAAGAGAGTTATGATGAGGCTTGTCAAGCTTGGGATAGATATCATGACCAACATGAAAGAATCTAGGTACAAGTAGGGGATGCAAGATGAGTTATGTTAGGATCTATAACAGGGTGAGGGACACAAGGTAGGAGGATGGGGCCATCAATTACTATTAGTATGGATAGGTATTAGGATGTCATGATAGATATTTGGTACTAAGATCAGATTATTAAAGAGAAAATACCCAAAGGTTCCTAAATATACCACCCATATAGCCACAAAAGGCCAAAATATATGATGGACATAGATTTCTACAACTATCATGGGGAGTGTAGTATGAGGGAGAGATTAGAGGGGTGGATGAGGATATGGAGGTAGAGATGGAGGTAATGATGGAGGCAATGTATGAGGTGGAGGGATTATCCACATGAGCTAGCTCTAGTTTATGGAGTAACCATATCTATGGCTTATTATATGGGATGGCTTTATATATATATATATATATATATATATATATATATATATATGTTATATCATGTCATTCTTATGATATGTATTTGTTCTTCTATATATATACACATGAGTTTATGTGTCACATATTTGTTACATGATCTTGAGATATTTGATTATTGATCTAGATTACTTAGATTATTTTAAGATGGTATTTGAGTTTATTTATGTGATACATCATGATTTATATTGTTTATATGGTGTTTAAATGGATTGTGGTTTTTATATCATGCGATGTAGCTTTAAATTGTTATCTTGATTATGGATTTATAATTATGTGTTTTAATGGATTTATGATGGATCATGGATTTTAAATCATGAGATTATGAATTTATGATGTACTTGGATATGGATTTGCTATTACATGGATGGTGTTTACATGGTTTTTTTATTATACTAATTGGAATATGTGGGACATCATGGATTGGGTTTTATGTAATGGTTGATTATGGATTTAGATTTTGCTATGGTTTGTATGAATTAAAATGTTTGTTAATAATGGTAATTTATGATGAAATGGTTTCTATATTAACTTATCAAGAATGTATTACTCATAATTTGTTTAGACCCTAACCAAATATAGGCCTTTTGTCACTTTTTGTATATGCTCCCTTTTATCCAATGTTAATGAGAATCCTTAACAATCTCACATCAACTAAATTTATAATTCTTTGGCTTTAAAAGGGGATTTTTATGTTTGCATGGAATGGGTGAAAACTTATTTCTCCAATAATACACATCTCGTTTTGTTTTTCTAAGATTTTTAGGTTAGCCTTAAGATTACCTTAATCTAATCCATGTATATATGTAGATTGATAAATGTGGGAAGTCTATAAATTAATGAAATTTGATGAATGTGGGAATCTTTAGTGGGATATGATTTTTATTTTATAGAATTTTGAAGGGTCTAATTTTAATAGGAAACTAATCAATGTGGTAAGATTCATAAAAAATAGGCATATAGTAATCCTTTAAGGGAGTGGTCTAAATGTTTAGATGTATGTATTCTAGCAGCTTTCCTTTGAGGGATTGATCTATAACTTTGATCTTTTTCTTTATTTTAATAATATTTATCCTTCGAGGGACTAGTCTATAACTTTGATCTTTTTATTGATTTTGTATCCCAAATTGACCTTTTTCCATGGATTAAATTAAGGCAACCTAGGTTTTTTTCATAAACCAAGCCATGGAACAAGACAATAATTTATTCCTTTCAAACAAACTTTTAAGGTGAATGACTTCTAAGAAATAATGATTTGGAACTCTAATCTATTTTTAATAGAGCTAATCCTCGAGAACATGTTGTGAACAAAGATAGGGTGTCCATATTTAAGGATAAAATGCATATAATTCTAGAAATTCACATGATTATTTATCATTATTGGGTACGTTTAAAGATAGGGGATAAGATTTTTTTTGCCCACGCAATAAGGAGAACTTATGTTGACTATTTTTTGTAATAGGATTATTAATTGTAGAAAGGATGTAGATGTAAAGCATTCAAAGGTCCACATTCTAGTTTCTCTCAAGGGAGGCCAAGCAGTATGCATGTTGGCCATTTTTGGTCCACATACCAAACTTGCCTAAATTTAGTGTAGTTTCCTAAGTATCAAGTAGGGAACAAGGCATGGATAATATTTCTAGATGGAATGAGTAGACCATAGAGATCATACATATTTCAAAGATTTTTAAACACTTTGACATTGTTTAAAAGTGTATCTTGTTAATTTCTAAGGGATAGGTCTACAGTTATAAAGAATAGGTATTTGAACAAATTTCCATAGTGTCCAAGACTTCAAAGATCAAGCTAAAGTTCAAGCATATGTTTAGAGGAGTCTAAAAAAATCTAAGTGTTAAACAATTTTGGGTAAATCCTTACGTAGGAAATTTTTTTGGACTTTCCTTTTACTAAGTTCATTTCTTTTTGACCTTTTTATTTGGCTAAGTGTTATTTCTTTTAGGAGATTTATTTTGGGTCTTTTGGGATAAGTGTCAGGAATTATTTTGGAATTTTTTTCTAAAACAAAAATATTAAAGGATCATTCTCTCAGAAAGTGTACAAATAAAAAACCTGAAGGGTAATTTTCAATCAAAGTGTCCTAAACATTTTTCCAAAAGTTCATTTTTACAGTAAAGTTTTCCAAACAAAATTTTTGAAGGGACATTTCTTTGAAAAAATTTCCTATATAATTTTACTATAAGTTCATTTATATAGAAAAGTGTTCCAAAAAAAAATTATGAAGGACCATACTTTGACAAAGTACCTAGGACAATTTTTTTAAAGGGTCATTTTCTTGGGAAATTTTCCAAAGCAAAATTTTTGAAGGGTAATTTTCAAGAAAAGGGTCCTAAACATTTTCCTAAAAGTTAATTATTTTAGGTAGGTGGCCCAAAAAAAAAACCCATAGACAAGAGTCCAAAGGAAATGGCCTTGGGGATTTGTCTTCTAGCAAGGTAATTACAACTACACAAACATTAATTTTAGGCTACGAGAAATAACTATTTGTATTCAAATAGGTCCAGGATCGATGGTATATGTTTAATTTGAGCAAAGATCTAATGACATGCATAAGGTCAAGAATTTAGTGAGATGTTTTTACAAGTGTCATG
This sequence comes from Torreya grandis, assembly GCA_037957365.1. NCBI lineage: Eukaryota > Viridiplantae > Streptophyta > Pinopsida > Cupressales > Taxaceae > Torreya > Torreya grandis. The sequence goes on along the minus strand of JARHVA010004883.1, from coordinate 1,014,801 downwards.
TTTTAATCATAAAATCTATCCATTATTTTTCAAATATCTTAGTGATAGTCATGAAAACATGAAAAATGTTCATGAAGATATCAAATACAATTGTGAAAATGTCAAAATAAATCCTAGGAAAACCTCATATGAACTTAAAATTGATGGTCTATGAAATTTTAAATACATATATGCATGCAAACATCAATTTTAAGACATGTTAAATAGACATTGGATTTCAAAAGGCAAGCAAATATGATGATCAACATTCGAACATACAAATAGATCTAATGGAGCGAAGTAACCTAATAGTGTTAGTTGGTCACCAAAAGATCAATGGAGAACATTTAATCATACATAAATATTGATAGAGTGAGATAATTCAAAAGGGTCATAAGATCTTGATGATGAATACAAAGAGGACAATTGTTAAAATCTAGTGGGTCTTTATAGGAAAATCAATGACTCATAGGCATTTGTGCATAGGCAGATCAATGGAGTAAATAGGGTCAAAGGGTCAATGGGTCGATTCATATATCTACATATAATAAACAAGGGGAAATTACAAGAATATTTTGACAAATTTCAACTAAGCTACTTTTGACCTAGGTAGGCAAATATGATTTAGAAGATGGTCTAGGATTGAACCAGGTTAAACTAGTAAGACCAAACATTACCAATGGAAATATGTGATGGTAAAATAGGTTCCTTAAAAGTCATAGTATATAATAATGACTGGAAACTATTATACAAATGGTGACCAAGGTCAAGTAGGCTATACATCTATATGTTAGCCATGGGAAAACCAATAATATGATTAGTTTTCAATCTATAAGAGATCTATGATCATATATTGTGATAAAAACATGTACATCTAGCCACTCTAAATAGATCATGCATCTTTATCAATTTCAAGGAATAAAGGGTTTGTTTTCATGATAGATCAAGTAGAGGTGGCATGGAATCCTAAGATGACGACTTGGTAGTTAAATAAGGATCATTGACCATTAAATTATTTTGCAAAGCCTTTCAAATTATGCATTTTTTATAATATCATGACTCAACATCCTTAAAAATGATAATCCATTAAGATTAGTTGGATATTGTTTAATGTTTTCTATCTACTCAATTCCTTCTCTCTCTCATCCCTTTTCTATAAATATAGGCTGCTAAGCCTTAAAAATAGCTTGGTAATCCATCTCGTAGGAATGACTAAACTCTACCCAAATTTGATCTTTATAACCTTTTGATATATATAAAGGACTCTTTTCATATCTTATTGTTTTGGTATAGTGTGTCCAAGTAAAATTTATTTGCATATTTGGTTGAAACTTCTCCCTTGGCAAATCCTGATCTCACCTAGCTTCTAGATTATATTGATTTGTAGGTCATGTTCAATGTTAAATATCATTTGATTAAAACTAGTAAGTGGATACATTGACTAGTTAGTTATTTGAATCAGGCCTCTCCATCACTTCCATCAGGTTTTGATCATTTGGTGAACCTTTTCACATATCTGATCTCATTAGTGTTTGTTATAAGTTCAGGTAGAGTGGATGAATAATCACATTACTGGTGCAACACCTCCTTTATATGTTTTTATGAATTATTACCAATTTCCCTCTCTCTTTTCTTAATTAAAATTTAGTTTAGGTGATATATATAAAAGGAATCCAACCTTCTTTGGAGGTCTGACCCTATGATAGGTGACCCACAACCTAGGGTTAGTCCCATGTTGGACTAGATTTGAGCAAATAACCTAAACAATACCCTTCTTATCTAGGGTGTAAATATAGAACACAAATAGTTCTGGCATGCCAAGTGGGAACCATTGGAGCTGGTCTTGGTGGAATTATATTTTTATTAGTGTTCTTCATGAATAATTTGGTGATTCCAAGCTCAAAAAATTGCTTGTAAATAGTATAGGAAGTTTACAAGTAAGTTCATTTTCATTACACTATCCTAATGTTATTTTCATGGCTATGGATAAAAAAAATACCTATAAAATACCTCCTTATCATCCCTATGATGTATCATAACAACTTTTTCATGATCCATATGAGCCTTGTTATGAGCCCAATCAACCTTACCAAATTTTTTATCAAAGCCATGATGAGCCTTATCAAGTTTCCCATGATATTTTTTATCAAGAGCATGAATATTACCATCTTTATGAACCATATTTGTATCAAGATCATATTTCACCTTTACCATATGGATATGATGTTACATATGAGAATTCTTGTTTACAAGAAAATATGGATGAGATAGAGAACAAACTTCTAGCATATGCAAGAAAAGTATGTTCAAATTCCTAGTATGAAGAAGTGAATGAATGGTTTAAAAATGTGTGTAATGATATATAAGAGAGGCATGATTTTAATACCTTTTTATTATAGAATATGAAGGATTTGGAAAGGTATAAAATTGAGTTGGATCGGTTGTCTCAAGAACCCTCTTGTATTCCTTACCAATCTTCCTGTGTTCCTTATTCTCATAAAGTTCTTGACCAAACCTAATGTGTGCCAATGAAGATTCCTAGTTGGAGTCAAGAATTTATTCATATTCCAATTCAAGGGCCTATTTAAAAGGTTAAACCTTCTTATAGTCCCCTTTCTTCATCACTTACCCCTCAATCTCAAATTATCCATGAGGATAAAAAGGTTTCAGACCTTGATGAACTAATGGATAAGTGGAATAATAGAATGTAGAAGTTATAAAAAGTTTCTCTTTCCCTCATATTAAATATTATATAAATTATTCCATTGCCCTGAAGACCCAAAAATCTAATCTTGATCAACCTCCCATGCTTCATACTCCTGCTCAAATAAATTAATTTCATCACCCTCCCACCATCTCCCTTTTTCAAAAGGAGCCTATTCTATGGGAGATAGAGAAAGATGTTTCAACTATAATTAAAGTTTTTGGAGAATGTGAAGAAGATACTTCAAGTGTTTATGATAAATATTTTCTCATTGATGTTCACTTGAGGTTGTATTTGGGAATGAAATTATAGTAGAAGATGAAAAGGCTAGTCTTGATGTGGAAGAACTCCATAAAGAATTAGTAGAAGATAAAGTCATAAATAAGGTTAAGATATCTCTACTTGAGAAGGATCAAGACACTTTTAGAAATCATCTTATTTATTTTGATCAAAATGAATAAAAAATATATGATTGGTAGTTGTATCTTGAATCTCTATAAGAGATTGACGATTTTTGTAAGGATATGTTGCCCATGGGAGAGAATGGTATTGAGAAGTTTGATCAAGAGACACCTATTAAATATCATGATATATATTAAGTTAATTATTAAAATATCCTTGAAAAGCAATATGAACTTTTAGTAACTAATAATAAGTATAAGGCATAGATGAGATGTCACTTGACAAGGTTGTATTTGACAAGTAACATGAAAAGGATCTAGAAGTGCAAGATTAATTTGTCATTTTTGGTGAATGGATTGTTGTTGATGACTCATTTTAGGAGATGTTAAGATAAATATCTGGTAAGAAGAGTGTCTCTTCAAATGTCATGTTCAATAAATCCCCTACTTTTTAAGTTATACAATCTTTTTTAATGACTGAGTTCATGAATTTCCTTTTTGATTCAGGTGGATCATGTTTTGTCATGATTAATTAGATTAGTTTTTTTATATTTTGTCCTCAATAAGTGATTTATTTGTACATTTAATTTTTTATGATAGTTTCCTTTATTTCTTTTATTTATTTACCTATTTTGGTAGAGTCCATTATATTTGAAAATCAAGAAGTATATTGCATTCATCTGTCATGAATCTAAGAGTCATGTGCATGGTCTGAGTTTAAGCATAGTAGGCATGATGCCCAATTAAGTTTCCAAATATGTTGGCCATTTTTGGCCCACATACCAAATTTTATTGATTGTAGTGTAGTTTTTTGAGGATCAAGTATGGAGTAAGCTTGGACAAGTTTTTTGGAGAGAATGAGTGGACCAAAGAGATCATATAGAGTTCAAAGATTTTAAAACACTTTGATCTTGCTTAAAGTGTATCTTGACAATTTATAAGTGATAGGTCTATAATTACAAAGATTAGGTATCTGGATATATTTTCATAGTGTCCAAGCCTTCAGAGATCAAGCTATAATTAAATCATAAGTTTAGAAGAGCCTAAACAAAAGCTAAGTGTCAAACCTTTTTAGGTAAATCCTTAGGAAATGTTTTAGGGTTTCCTTTTTATAAGTTCATTTCTTGTTGAAATTTTTATTTATCTAAGTGTTATTTATTTTGGGATATTTATTTCAAGTCTTTTGGGTTAAGTGTTGGGAATTAGTTTAGACATTTTGTCTAAAACAAAATGCCTAAAGGATCATTCTCTTGGAAAGTGTCCAAAAAAATATTTAAGGGTATTTCTTTACCAAAAGGTCCAAATAAAAAGTTTCTAAGGGTAATTTTAAATAAAAGTATCCTAAATTTTTTATCAAAAGTTCATTTTTGTAGTAAAGTATCTTAAACAAAAATTTTGAAGGGCTATTTCTTTGATAAAGTACCCTGAACAATTTTCCCAAAAGGTCATTTTCTCAGGAAATTATCCAAAAAAAATCTTGAAGGGTCTTTCTTAGCCAAAGTGGTCTAAAACAAAAATATTGAAGGGCCATTTCTTTCAATAAAGTGCCACAAACAAAGTCCTAAAGGGTTTATTCTTTGACAAAGTGTCCTATACAATTTTCTTGAAAGATAATTCTTTTCGTCAGGTGGCCTAAACAAAAAAAAAAACCATAGACAAGAGTCCAAAGGAAATGTCCTAAGGGATTTATCTTCCAACAGGGTAATAATGGTTTTACAAACATTAATTTTAGGCTACAAAAAATAATTATTTGTATTCAAATAGCTCTAAGATCATTCGTTTGCATTCAATCTAAGCAAAGATATAACAACATGTGTAAGTTCAAGAATTCAATGAGATATTTATACAAGTGTCAAGATTAAGCATATAAAATATCATTTGTTTATCAAATATCCTAGTGAAGGTCACATAGACATCAAATATGTTCACATGGATGTCAAATATAGTCATACAAATGTCAAAATAAATCTCAATGAAAAATCATGCAAACTTAAATTTGATGTTTTATAAAACATCAAATACGTCCACACAGACATCAAAAGATGTTCACACAAACATAAATTTTAATACATAGTAAAGAGCCATAAAATTTCAAAAGGCAATAAAATCTAATTATCAACATTTGAATATACAAATAGATCTAATAGAAAAAGGCAACGTAACAGTGTTAGTGGGTCCCCAAAAAATCAATGGAGTACATTTAATTATACATCAAGATCGATGGAATGAGATAGTTCAAAAGGGTATAAAGATCTTGATGATGAATACAAAGAGGATAAGTGTTAAAATTTAGTGGTTCCTAGAAAAATATTGATAGCTCATGGGCATCCATGCATAGGTAGATCAATAGAGTGAATAGGGTCAAAGGGTTAATACACTAAGCCATAGATCAACATCTAATAAATAAGGGGTGAGCATAAGAAGCTTTTGATGAAGGTTGACTAAGCTATGTTTGACCTAGGTAGGTAAATATAAGTTCAAAGAGAGTCTAGGATTGAAACAAGTTGAACTAGTAGGATCAAACATTGTTGATAGAACTCTATAATGGTAAAATAGGTTCCTTGAAAGGCCTAATATAGACCAATGGTTGGCAACTATTATCAAAAAGGGGACCAAGATAAAGTAATCTATGCATTTATATATTTTCCATAGGAAAACCAATAATATGATTGGTTTTAAATCTACAAAGATATTTATGCTCAAATATTACAATATAAATAGGTACATCTAGCCACTCAAAAAAGACCACACATCTCTATCATTTTCAAGGCATAAAGGGTTTGTTTTCATGACAGATCAGCTAGAGGTGGCATGGAGTCCTGAGATGATGATTTGGTGGTTGAAGAAGGATCATGGACCATTAAATTCTTTTGAAAAGCCTTTGAAATTATGCCTTTTATAATATCATGACTCAACATCCTTGAAAATGCTAATCCATCAAGAGTAGTTGGACCTTGATCAATGTTTTATATCTGCTTATATCCTTCTCTCTCTCATCCCTTTTTCTATAAATATATCCTTCTAAGCCTTGAAAATAGCTTGGTAATCCCTCTCTTGGGCATGACTAGACTTTGCCTAGATTTGATCTTTATTTAAGATAAATAAAGGAATCTTTTCAGATTTTAATATGTTGGTATAGTGTGTCAATGTCAAATTAATTTGCATATGTGGTATAAAATTCTCCCTTGTCAAATGCTGATCTCACCTAGCTACTAGATTATATTATTTTTTAGGTCATGTTTAGTGTTAAATGTCATTTTATTAAAACTGGCAAGTGGATACATTGACTAGTTAGTTTCTTGAATTAGGGCTCTTCATCACTTCCCTTAAGTTTTCATTATTTCGCCAACCTTTGAATTAAATACTAATGCATAAAAAGCCATTTAGAGTTGCAGATCCTTTCTAATTAGTGTTTTTTATAAGCTCAGATAGAGTGGATGAACAATCACATTACTGTTGCATCACCTCCTTTATATGTTTTTATGCATTATTACTCATTTCCCTCTCTCTTTTCTTAGTCAAAATTTAGTATATGTGATAGATCCAAAAGGAATTTGGCCTTCTCTAGAGTTCTGACCCTATGATAGGTGACCCATAGCCTAGGTTTAGTCCCATGCTGGACTAGATTTGAGAAGAGGACCTAAACAATCCCCTTCTTAGCTAGGGTGAAAATATAGAACACCAACAATGCCCTAGATCCATATTTATGAGTGATAATATAGGTTCTAGTCCAATTAGGGGAAAATTTTCCTCATTTAATTTTTTCCATTATTGTGAAATGTTGATTTTATTTAATGACAAGGTCACAGATATTAAATCCTCATTCTTTTAAATGTTGATTATATGCACATTTTATCTATTCTTGATATACATGAAAGTGATCAAGAGCTATGGATCAATGCTTATCTAAAAGTTATAGCTATGTTAATTATTCTTGATGATAATCCTCTTCAAAATTGATTTCCTTAAGAGAGATCTGAAGAGAAGTAATTTGGACTTCTATGGGGAGAACTACTTTGGTACCATAGACTAAATAAAAAGGGGTATCACCTGTAGGGGTTCAAATACTAGTTTGATAAGCTCACAAAGTAAAATGTAGGTGAAGATGCCAATTATTTATATCCTAATTGACTACTTTGGTTAACATCTTGACAAGTGTTTTTTTGGATGCCTCAGCTTGTCCATTAGCTTATAGATAATAAGGTGATGAGAAGCTTAACATAATGTTGAAGTAATCACACAACTTTTGGACTTGTTTATTTTTAAAATAATTCCCTTTATCTATAATGATTTTTATGGGACACCAAAATGAAATATGATATGATTATTATTGAAATCAATGATCTTATCTACCTTGGTTGAAATAAGGGAAACAACCACCACTAATGTAGTAAAAATTCTGGTAGCAGTAATGATAAAACTATGTCACTGGGAATATTTAAGATTAATCTACCCTATAAGGTCTAATCCCCATTGGGAGAATGGAAAAAGTTCCTTGGATAATTATAATGTATGAATAATAAAATGGGATAAGTTGGTTTTTTGTTGGAACTTTACGCATTTCTTGACATATTCACAATAGTCCTGATTTAAAACAAGCCAATAATAACCTATTCAAACAATCTTCTTGGTGACAGTTAAACCACTAAAACGGCTACCACATATTACATCATGTGTTTATTTGATTATGATATTTTATTTAGTGCTTTGGAGACAATAGATGAGAATACCATCAAACCCCCACTTATAAATCACACACCCCAATATTATAAATTAGGAATTTCACTCTAAAAAGCATGCTTAGCATTTTTAGATAAATCTAAAGGATCGATACCTTTAGAAAAATAATCAAATATCCATGCATACCTAAGTGATTTTATTATAAAACATGGGTAGAAGTAATATCATTTTTGGTATAACAAGGTTGGTTGAAATTGTGGATAAGGACAAATAATTTAGATTCCTGAGAGGAATATGGGATAAAGTAAGCCAAGGAAGCCATGGTATCATCAACCTTGTTGGTTGATAGAGGAGTGGCCTAAATTAAATAGTGGTTGAGGGTGGCTAATAAATATTTTGATAACATTTTATACTCTAGAGGATGTTATTATTACATTAATATATGCCAATTATTTGATAGACTACTAGTTGGGAATCCCTAAAATATGAAGTTACTTTACACCAAGAGCCAAAGTTATTTGGAGACCTATAATTAGGGATTTATATTCTTATATATTATTATTATAATCAAAATCAATTTTGAAATATAGGGGTATAGGAATGTCTTTTGGTGATATTATAATAATCCTTGCTACTCCTCCATGTTCGCATTTAGATCCATCAAAGAACAACATCATTTGATATTTGAGATCTCCTTGGGATGTGGAGGCTATAGATTCATTGGTAAATTCATAATTGAATGGTATATTGTTAACAAGGGGTGCCTCAAATAATTTATTAGTAATTTTCTTCCCATTAATCAACTTGTGTTTAAGGAATTCAAGATCAAACTCGATGAGAAGCATAATCTATCTTCCCATTCATTGATTTTGATAGGGTTTTGAATGTATAAACTTAAGGGGATTGGTATTAGTAATCACATAGGTTTTGTGATTAGTAAAATAGTGGTGAAGTTTAGAATCTATGAATACTAAGTCCAAACATATTTTTTCAATATGCATGTAATGACTCTCATACTCAGCCAAAGTGTGACTTATATAATAAATTGGTTTCTCTCTATGTTGTTCATCTTGATGGGTAAGCATGACACCTAAAACATGGTCTATAGCTGAGATATACAAGTAAAAAGGTTTATCCTATCTTGGAGTAATAAGGATAGGGGGAGATAATATATACCTCTTAATTATATCAAAGGCTACTGGATAATTTAAATCCCATATAAATTGGGTGTCTTTCTTAATAAGCTGATGCAATGGTTGACATCAGTAAAAAAATTATGAAATAAAGTGGAAAAAAGACTTTAGTTTCCCTTATAAATTATAAATATACTTGAGGTTGGATAGATGTGACATAATTATAATGTCTTTAATTTTATCAGGATTAACCTCAATTTCCCAAAGGGAAATGATAAAACCCAAAAGACTTCCTAATAAAACCCCAAAAAAACATTTTTTGGGGTTAAGATGAACATGATATTTGATTAAATGGGAAAATAATATATGAAGGATAGATAGGTTATCTTTATGATACCTATATTTATTAAGGATATAATCCACATAATCTTTAATAATTTTTTGAATTGAGTCATGTAAAATATGGGTTATTGCATACTAGTAAATCATTCCTGCATTTTTTAAACCAAAAGGCATGACCCTATAACAAAAAGTCCCCCATGGAGTAATAAAAGAGATTTTATGTAGCTATTTTGGGGCAATAAGGATCTTTTTATATCTATAATATCTATCCATGAGTGATAACATTTCATGTCCTATAGTGATATCCATGAGCTGGTCGATATTACGAAGGGTAAAAACATATTTTGGATAGGTAATATTAATATCATGAAAGTTAGTACAAAGGTGTAGTCCCCTTATGGGTTTTATGATATGTACTATGTTAGACACCCATTGATGATAATCAATAGGTTGGATAAATTTATTGGATAACAACCAACATAATTATTCCTCGACAAACAATGCTATGCGAGGATGCATTTTTCAAAGTTTTTGTTTTACTTGGTTAGCTTTAGGAATGGTGATGATGTTATGGATGACTATAGCAGGATCTATTCCTAGCATATCACTATAAAAAAAAACAAAATATTTGATATTATTATCAAGGAATGTTGTGAAATCTTTGTATTCTTGAGAATATAAGGATTGGATAACTTTGATGTTTCATGGGACCTCAAGTGTTCCTATGTTAATATCAATTGTAACTTCTTTTAAAAGACTAGGATAATTATATGGTATGATATTATTCATATATGAGTCTCCTACCCCAAAATATTTTAAAATAGAGTCATCATCTTGACACTCCATTACATGGATTGAAGTGTAATTTTCATCTATTAGGTCAAAAAACATTAGGGGAAGGTATAGGACTTTTTTGTTGTTTTGATAAGTCAGTGGGTCCAAGTGAATGGTGATAATAAAAAAAGTTAGGTGGGATGGAAATGGTGTCATTGGTTATTTTGGGAGAACCGAGTACGGATGATGGTGTTTCATCATCCATATTTACAAAGATAATGGATGGTAATGTGGTATCATTATTGGCTTCAAGAGTTTTCTTGAAACCAAGCCATGTTTTTTGTGTAGTTTTCTAAGGTCATTTATCATAACTTAATGGGGTCCTTGTTCATGATGTCCTATTCCAAATCCTTTCCAAGCACATCATTATAGAAAGGTTTTTGAAAAGTGTGGTTTTTCAAAAAAGGGAAAGTTAGATGATAAAGGTTTGGTACATGTTTGACTTTCCTCGTATAAAGGGGAATGATCAATTCCCTAATAGATTAAGTGTGTTTGGAAATAAGGGGGGTTGCAGGGGATAATATCTCTTAGGTTGGGTTGGTAAATATGTTATTGGTCAAGTCATCCATATTCCTAAGGGGTTGATAAGGTTCTAAGATTTTATAGTTGATACTCCCCTAAATAGAAATATTGGAATGCCAATTCAAGGGAGTTTTCATCAGGGATACGGGATGAAGGTATTGTATAACTAGATGATGTTTCCCCCAAAAATAATGGGCTCAAGTTATTTAGGGGGATTAATGGATCATTAATATGATGATTCAAGTTACATGTCTTGAATGGATGTGGTTCTATTGGGATGACATGGATCTTACTTTAATGTTCATATTTAATGTATTGATGTAAAGTAGAGGGGACACAATGCATAGTGTGTATCCAAGGACATCCTAGGAGGATGGTAAATTTAAATTATTCGTCCATCATGTAAATTATCTTGAGGAGGGTACATATACCTACTTTTATGAGGAGGATGACTATACCTAGTGTGGGGGTAATAGTGTCATTAAAGGCTCGTACAATGGATGGAGATTGGAATTGCCTAAAAGAATGTGAGGAGATAATATTTATAATTTATCTATTGTTAATCATAACTCTTTTGATCTATTTTTGATTAACTTGGGCAATGATAAATAATGGTGGGTCCTAGTCTTGGGGTTATAATGAAGATATTTTAGAATCATGAAAAGTGATAGATGACAAATTTTATAAGGATATAATGAAGTTCGATATAGGTTGAGGTTCATATAATTGTACCTAGGTGGCCTACAAATCCTCTATCATAAGTTCATAATTTTTTAGAGAATTTTGGATAAGTTTGTATAAAGACATTTTGATGGGAAGTTGGTGGAGTTATTTGAAAATTGATATCTATATCAACTTTGAGGGATTATTTTGTAATTTCCATATAATATAAAATTTGGGTTTTGGGATAGGTGATGTAAGATTATTTACAGAAGAAGTAGGGGATTTTTCAATAGACACCTTGGTTTTGTCAAGATTTTGGGATTTATGGCCCTATGTCTAGGATTGAGTGGTTATATGTATTACATCTATTTGAAATAATGGTAAGTTTTTTATGTTTAAAGAATCATCTGAATCTATATGGTCTAAGAGGGTTTGATACTAAGTTTCATAATAGGTTGTATCTCCCTTTTTTTAAGTTCATTTTGACCCTCTTGATATGTACTATTTTATGGGGTGGTCATGACTTTAGTAGTTTGATTATGAGGATAATCAGGACCAAACCATTCCCATAAAATATCATCCTCTAATAATAAATTGTAGATTATAGGTTTAATATCTTTACAACTTTGGTATCATGCCCTATTATTTGATGGTAAGCACATTTCCCTTTTTTTTGATACCATGCCAATTTCTGAGTATGAAGGTTAATAGGCTTTATAGGTGGTAGTATGATAAGGGAGGTTTGAAGGAGTTGATCAAGAGTCATGGAGTAAGACCCCCATAATGGATATTTGTTAGGTTTTTACACATTTTGAGGCATTATCATGGGGGCTACATCCGTTTTCATGTTTTGATTTCTTACAATGATTATTCAAATGTTTCCAACAGAGGGTACTTTATGTTTGGAATAAAACCTTATACCAAGATTTTGAGGGTAATAAATATTTAAGGGATTTTGTATTAACATTATTATTATGATAATATACATTTATACTAGTGTGTGTTTCTTAGAGGAGGAATCCATAATGATGGATTTTAGCCTTATAGAAGGATAAGGTCTAAATATGTATGTTTTCATTCGAGCTGGTGGCATAACCATTTTCCCTATTCAAACTCTATCAGAAGTAATAGGGATATCCTATTTATGGAGCTCAATTAATATCAATGGATGTTGTAAGGATTTACCTCTTGGTTCCCCAAGGCATTTTTCTCAACTTCATGAAACATTTCCCCAATTTTCCCCTTTTCCAAGATTTGGCTCAGCCTAAGCTATAAGGGAAGATGGTTTTAGAGTTAATTGATGTAATGTAGGAGACATCTTAGGATGGAGTGAGATATAGGGATTATGGTATTAATTAAAGTGGTATTTTCATATCATAACATAATCCATAAGCACTTACGTAAAGGTTTTATAGTGACTAAAGGAGTAGTGTGTGCACTTTTTGGGATATATAAACAAGTATCCCCCTTGATAGTTTTTTCATCCTTTATTTTTCATTGGTTACCTTGAATAGGATTGGGTAGTGTTTCTTTAGAAGGATCCTAAATAATGAGATAAATAAAACTTGAGTGGATATTAGGAACATATCTAGCTAGTTCAGATGGTTTTAAAATATCTCTTATAAGGAGATCTAGGATCCTTATTTTAGAAGATGATTTGAAAGAATTATCAGCTTATTTAGGTAAAATTTGATCATACATTGTGTTTATTACATGGTTTTCATGATCAACAACAGTTCTTATGTTTGATTGTATAGAATTAGAAATAGAAGGATAGTTGGGGAATGGTTACCTAAAGATATTGATGGATTGATTGGGAGGAGCATTAGTATTATCCAATTGTAATTCCCCTTGTTCAATAAGGTTATGAACCAAAAAAATTAAATACTAGCACTTATTGAACCCATGACTAGGTACATGATGATAAGCACATAAATCATTTTTGTTGTAACAACTAAGTTTGGGGAGAGAATCATCAAGGGGAATGATTAGAGGAAGCTCAATAATGGAAGATTTTAGGATTTTATCTAAAAGGGAAGCATATGAATCTCTTAAGGGTGTGTATTGATGAGGAGGAAATCATGTTAATGGATTTTATGGTTATTTTTGGAGGTAAAAGGTTTTGGTTTGTTCATTATTTGTGTAGGTGGCAATTTTAAGACCAACATGTATTGTTCTTTTAGTTTTAGAATTGTTGATCCCTTTAGAGGGGTCAAGTTTGAAGTTCTTATTACATCACTTAACTTTTCCTTCCTCTAAGGCTTGGAATTCTAGTTTATGGGCCATGGTAAAGGCTTCATCAAAAAATTTAAATGATTTTACTTGTAGTATTGATGAGATATTATTAGCGCATGATCTAGAAAATAATTTGATTAATTCAAGCTAAGGAAGAGAAAAGGTTAGTTGATTTATAAGTCCTCTCCACTTAGTTACAAAGTCATCAATGGACTCATCATCTAATTTTATAATGTAATATAGATCAGTTATGGTTACTTTCAACGTGATATTAATGGAGAAGTGTTCTAAGAAGATTTGAGCTAATTACCCAAAATAAAACGAGTAGCGAGGGATGGAACTATACCAATCTAAGGTTAGATCAAACAATGACATGGGAAACCTCCTTAAAAGGAGAGTATTATCGTGAGATATAAGGTAACAGGCATGTTTAAATGACCTAATGTGTTGTTTGGGATCTTCCTTGTTTTGAAATTTCATAAATTTAGGAAGTTCCCACTATGAGGGATATAGCCTAATTTAGATGGCATGATTGATAGGTCTATTTCAAATTTGTTTGTACATGAGCATATTTTCTTCCCAGAGGTATAAGCCTCTCAATTTTCCATCCTATTCATAAGGATGTGCATGAGGTTAGGTTGGGTATTATATTGAGGCATACCCCCTAAGATATTTTATTCTCAATGTTGATAGGTGGGGAGTGGTGTGGAAAATGGTTGTGAAAGGGGATAACCAACATAAGTGTTCATGATAGGTTGAGATGTAGTCACATACTATGGGATTTGAAAGGGTATGTTTTGTTATAGGGATGAGTGAAGGGAATGGTCATAAAGGATTGTAAGGAGATACGTATTGAGTAACCAAGGGGATTTATTGCTGAAGAGGTTGACTTGGAGGATTATGTTATGTAGGTTGTAAGGGTTGGGTTCGAGGATTCAAATTTATTATTGCTTGGATAGTTGTGAGAGTCATAAAGATTGAGAATACTAAATTATGGAGTTAAGTGTGGGTGGTGCGGTAAGCATAATTTAGGTTATAGTAACATTTTAGGTTTGGGTAATGGTTGTAGAAGGGTTACTAGATACTAATGATGGTTGATTATCTAAGGGTTATATTATGTTGGTATTGGAACCCATTGGAGGTGGATTGGTGGAAGAGGAAACCATGGTCGTAGCAAGATATTTATGTCCCTCTTGGGGCATGCCATATAAAAACCAAGAAGATTAGGTTTGAAGGAGAATAAGAATTATTATGGCTTAATAACTAAGATAATGGTTGAGGTAAATTAGCTTACTATCCAATATATTGGCAAAGTTTGGGTCTCCCTATGTATAAAATTGGAGGATGCCTTCCCCCATAGATTCAAGAGAGGTATGATGACTTGGTGTGTTCTCTATAGATGAGGATGAGGTATGAGGTTTGGTTCGATTCAGTGACTATTATCATGTTACAACCATGTAGCACTAAAAAGAAATAAAGAATGAAATGCAAAGACACACAATTATTTTTTGATTATCCCTTTTTTAGTGAAAGAAAATACACATTCTATTAAATGTACTTAAAGATTTTTAATTTTTAATAAAAATATTTAGAATGTGGTGGAGAGATGGGTTAGTGAAGGTACTAATAAATGGCAATCTAAGGCTAGTTTTAGGTTTTGTTTAAGGCTAAGAACCTCTATATACACAAAATTACATTGAGGCATGATTTTGTGTTGGAAGGAAGTATGTGGCTTGGTATTGGGGCCTACCCCCTCACTTCACACATTGAAATGATAAGGGTGTTAGGTGCTTAGCCTTTAACTTATTTTCTAGAATTTTTATACTCAGCTCGTACACCAAGTTAGTTTTCCCCTTGGTGATGATAATCCAAGAAGGTCCACCTAGGTAGGAAATGCTTTGATGCATGTTTTTAAGATTACCATGGTTTGGTTGTGGATGAGAGAGTTTGACTATCATGATGTATTAATCCTCTTAAATTAATATATGTGGATTATCTAAACAAATAAGGGGATGAATGCAATTCTTTTTTACACTTTAAAAAGGAAAGGAAGAATTTTGCATTTTCTCTTTTTTGAATGCAAAGACACAATCAAGAAAATGTAACTAACAAAAAATTTCACAATGAAACATAAAAAGAATCATGAGACTTAAGGGTCCCACTAGGTGTGCCAGAATGTTTTCGTATATTTTTATTTGTTTTTTTAATAAATAAACTTACTAAAAATGGAAATTATGATATAGGGTTTTAAATGGATACGTGTGATGAAGGTTGTGTACCATTGATCCAATGAATTGGAAAATCCTTTTTGGCTATGAAAGATTACTTGCACATAAGAGACAAGTCAAAAAGATTGATTACTAGGATATATAAGTGGACTTCCTAATGCTAGACCGGTTCCAGGAAGTGGTGCACCTCCTTTAGAGGATGTCAGCTCACTATATGAAGTAATTAAGAGGAAAATGTAATAATATAAATTACAACAAAGAATATAATAATATATATGTGATACTAAAATGAAATGGATTAATCTATTGCATGGATGTTAATAAAATGTTTATTCCAATAAGCTATAATTGATTCTTCTTGTACTTATATTAATTTTAATTGTTCAGTGACTACTTATAAAGTAGGGGAAAATATAATCACATAAAGTTCTAGCTAAAATGAAATATCACTTTGATCTATGAATAGTAGGTGAGGGACTATGAGCATATCATAGATGGAAACCACATCAAATACAACTCTTGGTATTGTCATCTATAAATAGAGATTCATGATTTTAAGACCAAAAATATCTAATTGAAATTAATTTACATTATTAAATTATCTTAAAATTATAGATATAAAGTAAGAACATAAGGATAGATGTCGATTATTAAAGAATCACTAATGATTATATTAATCAGGGATGATTCATGTGAGTAATCACTATCAATCTTGATAGTGGGGAAATAAAGCTTAAGATGGGGCCTAAAGGTGGGCTCTAAGGGATTTGAAATGGATTTAGGATTAGATAATGATAATATGATTATATTAATGGAAATAAATAGTATGTAATCAAATAATATAGGAATCAGAATATATTCAAACAAGAAATATACTTACCTTTGAAATGCTTCCAATATTGTAGATAATTATCACATTGATGGTGATATTCTTAATCTTTGAATGAGTGGAGATGGACTAAGATAGGTATGTCATTATTATATTGGTATTCTAGGATAATTTATTCACCATTACAATGTATGGATTTTGGGATCCCTCTACTCAAGGATGGTTTGGGTTTAAATTTATGGCAATCCCAATATGATCGATAATGATTATGGGGATCGGTGTCAATCTAGTCTAAGTTTTCCAAGTTCATTTAAAAAAATCCAATACATGAGTTATAACTTAGTCCTAGGATGTTTTAAATGAATTTTGAATAGAGATAGGTTATTAAAAGGTTAAAAACAACTTCAAATATATTTTGGGGATATTTGACTAGATTTAAGGAGGGTTAAGTAGTTAAAATTAGTTACTTAGGTAGAAATTAATTATTAAGACTAACTTCATGAAGTAATATATTAATTGGTAAAAATAAATTAACTAACATAAAAGAGGATGGGGAAGTGTTAAGATGCATATATTCATACTAATATAATGGTGTACATTCATAGTGTCTACAATTAACATCATACATAGATAAGTACTTTATTTTATGTCATTTAAATATCTATCATAGTTGTACTTTCCATTAATAGTCTATCTCAACTTTATAAATTTAGCATATGTTATATCTAAATTTATAAATTTAATTTTCCTTTTGTAGATATGATATTCACACTTATTTCCTATCATTTTTATATCCTTAATCTTGACCACTAAATAGGATCCATATATAAATTAGGGTTAAACATTTAGTGAACCCAATATTTGAACATCATTATTGTATAAGCATTCTCTTGTAGATTTTTATCTCCTACCTTTTCCTAATCCTTGTGTTATTTTTATTTTTTATCATGTATGACATTGATTACTTTGATGATTATCACTATGAAACCCTTCAACAATCTCTCCAAGTGGGGATCAAAATCCATTATTCTTGCATTGTTCCAAGTGTTAAGGAAAAAAATATAAAAGCCTTGAATGGTGGTATCTACTATCCCTCTAATTAGGTTTATGATTCCATCCTTTCAAGACATGATTTGATCCATCCCAATGAGGATCCAAGGCATAATCCCTTGCCTTATACCAAAATTCATCCCTTGTGGAGATAATGTACTTTTATTTGATAATGATAATCTCTATCAAATCCATAAGAAAATAATGGAGGATTTACAATTCATTAGTAAAGGGGGTCGTCCTTCAAGTTCATTGATTAAAACCCCTTTTATTCCTATGTTTTCAAATAATATTCCCTTTATTAAGGATGATATCCTTCTTGGCCTTCATTTGATATCAATTTTTTTTGAAAGGTTAACCAAGAAATTATCTCATCTTTACCAATTCATATTAAACCATCAATAAAAAGGAAACATCGTACATCTATAGAACAAAATAATATTAATATTTTGAATAAGAAACATGTACCAATGTTAAGTAAGATGTCTCAATAAAAAAAGATTTCTACCTTACCAAAAGAGGTGCTTTCACCATTGATTCTTCAAGATCCACTTGATATTTATTTATAAAAGGTACATAAATCAAGTTATAAATCCATTTCAAGCTCTTCAAATAATACACCAAGGGTACCATAATTCAAAGATCCATTACTATTACCAAAGTATCAAAATTTGAAGGATTATGAACTTGTACTTATTTGAAATGAGGATGATGATATTCATATACCTAAGTTCGAAAGAGGTGGTAATTTAGAACCAATGATAGCACCTATATCAAACACCACTATCCCCATGGAGTATATTATATCTATGACTATCACTATTGGGGACCTTCAAAAATAGATTTATATACTTTAAATGAAAGTGGTTTTCCATAATGAAAATGCACATGTTACTGCATTAAATAATAAACCACTTGCATAATGTATACTTGAATATCATTATTCACCTATTTTTAAATTACCATTCACCTAAATTTGGTCACCATAAGGATCCACTTGATCACATGTTAAATTATGTACATTCTTCTAGTCACTAGGCAAATGATGACCAACTATTATTATAAGTATTCAATATGAGCATTTCTAGTGAGCCTCACAATTGGTATTATCGGTTACCAAAATGTTCCTAATCCACTTTTCCAAAAATTTAAGATGATTTATTCATATATTTAAATATTCACAAGGTGTCAAAGATTACATTAGAACATTTTCACAATGTCAAACAATGTGATGATGAGTCCCTTCAAGATTATACTATTTGATTCAAAAGTACATCATATGAGCTAGAATTTAGATCATCAGATTTGGAAATATAATTTATATTTATTAGATCCTTATTTCCCATTAAATGAAAGATCATTTCATAAAAAATATGAGTCTTTCACTCATTTGCAAACAAATATACATAGGTATGTTGCATTCATACTTTCTCATCCAATGAAGATTAAAATTTATCCTTCCAAGTACCAAAGTTTTATCCCTCAAATAATGGAAGGAGATCAATTTCCTAAGAATAATATGAACACAAAAAATGGCATCCCTAACCTATATATGACCAATTTAAAAATGTTTCTTAACATGGGACTAATCAAAGTTCCAAGTCCCATACAAGAATCTTAAAATGAACAAAACAACAAGCATCCATGACAAAAATATTTAACAATTAAATTATACATGGGTGGCACTTATTTTTGGCACAAACACGTTAATCCTACACAAGTAAAAACTACTTATAATGTAATATGTTTCCAATAAATGTTCTAAAATTTAAAAAACTTACAAAACAAAGGAGGTTGGAGAGACTCCTTGGGAAACATAACAACACCAATTATTTATGGTCATAAATTAATTCAAACACGTGTTTGGGTTATGCCTACCATATCTCCATATGAATTTACAATTGGAAATCTTTGGCTATACCAAATAGAGTTAAAAATTGACCAAAATCAACAAGGCATTTATTTTCCTCATGAAGTCAAATTGATACATATTTCCAATGATATCATTATATCTTTTAATACCCATGAAACATGAGGAGGAACATGTTATGTCCCTTTTCAACCTAGTCAATCATGATGAAAAAAATGCAAAGGATCCATCTTGAGGTTGTAAGGTTCACAATGGGGGGATATATCTATGACCATCCCTTCTATGCCATCATAGGATGATTTTTCCTCATCATCAAAAATACCAAGAAAAT
>JARHVA010004883.1:780000-987500 GCA_037957365.1 Torreya grandis | reverse complement strand
TACACCTAGAAAATTCATGACCCTTTTTTCCATCTTAGTTCTAATCATGCTTTGCTTATGTAAACCTCATATCTTCTCTCGTGTGCCCCTTGGCCTATCTCTTAGTCCAAATATCCTTATATTGATGTCACAAACATCCCATCTTTCCCATAATTCTTAAAATGTACTATTTTTACACCTTTGTAAGTTATGAACCTATGCATGCTCTCATTCTCCTTGGGCACTAACATCCAAGTTAGATTATAGCATCAACATTACTATCTTACACTGACACAAGTGTCCAATGCCTTAAAGTCATACAATTTACAAATGAAACATATCCTAATGGTTGGCCTAAGCTTTATTTATTTTATTCATTACTCTAAAGGGATTGATATAAATACAATATCAACCATGTAGACGCCTAAATCTGGCCACTGATAACCTCTAATCAAGCTTTTGACTAATTTCCACCAAAAATGGATAATTTGGCCTTAAAAAAAATGCATTAAATGATATGAAACAAACATATTTAAGTGTCAATTTTGCTTAGGGTATCCATAAATGGGGCAATGCAATTTATGGGCAAGCCAACTTTGATCAGATCACTCTGAGTTAAAATGCCAATTTTGCACCTAGGTGCTCTGGATTGATCTTTCCTATCAAATATTTTACAAAAAATGTGTGTTCCTTTGTTATTTTTTGTTGGTAAAAATCTAAATTGGAATATGGTTTCAACACATCTAATAGTGACTTCTGATTCTAATCTAGTCAAATTTTGGACCAATGACAAGGCATTCAGATCAATTTGGGTAATTTGTGCACAAAGTGCTTAAACATACTTAAGAGATAATTAATCCAAATCAAGGCCTAATCAAAAATTCCATGGAAACTTATTTAATACTTATTTTTGGAAATGAATATTTAATATTTGCATCATCAAGTGACCTCATTTCTTGGGAAGACATCCCTAGGAGATAAA
The DNA here is from genome assembly GCA_037957365.1 of Torreya grandis. Lineage (NCBI taxonomy): Eukaryota > Viridiplantae > Streptophyta > Pinopsida > Cupressales > Taxaceae > Torreya > Torreya grandis. The sequence continues at coordinate 986,539 of JARHVA010004883.1, read as the reverse complement.
TACCATAAATATCAAGTTTCATGCCTTCCATGCCTCATCAATGCCCTCTATGATGCCATTCATGCCTCTTAATTTCCCCTTATTCCAATGTCATGATGAGGATAATTACAAAATTAATTCCAAAAATTGAATTAATCCTCAACCACACATCTTAATCTCAGGATGGACGGTTCAGGTTGATTTCAAACATTTGCAAAAATCTATAAATAGGAGGCCTCACAACATCATTTCTAAGCTATTTTGGTGCAAAGTTATAATGCACAGATATCTTCAACTATCCATTTAAACTAGTGTTACCATGCCAAATTGACTCCAAGCCAAGCCAAGCAAAATCCAAAGGTGTCAAGGAGAGATGGAGGTATCCAAGATTCCATTGCTAAGGACTTCATGAGCACAAGCTGAGTAAGCCACCACTAAAAAGGCATTTGGAGCATCTAAGGAAGGTGAAATAATTATTATGTTTTCATTCCTTGATTTTTAGTTGTGTTTGTCATTTTTTTGGTTAACTAAGCTCTCCATAGTGTCTAGGCCTAGAGATGTTATATTATTAGTGTGTTTCTTTCATTTTGTTTTCATTTTGGAGCTAACACCATACTAACCATCCTCTCTTATGTCAAATTTATAGATCACATAATGGCATGCCTGATGGGACTAGATGCATCTCACACCTAAAGGAGATCATTTTGTAACTCTAAAATAATTATTTGAGCCTTTGAAACTCTTAAAAATTGATTTTCTAACTTTATTTTTTCATTTTTTCTTGCCATGGTTTTTACATAGTAATGGACATCGGCAAGCAATATAGACACCAGTTACCTACTTAATCAATGTTGATTAGCAAAACTGACATTAGTTAGATCTTGGTTAGCCAGAGTAACTGATGTTGGTGGTAATAACTGACATCGGTCACTATGTTTTTATAAAAACATAGACTTGAGATCTATTTTTTCAAAGTTCATTATTTCAAGCTAAAAAGAGCTTCAAAGCTAAAGGACATGTTAACAATTTTGTTGTAGAATCTAGCTTGATATTTGCTCAAAACATGTTTAAATAATCTTTTTTCATGCTTAAATATCAATTAGGAGCCTTATTTTGGGTGTTTAACAAAGAATTTAGATGTTTTTGGTGAATGTTTTCAAAGTTTGCAACTAAGACCAAGGGGTCAAATGAACACAACTAAATCTTTCATTTTGGGCTTAAAATTGAACATACTTGTCAATTTTTATTTTTAATAGTTTTTTAATAAAATATTTATTTGGCAAAAAAAGTAATGTTGCATGTATGCTCTTCCATTTTTCCCTTATAAAGAACCCTTGGAATCAAAAGTGTCATTCCTATTGCAAATAGCCTAGTCTAAGGCTTAGAAATAAAGTCATCTAAAGCACTCCCCAAAAACTCATCAAATTTTAGGTGACCTTGAAAATGACCCTAAAGTCCTTCTATTTTCATGCCTTCTTTATTTTTATGAATCTTGGATTATGAGGGGGAATTCATCACCTCCTGCAATTTCTTTAGGGAAGCTTTGACCTGGGGTTTCATCTCCTAACATTGACTTCATTTGGCTCCTTTAGAGTTGCACATAGGATGTAGTAGCACTTTGGACATCACACTACATTGAGTGAATAGTATGATGTAGTGGTTTCAAAAAGGACTAGACCTTTTTACAACAAGCCAAGTTATACAAACCCAAAATCCATGTTTTTCTTTTGAATTTTTTGGCATGAAAGTCATTGTGTAATTGATTCCCCTAGATCATTCAGAAAAATTTTAGACCTTAGATAAATCCCCACTTGATGTGGAAGTATTGTTGGTGCAAGGTGCACCTCAAAGTCCATGTCACAGTACTATTATTTGAGAGAATGGGGGGTATAAATACCCTACTATATAATGCGTATTTACTTTTTGATGAACACTTAAAATCCTCTTAAATGACGTATATTGATGGATTACAATAATACCAAGCAACCTTGTCAGTTTATGATCTAAGGGTGATTAATTACTTGGTATTGTCATAGTTTAAAGTCTTGTTTGGAGTCAAAACTTGTTGTAAACAAACAATCCAAACCAAAACATAGTCCAAATTTTCCTTTAAACAAAGAGGCATTATGCTTCCCACGTGAGATCATCAATTTTCCTTGTTCAAAAGTTCATCAAAAGCTTGAGAGTAATATCATTCACTTTGGCACAGTTATGCTACCCAATTGAGTCTAGACCTTTACCAACATTGTTTAAAGTCCTTCAATTATAATCTAAATTTATAATTACACCTTTACAATTTTATAGGGTTGATGTGTTAAGTGGGTTCACCATTTTCACTAAAATTTAGGGAACTTAGGTTTAATTTCCAATTTGGGTTGAAGGTCATTTAAGACTCATAATCATTATCATCACTTAATAGACTTAAGCCATTTTATGATAAACACTTGTAATTTGAGTCTATGCACCACCACATTTTGAGTCAAGGAAGGTAGTGTTATGATGTCAAAATTGTGAGAAAGCATCTTTGCCTTAGAGAGTTTTTGAAACAAACCTTTTTATCACACCTTTCTAGGTAGTATAGTGTTGTTACACTACCCAAAACATTTCGAATATTGGTTCATAGATCCTCTTGCATAGAGTTCCAAATTTGTTCCTAAAAAATTAGGCCAATCAAAGTATAATTTTTTGATCCTTTGTCTAAAGCATAGTTATAGTAATCACATTTATCTAGCTTGTTTATCAAAAGAGCTCAGTTTTATACCATTTTGTGTGAGAAAGTAAAATATTGCTAAAGTGCCTTTTGTTTCATAGCTTATACCTAGTTGATCAATTTCATGTCCAAGAATCGAATGCCTAGTGTTTGTTAGAAGTGTTTCAAATCCTTTAGATTAAAACTTTCATCTATTTTTTAGAAGTCTAGCTTTTAAAATTGTTTGGCCAAAAGTCCTAGCATATGCCTTATTTGAGCCTAGCTTTTGACATCGTGTTTGGCCAAAAGACCTAAAAACTTTAAATTCTTAGATTAGATTGATTTGAAACACTTTGACCTTAGATTTTGGCATTTTGACTTTTAGGACCATTTATTTGCTTATCTTTATGTGAACAGTGAAACGTTAGGTACTTCATACTAGCTTGTTTCCTCACAAAACTTTACATAAACCTTTTGATCCTTTTGAGAAATCTAGACCAAGTTGAGACATCATCTATTTTAGAAATTATCATTTTTAGAGTTTGTAAAAATCTTTGACCGTTTTATCATAAAAGCATTGAATATGGATCCCAACATGCATTCCTACACTCGTAGTGGTCTCATGTATAATCCATGGATTAGTAATATAGTTGTACAAGAAGAAATGGTGCAAGACCCCTATGCAGATAATATTGATTATGAAATGGATTCTTATCACTCTTATAATACTCAATCAAGGTCACAAAGACAAGATCCATTGGCCAACTATCTGGTTAACACACCACCTTATTCAAAATAGACCAAGAGTAAATCATGCAATACCTAGCTATAATACCCATGGTGGATGAGCCAATTCTTCAACAGTCATATTATACTAATACATCTTCCATGTATGATCCATTTTTATTTGAGTGAAATTTATTAAAGAACAAAGATGAGATTTTATTTAGAGCCATAGAGGTAGGGGCCAATTTTTCAATATATTTCCCCCATGAAAATTTACCAAGCCTAGTAAGAGTGCCCCACAAATCATTAAGGATTAACAGGCTTCTTCTTGAAATCCTAAGGCTCTAGTCCAAATAATGTATCAAGACCCTAATATACCCAATCAAGTCAAATACATCATGGAATATCACTTTAACCAAATAAAAATAACATATCAAACTTATTTAAATTTAGCACATAATTTCAATCAGATGAACATGGTAAGTAAGCCTCTCATTAACCTAGTTACTTCAATAGGATTATTGATAGAGTTAACTAGATAAGAGAATCCAAGTTATGACCCATTCATACAAACTACTTCAATAGATAACTTGATGCATATACACATTATTGAATAAGTGTCTTTAGCCTCTACACTGAATAGTGAGCCAAACATAGTGGACAATGTGGAAATAGCATCCAATCCTAATCAAAGTGGTACTCAACCAGCTACCTGCTTCCTCAAATGTACAACCTATGGTATTAGGTAGTCAAACAATAGCCAATATCACACCTCAATGACAAAATGTGACAAATCCTACACCTCAAAAAGTAATGAGTAATATTCCACAATGGTAGACACAGTCTAGTGTATCAATGTAATAGAGGACAAATACATTGCCACCTCAATTAGGGGTAACAAATGTTCCACCTCACCAGGTAATGGTGAACATACCTCTTTAGTCATAGACAAATATGCCAATCCAAAACCAAGCAATGACTAGTCAATAATGTGCAAATATTGGTCAATGATAGATGCCAAATCTATAACCTACTTTCACTTCCTCATAGGGATTCATGCAAAAAGGAGGTCTCCATATTTCTCAAGTACCTACTAGATAACCATTGGTTCAAAATGTACCACAAATCTAAAGATAGGGTCTTGGTCCACAAGTTCCCACTCAACAACAAGGTTTGATTAGTTAGCAGCATATCACTCTTCAAGCACAACAGGCATAATATTGTTATATCCATCCATCCCAACCATAAAATCCTTCAAGTCAAACATTTATTTCCAACCTAAACTAGAAAATCCTATAACTAGAAGTGCAATTTCATTTACATCTTAATCCATGTATGCATATTCACGATCCATTTCCCAACCTAGCCAATGTACCCTAATAGGTATTTCCATCCTACCTTGGTCAAAGTGTTCCACTTGTGACCTCCCAACCATCTATCCCAACCTAAATTCTCTCTCAAACCAATATTCCATCCAATTTCCTATCCCAAGAGTTGCAATAGATGAAGGATGTAATTACTGCCATTCAATTTGGTAACAAACTAAAAAGTTCAAATTGGATGACGTGTGTTTCATCCATTCAACATAGAGTATTTTCATGTACCATTTCCTTTAGGATACGAACCACTAAAATTTGACAAATACAAAGGGAAAGGTGATCTTAAGGTTCATTTTACCAATTTTTTTATTGCATGTCAACTAGTGGCATATACAGACATATACCTTTTGCTATTGTTTCTAATGAGTTTGGTTGGATAAGCCTTGGAGTGGTTTTTAAAGTTTCCCAAGAATTCAGTAGCATATTTTGATGATCTTTTTGATAAGTTTGTGTAACACCTTTCCTATAATCTCAAACATGATATTTCATTAGTGGACTTAATACAAGTAAATTAAAAATCTGATGAGAGTTTTATAAGTTATTTATAGTGATGGATAGCCCTTGCAAGTTTTTTTGCCCATAGTTTACTAGATAAACAATTAACCATTGTGCTTACTAAAATTTTTCATAGTGAGATAGCTTACCATCTGAAACTACAATTTTCACATATGTTTAAGGAAATCATTGATAAAGGTTTATTGATCGAGTGTGTGCTCATCAATAAATGAGTCATCGGGCTTAATTCAAAAAATAAAAATCAAGGTACCAATCAGGGAAATGACCAACATCCCATCTAAGTGAAAACATCTCAACCAGCATAGGCCAATAACCATGAAAGACCAAAGTAATTCAATTGTAATAGGAATGTTATGGAAAATGGAGTAATTAAATATCATCATGTCCAAATTGTGCAGACATCATCTACACCACCTTTTCAGCTTAGTCCTACCCAACAACCTCTCCAACTGATGCTGCAAGCACAACAAATATAACAATTGTTACCATTGCAAACCTCTCCTCCTAGAAGAACCATCCATGCACCTCATATATTTAGTGACCTAGGAAACCTATTAAGTCTTTATTTCATAATATTGATGTTGTTAATCTGATTAGTTGGCCTATGCCAAGCATTATTTTCAACGTATTCCTTATCTTGATTGGTATCATGAAATGAATTTTGTGACTATCATCGGGTCAATGGGCATAATATATGAAGATGTATCCAAATCAAGCATTTAATTGAGAATATGTTAGAGTATGGGGATATAAAATTAGATAATGGTGATTCCAATTTTAATAAAACTCTTGGGATCTATCAAAACCCCTTTCCCTGACATAATAATCAATAGTAGCAAAACAGTCAGCAGTAACAACAATGGTCAATGCAATAGCAAAATCAATAGTATCAAAATCAAAGGTTAAACTCACAGAATTAACAAAATCTATAGAAAAACCCACAATGATAGAAAAATGGACAAAACCAAGGTCAAAATGGTAATAACCAATAAACCTACCATGCAGTTGCACATGACTACAATAGGGTTGTAGGTCATATTGTAGGGGTAGCATTAATACCATCTGCATTAATCCTAGACCAAGTACTAATTAGCCTAGACCATTGATAAATAATAATATTTATCTAAATCACATGGCTAATCCTTCTTTGAATTGGGAATGTATATAGGCCAACCAACAAACTAGGACTTCCCCTTTTTGACCTTATATTGATAACTTGTTCTTGCCATGTGACCACATGCAAGTGCACCGGCAATCAAGACTTGTCCTATTTGGTCCCACACCATTTACAACATCAGTTAGTAATAATGGTATAGTATTTAATCTTGATTATGCAATCAAAACTCAAAGGTTGAAGATTACTATCCCAGGCCCACAACCATCTACCACTTTACCTGGCATCCAACCAACCATTCAACCTCAAAATAAACCATTCACTACTAACCAAGATAAGAAGTTTGATATTGTGGAATAATTTTAGAAGACACCATCACAAAATTCTATCTTAGATTTATTGTGAATTTCAATAATCCAAAAAAACATCTTGAATGAGTTTTTGACCCAATCCACTATTGCTAGTGACATATCCCCTGATAAATTTTAAGCTTTGGTTGGATACCTAGCTCCAGCCCAACAAGTCACATTCAACCAAAGTGATATGTCTTCCTTTGGCCCACACCATAATAATCCATTATACATCAAGGTTTATATAAAGTGGCATAAACTTAAATTTGTCCTTATTGACAATGGATTAAGCCTCAACATAGTGTCTCTAAAGCTCATCAAGCTTCTTGGGTACATAATGGTAGATCTCCAACCAAAAATAATAACCATCAAAGCTTATGCTAATTAGGAAAGAGAATCACAAGCAACCATTAGTTTTCTAGTTATCATTGGGCCTTTGATCCATGATACACTTTATCATGTACTTGATCTTGAGTTATCATACAATATTATTCTAGGTAGGCCTTAGTTACATGAGATTCGTGTAGTCCCATCAACATTGCACCAATGTATCAATTTTTCCCACTCAGGGATGGAAGTGAATATTCTAAGAGATTTACACCCATATGAGCACTACAAGATAGAGGAAAAGCTATACTTATTGATCTTTCATCAGATAATTGCATAAATCCTAATACCTTGGATTGCCTTTCCCACATGCTACCTCTTAAAGCTTCTAATAATTTCACTAGTTTAGATAATAGACTAGGAGAATATGTGACCCATGATGCATTTCATATTGCCAATCTTCCTTATAATCCAAAAACCTTTAGGTAACCTAAAGTCATCCCACATATGTATTGGTAACAAAAGAACAAAGATAAGGGAACTGTCACATTTGTACCAGCATCTGGCCTAGGACCCGACGCTCTTGAAGGGGATGAATCATGATTATATAATGACGACCAAGTTGATTTTTATAAAAATACAAAGAATCCTATTCCCAATAAGATCATGGAGCATCACAATTATGAAGGAAGAGGCTTTAGACCAAATCAACAAGGAACCATCGAGCTAATTTCCATGACTAAGTATGAAAGACCTTATGGACTTATATTTAAAACACCTAGGGGTGACCCCACATATCTTATTCAAACTCCATCACCAATGACTAGTGATGATAATGTTGACAGTGAAGCAAAGTCTGATCATAGTCTCACCTTTGATAACCTAGCTGAAACCATCTTGTTTGATAACAATGTCATTTGTACCCTTAATTTGGCCATTCATCACAACCTTTTGCCATTATATTATCCCCAACTAATAGATTATGACCAGCAAGAATCCATTTTTCCAATTGATGAGTTCCAGAATGATGAGGCATTCTATGATTTCTTGGGCCTTAGAGCCAATGTTCCATTGGGAGATCATAATTAGGATTCTCAATCACATTAAATCCTATGCCTATTTTGGAGAGAAAGTGAACACCCTTAGCCAAAAAAAAATAAAGTAAAACCTTAATGTCCCAAAGTGAAAACCTCTTTAAGCCACTTTTTGACTAGGGAAAAAGTAAAGATAAAGGCTAGTCTAGTGGTGAAAACTTATTTTAGGTGCCATTAAATAGGGGTGTTAATTCTTATTTGAGTTTAGACTAGAAGACCACCAATGATGAACTTGTTTGTGGATCTAAGTTTAGTTTTGAGCAACAAGTATTTGATCAAATTCTTTAAGAATTTTTGAATATTTTTATCACATGGCTAGATCTCCCACTAGGGGACTCAGATTCATCATGCTTAGGAGATGTTGAAGAGCAAGTCCTAATGGAGGACCCTGACATAATACAATATTTCACGTCATTACCTACTATCCTAGAAGACGGTTTGACCCTTCTAGTCAAAAATACAATAGAGGTAAATATCAAGACTCTATCAGACTTGAAATGGATAAAATTAGGTGCATCCCTTATTAAGGAGGAACATGACATCTTTGCATCTCTATTGAGAGAGTTTGTGGATATTTTTGCATAATCCTATTCTGACATGTTAGGTTTAGATCCCACCTTAGTTTTACACCACCTTGTGGTTAATCCTAATGCTAAACCGGTAAAATAAAATATACATAAGATGCATCCTCACATTGATGTATTGGTAAAGAAAGAGTTAGAAAAACTCTTAGAAGCAAGATGTATATGATCTATTGACTACTCAGAATGGATCTCTAATGTGGTACTTGTTAGTACGAAGCTAGAAGTGATCAAAATCTATACTAATTTTCAAGACATCAACAAAGATTATCACAAAGATGATTTTCCCTTGCCTAATATCGACATGATCATCGACTCCATGACTAGTTATGAAATGATTTCACTCATGGATGGCTTTTTAGGATATAACCAGATCAGAATAGCACCAAAGACCAACATAAAACAATTTTCACCACTCCATGTGGAATATTTTATTATTATGTGATGCCATTTGGTCTTAAGAATGTTGGATATATGTATCAAAGGCCCATGACTATCATATTTCATGATATGATGCATGATATTGTTGAAGACTATGTTGATGACATATTAGGAAAATCCAAAAGTAGAGCAAACCATCTAATAGTACTACATAAGATATTTGAAAGACTATGAGAGTACAAAGTTAGATTAAATCCAAAAAAATGTGTGTTCGATGTAACTTCAAGAAAAATACTTGGCTTCATTATGTCTCATAAAAGTATTCAAGTCAATCCAGCTAAAGTCCATACTATAACTAAGATGTCAGCACTAACCAATTTGAAGCAACTCTATAGTTTGTAGGGTAAGATCCAGTCCATCCAATGCTTCATCTCTCAGTTAGTGGATAGGTGCCATCCATTTATACATATTTTGAATAAGGGAGTTGAATTTCACTAGGATGATCACTATTAAATAGATTTTCAACAACATAAATACTATCTTGTTAATCTACCTATTTTATTACCTCATATGCTAAGAAAGCCATTTTTGTTATATCTATCAAATACTGACCATGATCTGGGGGCACTCTTGGCTCAACATGATGAGAAAGGAAAGGAGCACACTATATACTATCTAAGATGTACTCTGGTTACATATGAACATAACTATGAACCTATTGAAAAATCTTGTCTAGCCATGGTTTTTGTAGCTCAAAAACTATGCCATTACATATTGAATAATAAAACCATGGTCATTTCAAAAGTAGATATACTCAAGTATTTACTATTTAAAATAGATTTGCAAGGAAGAATGGCTAAATACATCATGCTTTTCAGTGAATTAGACATAGAATATGCCAATCAAAAGGTAATCAAAGGACAAGTTATTACAGATCAACTTGTTGAAGCACCTCTCACAGACACACAACTAGTCACATTTAAATTTCTTGATGAATCTATCATGGCCATCATTAACACACCCCTTGAGGAGTAACCTTGGAAAATGTATTTTGATGGTTCATTCACTACACATGGATTAGGGGTAGTCCTATTATTTATTACACCACAAGGGGATAACACAACCTTTATTCAAAAATCCTTTTGCCTTATGACTAATGCCAACTGATCATGTTTATGTTTGATTCTCTGTGTTGGGTCTATGACGAAGTTATTTCCAAAAAAATTAGATTAAATCAAATCACATCAGTCCTTTATTTCAAGTCTAGCTTTTGACCATATGTTTAGCCAAAAGTCCTAGTAGATCATGTTTGTTTGAGCCTATATTTTGACTCCACATTTTGACAAAAGACCTAACAACTCAATTTTTCCCTTTCCTAGTTTAGATCTTGTTTAGAACACTTTGGCCTAGGCTTTGACATACTAGTTTTTATTTATTGGTTGACCTTTTGTGTGTATGACATTTAATGTTAAAGATTTGGAGCTAAACTATTTTATGTCAAGTTTTATGACAAACCATTTTGGAGATACAACTCCACCTTCGACCAAGTTAGACCAAGTCTGAACCTTTTATCCTTTAGACATTATTTTTAGAGTTTGTATAACTCTAAGCCTTTTTGTTTTCAGATATTATGTCATTTATGTGGATATGCATAACTACACTTATGGTGGAGTCACGTATAATCTAATTTATGATAGAATGGCCACACAAATTGACTATAACCAAATGTCTGCTTATGATCCAAATCAAGACATTGATTGATATGAAGAGGTTTTTAAAGAGGACTTTGTTGAAGACCTAACTACAAATAATATTGTTTGGGATATGGATCCATACCCTCTTTACAATAATCGATACACAAAACACAATCAAGAACCAACTTATGATCCAAATCAAGATTGGGATGATATGGTTTATCAAGTGGAATTGGATGCTTTGGCTTGTATAAGCAACCAAGCTCCACCATGTCCCTTCATTATTTGATCATCAACTATCATTAATCCTCCTTCAGACTATACAAACTACCAATCTCCACAGTATCCAAGGAATATCATTACCATTCTAAGACCTCATCCTTTGGCTCATGTAAGAAATTAAGCTCCATGATGCCCTAACTTTATCCTTCTAAGACATCATTCTTTAGACCATGTGAGCAATTAGGCTCCAAAATTTCATGCTATTTATATTCCAAGACCTCATCCTTTAGCTTGTGTGAACAACCAGGTTACACAATGTCATACCATTTCTATCCCAGGACCTCATCCTTTATCTTGTGTGAACAACCAAGCTCCATAGTGCCCTTTTATTATCCAATTACTAGCCATTCCTTATCTACTGCCTATCATTCTCCACTTTAGAAAAACCCAACTAATCCAATCAAAACCTCAACTTAGCCAATCATTTGAAGATAAAGTTGTGTTCAAAATTGGTATTTTCTAACTCATTGGAAACCAAGGCCAAGAAAACTAACCAATCCAGGATGTTTGTGTTTAACTAACCACTTGTGATAAGGTAACCTATGATGAATCACCTATTGATCCTATACCAATTATCAAGGAATCTCACTCTAACAAGCCATTCTTTACTAAGTCACTTCTTAAAGATTATAACCACCTTTGGAAAAATCATTACCTCAACCATATGTCTATTTTTCAAGAGTGTCCCTTTGATAAGCCAGTCTCTAAGGAGTTATCTCTTGACATTTTTCCCACCATTGAGGAGCCTTACTTTGACAAAACCATCTCTATGGAACCCACCATGCCATCACAAGCCATTACGTGTCCAATACCAAACATTCAACAAGACATCATTATAATAGAGTACCCATCAAATGAAGAATCAAAATTAAAGTCAGGTTATATTCTTGGATTGACATCAGATTTAAAATCAGAATCAGAATCAACATCAATATTAAAATTGGATTTAGAGTCCCTTGAGTTAGAATCAAAATGCATTCATGACTATTATAATATTGGTTATCCATGCCTTACAGATCAATTTGATTACATTTATGATCCTTTCATGGTTTTTGAGGATGATTACTTCATCATTAACACAAGTTCTATTATTCTTGACAAATATTGTGTGGCCTCTTCCCATTCCATTATCATTACCACCAACAAACATAGCCATATAATTGATATTCCATCTACTGTAAGTGTTGGTTGGGACCAACATAATAATACCTTGTTGAACTCCATCTATGGTGACATAGAAGTTGAAGAAGGGTAAGGAGGTCAGGACCACATTTCTGTAGTAGAAGAGCACTCTCCTAGTGAAACATTTTTAGAGGCACTAGGGGATAATCAAAGATCAAACTCAAAATTTTCTAGTGAAACTTATTTGGAATCACCAGAAGAAAATCAAATTCAAAATTCAATGTTCATTAGTGAAACATTTTTGAAGGTGATATAGGATAATGAAGATAAATTCATTGGTGAAAACCTCATTGAGGCACTGATAGTTGAGCACAAAAGTTTTTAACTGCTTCATGAAGACATTATTCAAGATAAAATCAAAATAGCCTCTAATCTACAGCCTAATCTGATGGTAGCAAGTCTCAATATCAAATAATAATAAAAATTGATCGTCCTATCAAGAGAGTCTTCAGAGGTATTTAGCCCCACCACATCCAAGGTTATATCGAATCTGATATCAATAACATTACATGTGACTGAAAGTCCTGATCTTCATTTATTTTCCAACTATTCCACATTTCATTATCCACCACCATTTCATTTCACAAAAAAACCTATCATCCAACATTTGTCCCTATTTACCATCCATGGTCACACTTTCCTTTGCAAAGGCTACAAAGATACCTTGTCTCGATGCTTAAAGGAATCAAAATCAAGGAACAATGGAGATCACAACAACATCATTTGCATCCAAATCTACAACAAGTTCTTGATAGAGCATCTATTTAAATGAGGTGTGGGATAGAAATTGACATGATTTAGATTCTATTTGTATTAATTATTGATCAAGACATGCATATCCACATCAGTAGGAACAATAGAATCAAAAACCACACCTAGACCATAATTATGTACCATGCCATTTTCATGTTCCCTTTCAAAGTGCCATACCTATTTTCCATTATCATATATCCTGTCATTCACCCCATCACTTGGGGACAACCTTCTTACCATTTTATCCAATCTATCAAAACCCATCATTATCCTAAGCAAGACCTTGCCATCCTATCATGTCCTTCATATCTAGACCAAAGCCTATTTTTAGTCATTGTATCCAATCTTGTTTTGATCTTGGCTATTTTGGTTTCTTCCCACACTTTTTGTAAGGGGATTCCAATAAAATTTCAATAATCAATCAAATCCATGTTTATAATGGTAGTCTATGAAAGTAGTGTGATAGCTGATCTGGAAAGATATCTTTCATTTTCCATCTTATATTAAGTATGTTTATATGAGCTTGATTATAGCTGCATATGAGCAAATTAGTGTCTCTCTATTCTTGTTGCTAATTATAACTACCTATTGTAAAATTAGTATCATTGATCTGATCCATTGTATCCTAGTTATAACCACATATGGGAAAACTAGGGGCAATATTTGTTTATCATGCATTTCCACATGATCTTGCCATTGTTGTTTTCATTGAACTAGCCATTTTTTGGATTTGAGAACTTGTTGGGACCTAGTTGGTTTTTCCTCACCTTTTGTGTGGATAGAATTATTTTGACTTGAGGTCATTTTAGGATTATGTGGGTCATGTTTAATTCATGTTGAGGTCACCTCACTCCTCCTTTCCATGTACTCTCACCATTTTGTGAGCAACTTAAGCCAACGCTCTCATTGTTTTGTGAGTAGGTATCTTGTCATTCTCTAATGAGTTAAGATACCTCAAAATGCCAAAAACATTTCATTACATTTCAAAATACAAAAACATTTGTCCTATCTAAGCCTATTTAGTTATCCTCTATCTGCCTTACTGGGGCAAAGTCATTGTTAGGATGATTTATTTTGATTTTATTTACAAGATTTCTATTGTTTGTTTATTTCAAGTTTTTTCTTTATTTGTGTGCTTTCTATTTCTTTCTTTATTTTCTTGTCTATTTTTTTATTTGATTTTAACACTATTGCCTCAACTCAGTCTATATGTGTTCATTGGGTGATTCCTTGCACACATTATTGTTGATTCCATCCATATTCATACATCAACATTAGCATCATGGTTTCTATCATTGGTACATTATTTTTAATTTTTTATTGGATCGAGAGTTATTCCTTATGCATATTTTAGCTAATTCCTCATCATGTTCTATCATGATGCTTACCATCACATTCTCTAACAAAAATTAGCTTCAATAAGGTCTATAATCAATGGATTCATAGAAGTTTTTCCTTGATATCTTGGAAAATCCTTCCACCCATCTTGATCAAATCAGGCCATTAACCATTCTAGTTGTATTATTACTAATAAGGATGAGCATCTCCTCATTTTTAGGTACAACTAAATCATTTCTATTGATCAATATTTATGCTTATATCCACCCCTTGCATCACTTTGAGCATCCTTGTATGCTTAGTTATTTTTGGCTTCTTTAGTCATTAGACCATCGTATCTATGTGTGTACCCGCTCATATTTAATCTGTATTCTAGGTTATATCCTTGAGTTATGCTTGTTAATCTATCCTAACTAGGGCAAAACCATATCAAACATCATCTTTATCAAATAATCATGGTCATCTTAATGATTATGACTGCCTATGGGTAAATCATTATTTTTGACTTTTGTTCCTGAGTATAACTACCTTTGGGCAAATTAGTACTCTTTTTAAATCAATGGATGCAAGCATTTCTCATTCAGATTACTCTCAACCACATGTTAATTCCACCTTATTCTTACTTCTTTTCAAGGGACCACCCATCCACATATGTGAGTGCCACTCCCTCAAGGGGGCATCATCATAGGCTTTTTGAACACCATTTGGAGCTTTTTTTTGTAATCCACTCTACATTTTGGATCCATTTGGGGCATCATCATAGGCTTAAAGAATGTTGGAGCCACATATAAATGTGCCATGACTATCATCTTCCATGACATGATACACGATATTGTTAAGGACTATGTTGATGATATACTAACAAAATCAATAACAAGAGATGGACATCCTGACATTCTATGAAGAATCTTTGAGAGGCTTCATGAATATAAGGTTCACTTAAATCCTAAGAAATGTGTTTTTGGAGTCACATTAGGGAAATTAGTAGGTTTTATTATATCATAAAGAGGGATTGAAGTCGACCCTGCAAAGGTCAAGGCCATTATAGATATGCCTTGAACAAACAATCTCAAATAATTACAAAGCCTACAAGGAAAGATGCAATCTATACTAAGGTTCATTTCTTGATTCACAGATAAGTGCCACCCATTTACCCACCTTTTAAAGAAATGGATAAATTTTCAATGGGATGAAGATTTTTAGATAGCATTTGTGAAGCTTAAAACATACTTGGCCAATCCACCAGTCTTAAAAACTATAAACACCTAGAAGACCATTATTTCTTTACATATCAATGATAAAGCATGTAATGGGGGCACTTTTGGCCCAACATGATGATCAAGGTAAAAACCATGTAGTATATTATCTAAGATTCACTCTGGTGGATTATGAACATAATTATACACTTATTGATAAGGTGTGTTTGTCTATAGTGTTCGCTACTCAAACATTGTGACATTATATTCTAAACATTAAAACTATTGTCATCACTAAGTTAGACCCTCTCAAGTTCTTATTGTCTAAATCAGCTCTTCAAAGATGCATGGCTAAATGGGTTATAATGCTAAGTGAATTTGACATTGAGTATTAAAGTCAAAAAATAATCAAGGGATAGGTTAATATTGATCAACTTGTAGAAGCCCCTATCATAGATACTCAACCTCCAAAATTTGACTTTACAGATGATTATATTATGACAATAAATTAAGCATCATAGGAGTCTGAATAATGAAAGCTATGTTTTGATGGCTCTTTTATATCCCACAGATCTGGAGCTAGTATATTGCTGATTACACCTCAGGGGGATCTAATTCCCAAAGCATTTTATACATAATTTCATTATACAAACAATATGGTTAACTATGAGGCATTGATTACAAGGTTTCACCTTGCCATACAATGGGATATTTAAAGTTTAAAAGTATATGATGATTCCCAATTAATCATCAATCATACCACTAATAAATATCAAAACAAAGATGACAAACTTGTTCCTTACAATCAATTTATTGATAATCTCAAAGCTCATTTTAAAACTTTGCAGTTTGAACAAGTTTCAAGAGAAAACAATAGATTAGTTGACACAATGACAACAATTGGTTCCATGATATAGATTGATGGTGGTGTTAAAGAGTATCAAAAACTTGCATACTCCCTAGGAGCCACTACATACTCCCTTATCTATGGCATAGAAGCTATTATCTTGATTGAGATTGATCTATGATCCTTATGAGTATCATTGGAACATATTGAAGATGATGAGGACTACAGAGTCTCATGGATGCATGAATTAGAACTTCTTGATGGCAAGCATTTAACTACCCTAGAAAACTTGTAGGCCTATCAGAATAGATTATGAAAAAGATATAACAAGTGCATTCTCCCTTGAGAGTTTGAGATTGGTGATTTGTTCCTAGAAGAGAACCAAAAGAACATAAAGGTTGAATGCAATAAAAAAGGTAAGTTTCATCCTAATTAGTTAGGACCATTTGCTATTACAACAAACTATGGATCAGGGGCATATCAACTGGTTAAACCCAATGGTGAAGAGCATCTAGATCCCATGAACATTTTATACCTTAAGAGATTCTATGCATGAACAACTTCGAACCATTGTCTACAAGACCCTTTGCTTGGGGGTAACTTGTGTTGAAGACTTTTTTTTTACTATTTTAAACTACTTTTTACTGATCTTGCATGAACCCTATTACTTTCATGACTTTATATAGTGAAATATTTCAGAACATTGGTACTCTAAACACCATTTATCATATCCTAGACTATCCTCTTTTGGACTATATTCTTTGGACCATTCTCTTTGGGAACCATATTCCTTATTACATCTTGGGCTTGTTGTACCCTAAACACTTTTTTCCCTTGACCACTTATAATCTTGATTATGTCTCATCAACATTTTGAACACCTTCAATGCTAATTTTACAAAGAATTTTAGCCAGAATAATATTTTTCAACTTCTTCTATAGACAAGTGAAAAAAAACATCTTCTCAGCTCAAGATCTGCCTATCACATGGTTCTTCAGATTAATTTTGCACTGCACGCTATTCTATGTTACATTTGCTACTCTTTAGTGAACATTATTATTATCTTTTTAAAATCCTCACTCTCACTAATTTATGAGCATGGGCCATTGAAACTTGCTTCGCTATTTTATTAGAAATTATACTCTCAAATGAGCATCTCCTTGACTAGATAGTCCCACCTTGTGCATATTTTATCCCAAAAATACCAAAAACATTGGAAATACTTTACAAATACCAAAAACATTAGATAAATAATACATAAAAGAACAAAAATAATGTCTTACACTTTTTTACATTTTGATCCTCATGCTCTTGTTATTTTACAAGCACATCAAGTCCATGCACTTTCCATTTTTCAAGATCATTTTCCTTCATCTCACCATCTTACCATTTTTCAGGACCATTTGTCATTTATTATGTCTTCCATTTATTCTACAATATTCATCATATGTTTTGGTCATTATCTTTTTATTCTATCCCACTTCCTAGGAGAACTACATTTGGCCTAAAGTTCATGTTTGAACATGAGTCCATGGAACTATGTAGGTAATGTCCACTTGTCTAGCATATCTAGAGTCAGCTTGGCCAACCCCTTCTTTTTCTTCTCTTCCCCCATTTCTTCTATCATTGATCATATTTAATTAGGTAACAAATTTTGTGTCCTTGTTGTTTGTTACATTATGGTGGAAAGTAACACCCCTACCACACGTGTATGAAATTTTTTCTTTAAACCACACTACCTTGGTTTTTGTTTGTGTGTGTTTATTTGAGTTTTCTTAGTGTTTTGTAGTGATTTTTCACCTATCCTTTTATTTATTATCCTTTTATCTTTTTATTACTTCTTGTTTCATCTTGGTCTTGTGTTTCCCTATATATTTTTGCTTTTCTCTTTTGTGTTTCAGAACATCTTGATGATTCGCATAGATCTTGATTATTTATATCTTGATCCTATGTTATTAAGTTGTTCTTGGACCATTTTATTTATTTGATTTTTCTTTGTCTTTTTTTTTCTATTTAATTTTGCTTTTCTCTTTTGTGTTCAATAAGTCTTGATGGACCACATAGATCTTGATTATTCATATCTTGATCCTATGTCATTAAGATGCTCTTGATTTTTGTTTTTAAACATTCTTATTCCTTCTTAAGTTTTGATTATTCATATCTCGATTTTAAGTTAGGTTCATTTATGTTTAACTTTTTCTTTGTCTTTACTTTTTTATTTAAATGTAAATAGTTATAACTCTAGCTCTGGTCATTATTTACCATTATCCTTAGTTATAGGTATTCACATTTGAATTGGCTCCATGTAATTGGAATGTTATGTCATTCTAAGTTATTCATACTTATGATGCATACATTATTTTTCTATATCAAGAACTTTGTGCTTAGGTTTCAAAGTCTTAATGTCAACATCACTCTGATGAATAGTCCTCAAGCATAACTTTGCATATTCTAGGCTCATAATATGAAATTAGGCATCTAGGTATCATGCATTTTAGCAATCAACTCAATGCTTAGACATGAATATCTTCACATACATCATCATTCTAATCAATATTTGGTCAGTTTTATTCATCCCTCATTCCATTCTATCATATTTCCTAGGAGAACTACATCAGCTTGAGGTCTTACTAGAATATGTAGGCAGTGATCGATTTCTATTGAGGTCATCTCAGCTATCTTTCAATCATATTTTCATCTCTTTCATCACTTTGAGTATTATTATATGCTTGGTTTCTTGTGGATTTCTAATGCATTATACCATTGCATCTATGTTTGTGCCCACTCACTTTAATCTATGTTTTAGGTTATATTCTTTAGACAATTGCTTTCCAATTTTCCCACACTAGGGCACCACATTTTGAGCCTATCGTAAGAATAAAATCATCCCTACAAGGGACAATCATTATTTATTCTTTCTCAATGATCAAAATTAGCCCTGTTAGGGTACAACTATTTTATCATGATCAAATTTGCTCTACTGGGGCACTTCTTATTATCATCATTATGGAAATGGTAATCTCCTTTTACTCTAATTCCAAGCTCTCCACACTTTTACCCATGATGGTAATTTTTTAGTGTGTAATTTATCTTAGACTTGATCAATGCCATAAGAGCATATATTGCATTCTCAAATTAGGTATGTTCAAAGTATGTCGCTTATATGTTTGGATTAAATCCTTCTCATTCCCCTCATATTTGGGGCCCATTATACCTCTAATTATATTTTTATCATTAATGGTGACCATGTGTGCAATCATTAGCTCATTTGGATATGATATATTCCATGGGTTAATCTCTCATTGTCCCTCTCTTTTCGAGACTCCATCCTTCTCTTTCATCCTAGTATGTCCTCTTGAGGGAGAATCATGGATCATTTCAAATTTCTTCTTGACAACTCTTTTCTTTGAAAAGACGTTACTTCACCTAAATGTCTCACTATGCCTTTTAAAATAAGGGCAAAATGTAGACATCTAATTCTAAATATCATTTGTGTTGGAATTATCAATCTTACTCAACTTGCACTCAAATACACATTTTAGGTCAAAATCCATAAAATACACTAAATGGTTCGATATTATTATTTAAAAGTTCCAATTTAGGATAATGTATCCCTAAATGGGGAACTACATTTTATGTGATACCTAACTTTGATCAATTCATTTTGAGTCAAAATGATGATTTCACCTTTTTGTGTTTTGGATCACTCTTTTCTTCTAAATTCATTAGTACATGTCATGTACCTTTATTATTTTGTGTTGGAAACATCTTAAATAGGAATATATTTCTAACACATATAACATCACCTTCCAATTCTTCCTATGTCAAATTACAACCTAGTAATATAACTTTCTAACCATTTTGAGTAATTGAGGGTGAATTTCCAAATAATTGCAAAAATGTCGATTAATATTGTTTAAGCCTAATTAATTAAAATCAAGATCTTAAGTGGATTTTCCTTGGAATTTATTGAATATTTCTTTTTGGAAATTGATTTTTATTAATTACATCATGTAATGACATCATTTCTTAGAAAGGCATCCCTAAGTCATAAATGAATAAAATATTTGAATCATGGCCTCCCATTCCTAATTAATACATCCCTTGCCTCATTAATTCCACTTCTTCCCAAAGAATTATGAAGGCATTTATTGATTTTAGCCTTTAAAATTGAATGGATTCTTGGTCACACATCTTGATCTCAAGATGGATGGTCACAATTCATTCTAATCAATCACAAAAATATATAAATAGAGTGGCCATGAACACCATTTTTAATCTCAAGTATTGTAATGTTATAATGTTAAAATCTCTTCACAACTCATTTATGTTTTTATTATTTTATTATTCATATTTGGATTAGCTTCATTTCATAGTAATTAGATAGTTTCAATATCATGAGCCTAGGTTTTATGGAGTGTTCTTGAGACATTGGAGGAGTTTACCACCATTTTCGATGAAGACAAGAATGCTTGATCAAGGGGAGAGCATGTTTTTGTGCCACTTTTGAGAAATGGAGTCACTTAGGAAGGTAATGGTTTAATTTATTTTATTTGCATCCTATTGTTATTAGTAAAACCCTGCATGATAATATTGGCTTGATTTAATTAGCTCTATGTGCATTTTTCTTTGACTTTTTGGACTAATGTTTGACTATTAATTTCTTGTAATGCACTCTACACTATGTAGGAAAATTATGTTTTTATTGCATTGACTTGGTTTTTCACTTAATCCTTTGGGAAAAAATTTTAACCCTTTATTTAATGGCCATTTCCACCATTTATGCATCTATGGATGTAAGGAAATTTGATGGGATTTTGAGTATTAATGGCACCAAAATAAGTATATAAGCTTATATCAAAGTTATTTCATAAGGTATAGGTTATAACCTAGATAGTCATTTACATGATGGTGTGTTTGATTTACTAGAGTTTTATAAGGTTTGTAATTATTTTGAAACCTTCACTCTGGTTTCTTACTTTGTGGGTAGAGTCCCTCCCATGAGCTTATTAAAATAATGGGTACATAACCATTAGAAAGGCCATGGTGTGAAACTAGGAGTCCAAAAAATTACTAAGGGTTTTTTCTTGTTTTGATTCTATACTCTAGAACATTATAAAGCCATATTCAGGAACAACCCCTAGTTTATTTTTAACACACTAGTCATTTTTTCTCATTGGTACCTGAGACTTTTAAGTCTCTAAGCATGTCAAGATTAAGCTCGCAGTCTAGATAAACTTCCTTGGTAAGCCTCTCCCCTTATGGGGCTTTGTTGAACAAATCATTAAAATCATAGGATGGTTCATTTAACATGAATAGTCTAATTTATATGCATCACATCCTCATAAAATGGTTTGTGTTAAGATTAACCCAGCCAAAGACCTTAAGGAGTCTATAGAGATTTAATTAGGAAATAATCAATTCACATAGTGTGTGATTTATATTAATTTGATAAACATTTGATTTAGGTGTCAATCCTTAGATCATATGATACAATAATTACCTTTTATGTTCCATACTCCTCTTGTTCCCTAGGAAAAATTTGAGTCTGAGTCTAAACTCCAAAATGAGAATTTTAATGATTAGACCACAGTCATTAATAAGATAAATAATGTGTCTTATGGTAAAGTCAAACCCTAGTTTATTATGTATTGAACCATAAGTGTTCCTATGTATTTGAAATATATTAGAAAAAATGATCCTATAATATTTAAGGCTTAGCCTCCTATTTATCACACACCCCAAGCAATGGTCCAAGTTTTCCCTTCATCGTTGATTTAACATTTTTGGGTTTTACAATGAAAATTCTATGTTAGATTAAAGCGTTGAGATGCCTAAATAATTTAAATAAATATGCACTAATTAAATACTTATTTATTATGATTTTTACCTTCTTTGAATTCGTAAAAATAGAAATAAATAGGGATAAATATAGACTTCTCTAAAAACTATCATGGATGATTTGGGTTCTAAAAGTTGAGATATAGGCAATAGTTTACATCATCAACATGATTTTTGTGTTCGTCTTCTCACTGAATAGTAGCACCCAATATGGATAGTAACACCATTTGTGTGCAGTGTTCATAGTGTGGCACTAATGCCCCCTTTGTAGGACTATTCCTATTTTATAGGAGTACCTATGCCTATATTTGTAGGTCATGCTCTTGTGTGCATGAAACCTAGAGATATTTTTTATGCCTATAAAACCTGATTTATTATGTAAACCCTAATCCTCCTTACAAGTACGGAATGAGAAATAATTTTTTGGGTGTTCGTAGGAAGGACTGGACATCCTCAATACCCCACTATATACATATTTGCTTGCAAACCGATACTCTGAAGAGGGATCAAGTCTAATGTAGTTCTCCCATCTATTACTTGATGTATGTGTAAGTAAATTTTAAAATGAGAGTGGCCTTGGATGCCTTGAATGTGTTTGAGCTTTGAAATATTTAAAAGATACGCTTAGGGCTGATGTAAATGGTAGTAAGTAGAAGTAGGGAAGAATAGGGATTAAATACCTTAATTTTCCTCAAATTTTTATTTGGTTTGAATAACTTTTGCATCTATTTTCCATTTAGTGGATAAATGTCTAAAATTCATGTATTTATAGTTTTTTGTAGCTTGTGTGAGTAATAAAATGTGCTTAGACCAACCTTAGGAGGGTTAAACATTTGAAAATATATTTGTTAAGGAGAGTTAGGGTAAGGGACACTAGTCATATGTTGGGGATACTAGTGCCATATGGATCTAGTGTCCTTAATATGATGCTAATGTCCAACTGGTAGGCTATCAGGCATGAAGGGCAAGGATCTAGGAATGAATGTCTAACACTATATTTTAGCTACCTAGGGACAACTGTGATTCACATAAATGTTATAAAAGTGTGATAAGAGGCTCTATGATAGGTCTAGGGTTAAGCTATGAATAAGTTGTCTTAAGTATCACTCTTAGTATATAAATACCACTTTTAGGTGATTACATTCCCCCCCTCCTTTATGCTAGAAATGCAGTAAAGCAAAATGACTAGTATAAAGGAAAAATAAGCATAACTAGACTTACTTGGGAAGTAAATCCTATGTAGTTGAGTTTAAGTGTGTGAAGTCGGGTCTATGTATGTGAATCATTATTCAACACATGACTTGCAATGAAACATGCATAAATTAGTCTTTACTTAAGAGATGTTAAAGAAAAATACTATGTTTAATAAATAAATAACTAAGTAAACTTGATTAAATAAATGGGAAAGAGGAAAGGAATGAATACACTTCATTTTTTACATAAACCAATGCATGAACCTGATGAAAAACTATGTGCATGTGTGTACATAGAGATCAAATTGTTAAATAGCCTAGACTGAGATGATAACTTTCTCAATCCTCATATGTGGGTGGCTCAAGAACTCAATCTAAATTTGACTCCATCATTACCCACCCCTAATTGGTGGATCATGACTTGTGAATAGCTTGGATTAGATTGTAAGTGTGTCTAGCCCTATCATATGGGTGGCTCAAGAACTGAAGTAGGCCATGACCCCCTCATTTCCCACCTCTGTGAAGTAGATGTATCCATACTTATACTTTGTAAAGTGTTAAAAGTATCTAACTAAATAAGTCTAATTGTGTATTCATCTTTGTAGCCACTTGGGTATATTAGGTGGCTCTGGGCCACTCAACAATGCCAACCACTACATATGGAGTAAGGCATAAATCTAGTGACAAACTAGAATGTGATAGTAAGTGTATAAAACATAGAGAATGACATGGAGTTTTCCATTCCATCTGATCAACTTATTTGAAGATGAGTATATGGAAACCAATGTGTTACACACATGCCCCCAATCTGGTATATGAGTATATTGAATCTAAATCTAATATGTAATAGTTGAATATGTGTAACTAATCTAAATGTATGAATGATCATGCCATGTGTGATTCCCAAAAATTTGAGAAACTAGTATGAATCTAAGATGAAATTAATGTATTTGAGATAACTCTAGATATAATTACCAAACCTATGACTATATCTATGCAAATCTATATTGTACCTAGTGTGTTGGTCTGAATGATCTAGACTATCCTAAAGTTGGGGATATTAGATAGTAACACCCTATAGTGGATAGTAGCAAACTGTTATGTCAATATCTCAATTTGGCCATTAATGATTGCCTAGTCTAATTTATGAGTGATCTAGACTTAATTCTAAACCTCTACTCTATTCTATGTTTGGCCTGAATCTGATATCTGAAACTAAGCCTGTGTGCTTAAATGTATATGTGAATATAAAAATAGGTTCCTAATATTTGTGATAAACCCATGTAAATTCACCTTATTTTGAGGGTAGTTGTGGAACTTTTATAAAAACTTCCCTTTAAATAAGTAGCTCTACAAAATGTGTTGGCAAGAGAATGTGTATGATATCCCAATATAATGTATAAATATAACATTAGAATGTAAATGTATCTAAACACAAGTAGGATATTTAATATTTATGTTATAATCTAACATTTCACAAAAGTGTCAAGATAGATTTAATCACTATATAACAACAAAATTTGAGTGACTACCTATGGGATGGGGCATGATGTCCATCACAACACCCAAGTAAAAAGGGTAGATGCATGAGGTCCCTCGTGGCATCAAAAATTGGTGTGTGTGTGTGTGTGTGTGTGTGTGTGTGTGTGTGTGTGTGTGTGTGTGTGGGTGCGTGTAACAAGAAAATAGAAGTGTCATGGTGTAGAAGCATATAAGGAATCAAACTTACAAACACATAAGTCACATGAAAGGTAGGCTAGGGGCGCATATTACAAGGGACATGGGCACATGTTACTAAATTTGAGAATGAATACATACAAAGACATGTTAAAATTTCCACATACACAAATAGAAAGTAATTTGGTGTAGAGCCACATATAAGCACATGTTCAAATGTTTGCATATAGAAAGAGGAAAACACACAAAAAGGACATGGGCACATGTCCAAGGAATACAAAATAGAGAAGTGGTATAGAATCCAAGAATAATGACATATTCAAATGCCCTCAAAGATGGAAAAAGCATAGCAATACAATCAAGCCTAATCTAGGATAACTAGAAATGAAAGCATGTAAAACTATGTAATCTAAATCTATGTAAATGCTAGGATGCATATATACTAAGTCTAACTAGTGATAGTTGGAAAAAACAATCTGAGCAATGAAGAACAATGATCAATATATAGATAAATAAATGCATAAACTGGAATGTATAGTATGTAAATATAAAACCTAATTATATTAACTATATAAGAGATGCCCCCAAGTGGGTAGATGTATCAAATGTATAAACTTAGATTGGTGTAGATGCCCCCAATGGGTAGATGATAGCTAGTATGGATCAATGTAGTGGATTGGAGTCTTATCTAGAATATGCAAGCACTCGACAAGAAGAAGTAAAGCATATGTGTATGATAAAATTGGTTATACTAAGTAATCTATCAATATGCAATATCTATCAAGTAGTAAAAATGTAAACATAGAAATGCATACAATCTATCAATTTTTTGTGTTTTTCAAATATTTGAATGTTTTTTTTATTTTACATGTTATACTTTTTTGTTTTTTCTGAGTATAATCTATGTACAAGGAGCGAGAGAGAGAAGTATATAAAAGGGTAGGAACCATAGTAACCAATGAGTCTCATGGGAGACTCGCTATCATCATGGCCTATGTTGAATAGGGCAACTATGATCATGCATGTTATGTGAAAGGGAAACTATGAGCCCATGATTTGTTGTCCTATATAATTTGAGTCTAAAGTTGCCTAAGTAGTGATGTTATGTTGTTGTGGCATTGATTGTGATGCCATATGAACTATAGGAATCTTAGGGACCCATCTAGTAGAAGTAGAAGTTATAAGTGATGTAGGTTCCCTGTGTTGAGAACCCCTAGACCTCAATATAACTAATCTTGGTGTAAATTTAGTAGAGGAAGGTCCTCTAGGATCTGTGATGTATCTTTGATGCAATGGTGTCTCTAGTAATGGTCTCTATGGGAGAGTATGTGTGCATGTAGATACTATATAAGTAGATTTAACCTACTCTAAGGACTCTATTGAACACTATGATGTATGCATAGGATTTGTATTCTCTATTGTAACTAATAATTTTTCAATATCTGGTGATGCTATAACTATAACTGGTGTCGATTCTAGAAGTGTGACTAGAATCTATTTGAAAACTACATGTGGGATGAGAATAGGATACTCATATGGGACACCCTCAGTCTTAACCACCTAGTTAGCATGTATATATTTCAATCATTATTTTTATATAGATGGGATGTCTTGTATTGTTTGTAACCATGGCCTTCCTAATAATATATCGAATACACTCAAACTAGGTACTACTAGGAACTGAGTGGTTATGTGTGTTGGTCCAACCTATAATGGAATCACAATCTCCCTAATGGAACTCTAAATATGGCCAATAAAACCACTAATGACTATATTTGTGGGGAATATATCCTTCTCTATGTATCCCAAGTTATGTAAGAGTGTCATGATGTATATGCTTATGCTTGAACCATTATCAACCATAACATTATGAATAGGATTGTGATCTATGTATGCTCATATGAAGAGTGCATGTAAATCTATGATATCATCCACAATATCCTAATATAAAAATGTGATAAGTGGTTTAGGTGACACTATAGTGTATTAAATGCCAATAATTTTATGTAATGGATGTGTCTCCTCTATAACCATGTGATAGGAAGCTGGTGGTGGATAAGCCTGGTATGTATGGTGAACACATGATGTGCCCCCTACCTCATTAGTTGTATGTTTTTGGAAAGGATCTAAAAATGTTTTAATTTCCTTTTCCTCTACTTTTTTTGGTCCCTCTATGGGTGTGCCCATATCAATAATGTAAGACTCAATGAGATCTTATATCTTATGCTTTAGGCTAATACATATGTTTATCATGTGGCATGGTGCTCTATGGTACTCATAGAATGCATTTGAATTATAACTCTTTGGAAGAGGCCATGCCATATCAACCTTTTTAATGAGAGGGAAAGATATGATATTACATTACAATAGTTATTATATAACTCATGTTGGTGACTCTGGAATATTAGTGAAGAATCTATGCTAAGGATATAATAAAACCAATCTAAGAGAAGGCTCTAAAGCTACTTTGACTATGGCCTTTTGATCACTTTTATTTTCTATGGCCCTAACCTTGTATGGAAGTTTTTTTTACCCTTAATAATTGAATCTAATCTATTCATGTACTTGAGTTTGTCCATTGCTAAGAGATTAACCTCTCTTTCCTTGACTATGTGGCACATATCTATAAATATTGAAAACTTATTGAATAAGATAGCTTTGTGAAATTTTGGTAATAGAATCTATTTTAATATATCCTGAAGTTATCTATCTTCCATGGGGCTTGTTAATTCTGATAGTATTATCTTATATCATAAGACATAATCATCTATAGGCTTATTTGACTTTTGATTTAGCTATGCCACTTGTGCATATGATATATTATAACTGATGTTGATAGATAAGTGTGATAAGAACATGTTATCTAAAGGATTGAATGCCATGATAATTGATTTGGAAAATCATAGAACCACTATAAGGCATAATATTTAAGACTGCATGAAAATAGCTTTGTAAGAAGCCAATTATTAGACACATAGTCCAAGCATGATATGTGAAAGGCTCTAAGGTGATGCTATTTTTCACCCTTGACATCATATAATGTGAGCCTTGGTGCCATAAAACCAAATGTTAAAGGAGTTTTCGTTATGTGGTGTGCCAAAAGTGTATGCAAGAGAACGTTGGAATCCAAGGCATGTGATGGCTTAGTCGCTCCTTGCTCAAGATGTAACACCTTAGATTCTAGATTAAGAACCTCTTACATAAGGGATTATACATTTGGAGTAGAATAACTATCCACAAGTGGTGTATCTATCATTGATGGTTAAACAATAATCTTAGGTTGTGTTATCTGAGTTGGTTGAGTGGGACCCATTAAAGGTGTAACAATATCATTAACTGGAGGGTTGAAGATTGACCATTGTTTTTTTTTGGATTTCTTATTTAAGAATGTTTATGAAATCATATTTTATATCCTTATGTTTGGACACAAATTATTTTAATTGGCACTTATTGGTTTCATCAAATCTATTATTAAATTTTTCCATTGTATGTTGAAGGGTGGGAAAACAAGTTTTGTATATTCTGAATCTTTTAAGAATAGTAATCTATGAAAGTTTGAAAAATTTAAATATTTTAGAAAATTATGATATTTTTATAATTTTAATGAGTATATATAAAAAGGATGCAAAACCTAAGTGTGTCTAGGGTTAAGGTTTTAGAATCTAGGGTTTCTTTGAACTAAATTAAAACCCTAATGTAAAATTGATTTTAATTAGCTAGGTTCTCTAAAAAGAATCATAAAATTAGAAGGATTCAACCCTAAATTTGTTGCATGAAATTTGGATGAATGCAAGATAGGGATTGAAGCAATATGCATATTAAGATGGGTTTACCAAATAATTTAACCTCTTTGGGTTTTATAGTGAAATTCCTATGTTAGATTAAAGGGTTGAGATGCCTAAATCAATTAAATAAATATGTAATAATTAAGTACTAATTTTTTATGATTTTTACATTCTTTGAATTTATAAAAATATAAATAAATAAGGATCAATAAATACTTATCTAAAAACTATCACAGATGATCTAGGTTATAAAAGTTGAGATTTGGGTAGTAGTCTATGTCATCAACAAGATTTTAGTGTTTGTTTGTTCACTGTACAGTAGCACCCAATATGGATAGTAGCACCAATTATGTGTAGTGTCCTTAATGTGGTGCTAATTTCCCCTTTACAAGACTATTCATATTTTGTGGGAGCACCTGCACTTGTGTTTGTATGTCTTGTTCCCACATGCAAAATACCTAGAGCTCTATGTTGTGCTTGGAAAACTTGATTAAGTGTGTAAACCCTAATCCTCCTTGTAAGTATGGCATGAGAAATAATTTTGTGTGTTTTATTAGGATGGACTAGATATCCTCAACACCCCATTATGTAGAGAGCTTCCTACATACCAATACTCTAAAGAGGGATCAAGCCTGATCTAGTTCTCCCACCTAGTTCTTGATGTATGTGCAAGTGAATTCTATAATAAGAGTGGCCTTGGATGCCTTGAATGTGTTTGAGATTTGAAATTTTTGAAAATTAGTCTTAGGGATTTTGTGTATGGTAGTATGCATAAGGTATAATAGGGATCAAACACCTTATTTTTTTTCAACTTTGTCTTTGGTGTGAATAGTTTTTTAATCTATTTTCCCTAGTGGAGAAAGGTCTAAAAGTCATGTATTTATAGTGTTCTGTAGCTGGTACAAATAATAAAATGTTCTTAGGCTGACCTTAGTAGGGTTAAACATTTGAAAATATATCAATTTTGGAGAGTTAGGTTGAGGGACACTAACACCATGTTGGGGACACTAGTGCCATATGGCTCTAGTGTCTTTAATGTGGTGATAATGTCCAGCAGGTAGGTTGTTGGGCATGAAGGGCTAGGATCTGGGAATGAATGTTTGAGACTATGTTTTTACTAACTAGGGATGACTGTGGTCTGCATAAATTCTATAAAAGTGTGTTAAAAGGATTTATTATAGGTCTAAGGATAAGTTATGAATAGGGTGTCTCAAGTAGCACTCTTAGCATCCAAATACCACTTTTATGTGATTACAATCATTTTTTGTTAGTATAGCTCCATCCTCAGACTAACATGGAAGCTTCAGACTCTGAGATCAATGCCATTACTCTTGATCATAAATATATTATGTGGAATTATTGTAGTCCCTCACTTTATAGGCATGGAGATTATGTTCTAAATAAAATCCTTTTTTATATCTAAGTGATTTCATTTTATGTAACCGTGCTCTTAATCTATTTATATTCTTTGTAGACATCAAAAAGTGAAATGACATGAATCTCAATGATTACCAATGTTATTCTACTCATGGAATGTTCAAGTTCTTAATGATTTGGCTCATAATTATATGGCCAAGAAAAGTTATCAATTTTTTTCACATGAAAATTATTGGCATGTAAGATGTCAAAAAAATATCTTATTTTCTTGTTTTCCCAATTTCTAGTAGCTTCCAATCACCCTCGAAGGTTCCTACATAATAATTAATTAAATATCCTTATTCATGGAAGGATAGGTGCCACCCAAACATAGTAAATAGTCCTCCTCATGTGAAAACCCCTACACTAAAACTATCAGTGACACAACATGGCAAACAACATGGTATATTTGACCCTAATTCAAGGACAACGTCAATCCTAGGTTTGCCTATTTGGCCAAGATCCAACAACAAAAACCCAAGCTTATTATCATGTATAAAATTGGTTTCCTCCATTTCCCACATGACTTAGTTCCATTTTCATCAAGGTTATGTGGAAAATGGTGATAACCTAGTCAGCACATGACTTTGGATGGATAAGACGTATCCTAATACTACTAACATCATGGTTTAGGATGTCATGGAGATGGAGGCCATGGTGGAAACCAGGGGACTAAATATTAAATCCTTTATCAAATTTATTTGTCACAAAGTGGCATCAATATCTAATCTAAAACCCATCAATTTTGTTACCTCTAACCCAGTTGTAATGTTTGATGAGGAGGAATCCACGAAGATACTTAGATCAGAGGAATATTTCTCAACCAAGGGTGATATCTGTAGATTTCTATATTACTAGCCAAAACTTCAAGAAATTCATGCATGGATTGTGAAGCATGGAAACCCCTCCTAGAAGGAAGATTTGAAATCTACCCATGCATAAAAAGATTTATTATTATTGTTTTTCATCAATTTGAAGACAAGGAGAAGATTCAAAACTAGTTATGGAGCTTGAATCACCATCACCTAATCTTGAAACCATGGTCCCTAACCTTCAACCCTCTTACCAAACCATTTAATGTAAAACCCATTTGGTTTCACCTATCCCATCTCCCTCTTTAGTTCTAGACTGAATCTAGCCTCAAAGCAATTGGTAAAGTTTTGGGTGAGTTTCTACAAATTCACCCATAAATTGATCAATTTTCCCATACTACTTATGCCAAAATTTTGGTCAACATGGACACCTCCAAAGGCCTACCTTAAAAAAATGTCTTGTAAGTAGGTGACCACTCTTGGTCCCAATCCCTTGACTATGAAAGACTTATTTTTCATTATTGTAAATGTTTCAATACAGGATATATAACCAAAAATTATAGTAACTTTAGAATAAAAAATTATTCTTCTTGGTGGAAGGAGCATCTTATAGTTATGATTGATCTCAAATGTGATCATTCAGCATCATATTCAAAATATCTTGAATCTCTTGTGTAGAATAAGGAAATCCAATTGCCCTTTTGGACTAAGAGGAACCTGATGGTAGATTCAAGGAAGACCTTTAATGAAATTACAGAAATAGTCAAACTAGATACCTATATAAAAGAAAACCTAGAATGTGATATATTTAGGGTAGAACTAAAATAAGCTACATCAATAGAAGTGTAATCTCATCCCCTTAAACTAGTTGAAAATACTATCCTAATTCAACCAAAAGTTGAGGAAGATAGGGGTGAAGGACTAAGGTACAAATAAATAAAAAATAAATTAGAGTTATGGTTCAGTGCTCTATTATGGTTCTCCACTTAGGGGCCTCTAAGTAAAATTGTAGAAGACAATTGAATACATTGGTAACATGGTATAAGTTTGATGGAAGATTACCCAATAGTAACTGGGTTTCTAGAGGAAGGTAGTGTCTGTTGTTTGGTATGACCATTCTTTAAATCATGGTTATAGGTTGGTTTACTTTTTTTTTAATTGATAGTAGAGGCATCCCATTAGATCATGAATTCTATTTTCTCTTTCTCCATTGTAAAAAATTTCAAGAGCTTCACCACTTAACCTTATCAAATTAAAAAAATTCATGCATTATATCAATATTTATGACTTTTTTATTTTTTCTATCACTCATAATACCTGGCCTAGTTCCTTATGTCATGCCACTTATCATGAACTTATCCATGGAGGTGTCATCACTCTTTAGGAACCTAAGATTTTTAAAAATTTAGTTTATTTGGGTTGAGACCTATTTATTGGATCATCCAAACCCTTTTTTATTTAAAAAAATACATTATTATACTTGTTAACTTGTATGTGTCCAATGATGTTGTGAATGAACCTTGATTTAGATATGGTTAGAAATCATCTACTAGATTCCCATTGGATCATCTATGGAAACTTAAACATGATTTAATCTCATGAAGACAAAGAGTGTCATCTACCCATGCACGTGGGAGCTAGGGAGTGGGAAGTATGGTTATACAACATAAAAAACTTTGGGTGTTTGATCCTAATCACCATTAGAGGAGGGGCTTAGATTCTCCTTAGTTCGTTGAGTCTAAATTTTGATAGGGATAAAATAAAGTGTTTAAGCATATTGACTATGTTCTTCTTGTAGAATAAGACCTTTCTAATTTTCTATTGTGCATGATCAACTAGTTTCTACACTCCCTAACACTCTTTTGTCAGATCATCACCCTATTTGTTTATATATTGAATGGAGTAATCCTTAGGTTAGACCCTGCCCTATTTGTTTATGTATTTAATGGAGTAATCCTTAGGTTAGGCCCTACAAAATATAATTCTATCTCAACACATATCATCTCAAACAAAAAATCACTATTGGGCATATTATTTGATTTTGGAATTTGGTTCCCAAACCAATTAGAGTAACTAGCTGGGTTAAATGGTGTTCTAATTCCATTTCTTACACCACCAATTTTATTTGAATATATGGCATAAAATATGTTATCTTTTGACAATGCCTTCACCATGACACAAATTGTGAATTACTTAGGGTTTCATAATAGATTGAGTCCTCTCCTTATAATACTCATATTCAGACTCAAGAAACCCTATGGAAACATAAATTCTAGATTAAAGAGACATACAAAGCTAAAGGAGCACAACATCAAGATTGTATGCATTAGTTAAAATTTGGAGATAAAGTAACCAAATAACTTTTTTATCTCCTCCATTCAAAATGAGCTACTGACATAATCAAATCCATTAAGGATGCTTCATCCAGAGTTACTAGATTACCTGATATTTTTCAATATTTTGTGCTCCATTATCATGATGTGTTTTCACCTCAACCCACCACTCCTGAATGAGAAGTTATTCTCTCACAATGCCTTGGTATTGTCCCTTGTAAGCTTTATGAATCATAAATATATGATTATGATATACCACTTAGCTTGAATTATTTTAAATATTTTGACATGCAAATGGCCACTGAAAAAACCCTAGGTGTTAATGGTTTTTCTTGTGAGTTTTATCAAACCCTATGGGATATTGTGGGACTTGATATTCACATAGTATATTCTAAATCTATTTTGACCAATTATTTGGGCTCTCTCATTAGTCAAGGTGATATCAAGTTAATTCCTAATTTTGGTGATCTTGAATTCATTACTAATTGTAGACCTATCACCCTTTTAGATGTATCTTATAAAATTATAGTTAAATATCCATCCTTTAGAATTTAGCTTATTTTTTGTTAATTATTATAAGTGAGTAACCAGGTTTTATTCAAAATAGATACATTATGGACAATACCATTATTGTCTAGAAAATTATGGAATGGGATAGGGTTTCTAATTAGAAGGCCTTATTTGTCAAGATCGATTTTGAGAAGACTTGTGATCTAATAGAGTGGCCTTTAATTATAAAAATGTTTAAGACACATGGTTTTCTCCCTAGGTTTGTGCATGTTGTCATCATGCTTTTTCAAGATGTTGGTTCTTGTATTACTATCAATGGTACCCAATCTCATCATTTTGAACTTCATAGATCTATTAGGCAGGGTTTCCATTTTGCTCCTCTTTACATTTTGGTTGGGGTTTTGTATATATTTTATCTAACTATGATTTTAGGGTTTTGCTGAAGTTTATTTTTCCCCCTAATTTATACCATCATTTGATTAATGGGCACTTCGTAGATGACTCCTTTATTACCCTTAAGGAGGAAGAGGATTCTATTAAAAATTTTATATAATGCCTTGATATATTTTACCTTGGTTTTGGGTCTCCCATCCAATGGAATTAAATTCAGTGATATCACCAATCTCTTATTCCCAAACCTCCCTAGGTGGAGGGATTTCAATGGTAGTGGATTGTCTGTAGAGTTTAGTTCAAATTCTTAATCATTCCCTTTGATTTAGATCCTCACTTATTGATTTGTGGTCTTATGTGGTTCAAAGGGTTGAGATAAAAATAACATTTTGGATCACCAAACCCTTTTCATTAGTAAGAAAGTTTCAAATCTGCTCTAAGGTTCTAGTTGCTACTCATGTCTACTACTTTGCTTATTGGGCTCCTTCTAATTCTAGTTGTGCTAAACTGGAAAAACTTTCACAGGATTTTTTATGGGCCAATTCTAAAGGTCATGAAGGATTATACACAATTTCTTAGGACATTTTTTGTCAAACTAAAGAGGCAGGAGAACTTGGGCTTATTGACATTAAACTCCCATGTATCGCTCTTAGTGTCAAATGGATTATTTGAGCTATGGAGGATGATGAATATTGGAAAATATTATTGAGACATTATATTTCTCAAGGATGTATTCTTGGAAGAAAGGCTTGGAAAGGTATTGCCCTATAAACCCTTCTCATTACCCATGTTCTTGTTAATATTGGAGGTAATTTTGTTATGCATAACATCTGGAAGGCTTGGGAACAACTCAAACCTCACCTCATTTAGGTGGGGGAGGAATTTAAAAATGGTCTCTCTCTAAATTATCAATCCTTATGGTGGTACCCAATGCTCAATTTTCATAGTGTCCCTTTTGCCATGGTCCCTTAGAACACGAGTTTGAGATTGTTTAAAAATGGTATTAAAACCAATGGGGATTTAGTGTGATTGGCTCCCTTGAAATCTTATGATGGTAAAGTTTAATCATAATAATGAAGATGTAGAATCTATTTTTGAGATGTAAAGTTCCATATGTGAGGAGTATTTACACAAGATTGGTGTTACCTCCCTTATGCCCTGGTGGAAGGATTGGCATTGGCCTACAAGTACACCCTTTTATTATTACTATCCTTGAGTGGGGTGTAATCCATTGTTTAGACTCAACAAATTGAAACTTAAAACCTCAATCATCGATGGAATCTTAGATCCCTTCATGTTGTTCGGTATAAAAGGTTTGTTACCATTTGTGATGCTCTCATTGATCCTAAAAAATCCCATTTTCTTTGTTGTTTTCTCCACTAAGGTTTCCCTATAGGTGACTATCTCAAGCACATGGGAGTTTTAAATCCCATTTTCCCTATTTGTCACCAGCTAAAAACCCTTAAACATCTTTTTTACTTTTTCCCTCATGCTCAGTTTGCTTAAAAATTGATTCACACCCTCTTTGAACCTTTTAGACCTTAATTCTTTGCTTAGAAAATGGTTGTCTTGGGGGACTCCATCATACTTCTTTCAGGATAAAACATATTTTTTCATATTTTCTATGCTGACATTATTTTTTAGAGTTGGTAAAATAGAAAAAATGCTTGTTTTAATCATGAAGGAATGTAAAGGATATTTTCTATAACTAACAAATTTATTTTGATTTCTAATGTTACCTTTAGATCTAGGTCCAAACTAATAAAGTTCATCTTGAGCTTCATCATTTATAGACCCTCTTGGATCACTAGGGGAATGCACCTTGTGCTGTCATCTTGAGCCTCTAGATCCTCCACGTAGCTACTTTCCCCTTTTGGATGTGGATGTGGGTTTCAGCCTCAATAGTCTCGAAGCTGAAGGACCCTCTCTCCTTGGTCTCATCAATCATCTCCACACCATGTTGGGTTTCACATGATAAGTTTTCAAGTTTGGTTGTTTCCTTTTCTCCATTCAAGTAGGAAGAATTTGAGAACAAACAACATAATTGTGGTTGGGATCCCTTACCTATTGATGAGGGCCTCTATGCTTAGGGGGGCTAGGGAGGAAATTATCAAAATCCTCCACCATGTTCACTATTATTGCTTAAAAGTTTCCTTATTGTTTGTGCTTTTATGTTCCTTTTTTTTGGTTGATGTGCACTTGACTCGGTTTAACTTGTGGTTTGTGTGGCCTTGGGTTGGCCTGTTTCTAATCATGTTCTCTTTTCGATGCTTGTTTAATTAGCTGTGACTTGGCTTTTGATGTATGTCATCCCTGCGTTTTTTTTTGTATGAGTTGCAGTATACTATATTATGTTATATTAATAAAGGCATGCTTTTCAATAATAAATTAGCACTTGATATGGACAATTTTTTTTTTTTTTCTTTTTTTCTTTTTTTTTTTTTTTTGGGGGGGGGGGGGGCGGGGAAGTGTTGGATGGCAAAGGGTGCGAGTGGGGCGGGCGGTGGGTGGAGTGAAAGTAAAAATGAAAGTGCACTCGAAAGACAAGGGACCACACAAAGTTTCCAGGACTATTTAGACGTTCTTAAAAATTCTTGGGACCATCTGAATGTTATATATATGGAATTTAAAATAGCAAAACTCAAAAGACAAAAAATATAATATATGAAAAAAATTAAAGACAATTAGAAGATGACAAAACTCAAAACAATAACATCTAATTTTGACCAAGAATTAACAAATACACAAACAACATAATAATAACCTATGATACTAAATTGATAGGAAATATCTAAAAGATTTATTTAAAGGAAAGAAAAACCCAATCTCTCCCCATATGTGTGTATGGATGGCATACAACACATTGGTTTTTTTAAAAAATCTTTCGTGTAAACTATTGAAGTGGAATGTGATTTTAATCTAAATGAATAAAGAAGAGACTGCCCTTTACGAAAGTTTAATTTTGCACTATATTTTAAAAAAAGAAAAAAGAAAAAAGTCCCTTTCCCCTCATGACGATGAGAGCGAATTATTATGGAAGTTAATCGCAATATTAAAATTGTTTTAGTGATTGATATGGCGAAATTTGGTGGTTAAGAGTAAGCTAAAGTTGCAATTAAAAGGTTGCAAGTCATGAGAATGTCCGCATCCTGTGGGAATGGAACGGAGCGAAGAGATCCAAAAAAATCTGATTATATACTAAAACATTATTGAAAAACTATAAAGCTGGAGTGGGTGTGATTCTTTGGTGAAGTGAACTGTGAGATTGAGGAGGAGGTGAGGTGAGACAATGAGAATGAGGGCGAGGGCAGTGTTTTGCTTGATATTGATAACATGTTGCGCAACAGTGGCAGCTTCCATAAACTATAAAGATGCTCTCACAAAGTCCTTTCTGTTCTTCGAAGGTCAGCGATCAGGCAAACTCCCTCCCAACCAGAGGATGAAATGGAGGGGAGATTCTGCCCTTCCAGATGGATCTGCTGATAAGGTATTTGTTCAGCCGGTCGATTAAGATAGAATATGATGCATGAATCTAATTTAGTTTGGTACTGTTTAGGTGGATTTGTCAGGAGGGTATTACGATGCAGGAGACAATGTGAAATTCGGACTGCCAATGGCATTCACCACCACCATGTTATCATGGAGCGTATTGGAGTTTGGGGAGCTCATGGGAAACGAGCTTCAACATGCACAAGATGCCATTCGTTGGGCAACTGACTATTTGCTTAAAGCCAGCGATCACCCGGGAATTATATACGTGCAGGTACTTAATTATCTAATACATACAATATAATTATAATTATAATCATAATCATGCTTATGTAGGTAGCAGATCCCAACAAGGATCATCAGTGTTGGGCGAGACCGGAGGACATGGACACACCTCGTACTGTTTATCGTATCGACTCTCAACACCCAGGCTCAGATGTTGCCGCCGAAACTGCTGCAGCGCTCGCAGCTGCCTCCCTCGTCTTTAACAAGACAGATGCTTCTTATGCCCAACGCCTTCTTCAAAGGGCAAAGCAGGTACAAAACCTATAACAACGCGTTTCCCTTTCCCTTTTTCTTTCCTCCCGAGTGCCAACTATCAACTATCAAATCACATCACAACTGTTATAGGTGTTTGATTTCGCGGACAAGTATAGAGGAGCATACAGTGACTCCCTCTCTTCCGTTGTTTGTCCATTTTATTGCTCCTACTCCGGTTACCAAGTAAGTGTATTATAAGTATATATAATTAGCAAGAATGGATATGGAAGTGAAATTAGATGAATTGTTGCTTAGAAAGGCAATGGATCATCATGTGCAGGACGAGCTATTGTGGGGAGGAGCTTGGTTGCAAAAAGCCACAGGAAGTGCATCTTATACCAACTACATTCAATCAAACGCCCACTCTCTTGGGGCCTCCAATTCCATCAATATACTCAACTGGGACCAAAAACACGGTGGAACCCGAGTTCTATTGGCTGGTGTAAGTTACAACGTTAACATGAACAAATTGACTACTAACAGCTATCTGGATGACAAAATGTTGTTTATTCTTGTTGACAGCAAGTTCTGTTAAATAAGGTCGATTCCCTTCAGCAATTTAGACAGCTGTGTGACAACCTTATCTGCTCTCTTCAGCCCGGAAATCCATCGGCAAAATACACACCAGGTCATGCTTGGTTTGTTAGTGTTGGTATTGGTATTGGTATTAGTATTAGATAACTGTGAATTTGGAGGTTGAGGTGGATTATTGTGCAGGTGGTCTTTTGCATGGTGATAATGATGAAAGCAATATGCAATATGTAACGTCCATGACTTTCCTGCTCTTCACTTACGTCAAATACATAAGCGTCTCCAACTCCAAACATGTAGTGCAATGTGAAAACACCCAAGTCACTGCCGACTCCATACGAAGCCTGGCCAAAAAACAGGTATATATTCATACAATCTTTGATATAACATACATTTATGTATTATTGAAACTGAACTTCAATGATACAGATTGACTACATATTGGGAAACAACCCCATGGGGATGTCATACATGGTAGGCTACAGCACCAACTTTCCACAGCATATTCATCACAGGGGATCATCGTTACCTTCCATATCACAGCGTCCTCAGAAGATAGGGTGTGATGATGGTTTCAGTATAGGGTTGAATAACAATGCTCCCAATCCAAACGTTCTCGTTGGAGCAGTCGTTGGAGGCCCCGACTTCAACGACCAATTCAGTGATGATCGCAACGATTATGCACACTCTGAGCCAGCTACGTATATAAATGCCGCCCTGCTTGGCTCCCTTGCTTTTTTGGCTCACTCCGCCTAATCCAATCTCTCTCTCTCTATATATATATATATGCAATCATTGCAAGTACAGGGGAAGTTTTACATTCCTCCTTCTTGGTAGTAACCTAAATAAAGAAATGTAAAACGGTTAATTGATTGATTTCGTCCGAATTTTTATTTATAACTTATTCGATTGAGTTTTATGGTTTGATTGCAAAAGGAGTTCCATTCTTTTATATATATATATATATATATATATATATATATATATATATATATATATATATATATATATAATATTTTTTATTTTATAATACAATTTAAATAATAAATTTATATTTCAAAAAAAATATTACAATATATAATGATAGTCTCTTGTTATTTTATTAACAAGTGAAATTAATTTTAACTAATGTCAAAGTTTTTCTTTTTTAATAATTTATAAAAATTATTAATTTTTTAGAGTATTTAATTTTGACTATTTATAATATAGACAAATATTTATATATATAAATTGGTCTACACATTTGTATGATGTTGGTACATTCTTCAGCCCAAGATATATAGACATATCATAACTATAAGAATGTAGTTATTTGAATAGAGTAATGTTACCAATCGTATTCCCTTTTAAATTTATCATGACATGTTTCCAACATCATCTAATTAAATTAATAACCATACAATTATAACATCAACAATTATGATTGTTATGATTTTGTCAATTAAAAGATCCTTATTTGATTTTAACCAAATGATACTCCAAAAACTTAGGTTTGGAAAAGGACATTTACCTCGATTTAATTATAAATAATATTGTTAAAACATTTTATTCTTATGAAAAATATTAATATCATGAAAAATCTAAGATAAGAGATAGAATAGGTGTTTTTTTAAAGTAGTAAATAATACATATGAAGAAGAAAGAATAAACAGAGAAAGAAAGATTAAATAGCATGGCACAACAAAGGAGGAGGATGCTTTGAGGCAGAGTACCAAAAAATGTCATGGCTAAGTAAGGAGAAGGTGTTAGAAAGGAAGCTCGCCCCTCTTGATAGTATGTTATCCTTTTCTTTTAAATTTTCTAAGCATTAAAATGGTGTAATAGATTGTGATTATTCCTTCATATTTATATTTGGTGCGTATTTTATATATATTTAAAATTTTGATTTTTTGTATGAATGATTTAATAGAAAGCTTGTTTTATATAAAAATGTTATTTGTTTAAATGTATGTATTAATGGATCAAAATAGTTAAACATGTTTTAAAGGAGTTTTATTATTGTTAGCATATGAGACATTTCTTTGGAAATATTTTAGTCACAATAAAATTTAAATATAAAGATTTTATAAAATTTATACAAAAAATTATATTCCATAAAAATTATTTATAATTATAATATATAATAATCTACTGTTTCCAATTTAAAATTAATGCCAAACAATGTTAACAACTTTACATATATTTTTAGGAAGGAGTTAATTAACTTGTAAAAATAATCAAATTTTCTAACCATTTAATTTTCACTATTCATAACATAAAAAAATTATTTGAAAATATAAAATATTGTGTAAAGCTTTTAAAATTTAATCCAATAAGTTAATCTTTTCCATACTTTTATATTTAATTGTGTTATATATATTTTTGTTAAGGATTATAAAATAATTTTACAATATAAATATAAATGCTCCATTGGTTGTCTCCTAGAGTTATTTGGCTCACTCAACTCAAATCACTCCACTCTCCTCTCTTTACATGTAATCATTGCAAACAATAACTAAAATGGAAACCATTTTAAAGAAATATTTGTGGTTTGGTGTTTTGGTGTGGCCTTACATTTAAAATTAAATTAATTTGAGTTTTAAGGATTATTTTCTAATTAAAAATTGTGTAAAATATTTTTAATTTTTTAATATTACAATTTTTTATTTTATAATATTTTAGTTTCGCAATAAAATATAATTATGAGTCTTTTATAAAATTTATACAGTTTTATATTTCAAAATAATTATTTATAATAATTATATCAATTTTATTTACAATTTTATTTTTATTTTATCCTTGATCGACAATCGATTTAATATTATGTTATTTATACTCCTATCTTTTGTTAAAATGATCTTGGTACTAATTAAAAAATCTCATTAATTGGTCTAAATGCTATTCACATAAAGGGCCCATGTGAAGGGCACACTTAAGTTTGGAAAAGAGGTAAAATAATAAATTATAAAATGGCATTTGATACTTATTGGAGATTTTAGGTCTTCCCTCTAAAGTTATGCTCACCATGGGACAAGAGGGAGGCATCTCTGGGTTAAAGTGTGATATAGGTGTATCATTGTATTAGTTCAATTGTACTAGTTTGTGAATTTGTGAGGTATTATAGGTCTAATTAGGTTAATACTAAGTCATACATAAGGTTCAAGTTTGGTTTTTAGGTCATTTAGGGGTATTTTGAGATTTTTCTACCAAAACCAATAATTCAATTTTTTTAATTGGTTTTGGCCTATTATGTGATTTCTAGTGTATTTTGAGGATCATGCTCCTTTAGTGGATTGTCATTTGGGTATATAGATATGTTATAAAATCCATTTACTTACTATCTTGGTTGTAAATGGTTAAAACTATGTATTATAAATTGATAAGCGTTACCTATTCTAGGAATTGGACCAAATAAAACATGTTTGATGAGTTTTAGGGGTAGTTAAGAAAATTTTGTGAGATGAAACAAACTTGACATAAGATTATATAAGGTATATACTTTGAACCACCTTTACAAGATCTAATAAAAGTATCAAAACAAGGATAAAACCAAAAAATTTCATGTTTTGAAAGAGGTTATTGGTGATCTATTTAAGGAAACATGGTCTACATATGTATTTAAAATATTTACATAAATAAAAAAGAGATTAATCATATTGGTGGATGTATCTAAGATGTATTAAAGTGTGTGAGTATATGTTCTAAGTAATCTTGGTCTATTTATTTGTTTTCATTGAATTTTTAGGTCTATAAAACACTTAAACAGAGTTTTGAATGATACAAACAAAGAAAATTAGTCAATTTACATAATTTTATTTATATGGAGTCAATTGCATGATATAATAAACAAGGTATATGAGTCTATAACCCACTTATTATAATATAAATCTTGGAATAACTTTTAATTTGAAAGCATACTCTTTTTATCCTTCTTAGCTCTGATAACAGGGTTGTTTGAGAGCATAGTCTAACAAAACACTAATGTTTCACATACTTTTGTGAATAGAGGGCCTGTAAAATACTTTTAAAATTATAAGGACATCTAGGAGGTCCTAATAAAATTTAAATAATCCTTTAAGGTCTTTATATCTTAAATTATCTTTAATTTAGTGCTCTCTAGTAATCTAGAGACTGTAAAACCTTAGTGTAGGGTTTAAGAGACTAAATTTGCATTTTATTGAGATCGATCCACAAAAATGATTTGAAACATGGTGGTTAGCTAATATAAGAAACCATATATGAAATAAAATTGATTTCATCCCTTTAAGAGTCTTCAAACATCTAATATAGATGATTGTATTAATCATATATGTAGTATACAGGAAACTCAAGGCTTTAGAAATTTAAAAATTAAATACCTCTTAGAGGATTGATTCAAATATTTTAAAACTTTGAATAAACATGATAGATATTTGGCATAAGAGGATTCAAGTGTTTTTATGAGTTGAAATACTTTATTTAATAATTTATAGGTGATTATGTATTGATAAACCCTGTAGTAGACTTAGAATAGGGATAATTAAATAAGATATTGATCATTTAATGAAATTTTATGTCTTGAAAGAGTAACAAAGTTATCTATTGATCTGAAGAATAATTTTTTTTAATTATTTTAGGTATCATTTCAATTGAAACATTAATTCATAGTCTTCGTATTCCTATAATAAACATATATTGAAAAGCTATAAGCCATAACTGAAAGACTACTCTTCATGTGTAGACCTAAAGGGTCCACTTGCATCACTTTTGGTATTAGATCTCAGCAAGAGCTCTTGGGAATATCATGTAAAAAATTAATTGAGAGTTAGAAAAGAAGATAATAAGAAGGTTCTTGGAAACCTTGAGGAATAAAAGGAGATAAGTGGCAATGGAGGAATCCCTATAACCCATTGAGGCTTGGAAAGTGAAGAAGAGAGAGTAGGAAGCAACTCAAAAGGGAAAGTCCAAGGTGAATAAGTACTAGAGGTACCAAAATACCATGTTTAGAGAGATAGGTAACTTAGGTGAGGTATCAAGAAGCAAGGAAGGTGAGATAGACTTGTTGAGGAAGAAAAGGCACATTGAGGCCTAAAGTGAGAGTAAAAAAGAAGAGAGAGAACACACTGAGGCTCAAAATAAGAAACAAAATGACAAAAAATAAATATCAATGGCTTAGTTGAAAGAAAATTCTAATAAAATATGAAATAAGATACCAAGAAGAAAGACTTGGATATGAAAGAAGAGATAGCTGAGCTAAAAGAAAAGTTGAGGCTTATGATAGAATACAAGAGGAAGAAAGCCAATGTTATGGATAAAATTTGAGAAAAGAAGTAAAGTGGCCTATAGAGATACTAATTACAAAGATAATACGGCATAATTTTATTGCCTTGATAAAGTAAGAAAGAAAAAATCTAAGAGATTGTAGATGCATGAAGAGAAGAAGAGTTGAAAGAGGGTATAGTAGAGAGAAGAGGAAAGAGAAATAACCCTTGAAAGTAGAAAAAGTAGTAATAATTTGTGAACCAGATAAATGACCTAT
Source organism: Torreya grandis (assembly GCA_037957365.1). Classification (NCBI taxonomy): domain Eukaryota; kingdom Viridiplantae; phylum Streptophyta; class Pinopsida; order Cupressales; family Taxaceae; genus Torreya; species Torreya grandis. Next base: position 942,097 of record JARHVA010004883.1, on the reverse strand, counting down.
GTTGGGTGAAGAAGATATGGATATAGAAAAATAGAAGGCCTAACAAACTCAATCTAACATGAGGAAGAGATGCCAATATTAGAGGCATCAAGAGGGTAAAATGAAACTCTAATTTTTTAAACTAATCATTTTAATTTATGTATGATTGAAGGTGAAAAGAATATGGATAAGAAGGCACAATAAAGTATCACCAAAGAAAGAGAATCATAATTATTTATTGGAGGTAGAAGCAAGATAATTGAGAGTCATGTAACTCAAGTAGATGTAGATGACAAGAAAAGAGAGAATCTCAATATTCTCCAAGAGCAGAATTATAGAAATCAAGAAATAAGTCTTATAATAGGTCTAAAGGAGATCAAAAATAAGTTACAAGAAGGAGAGAGGAAGAATTCAAAAGTGAAGAGTATATTTCCCATAAGATTTCTTCAAGAAGATGAATTTACAAGCTATGAAGGGGTAGCAAATCAGAGACAAGTAATGAATTTCAAACAAGAGTGTAACCACCATTATGGTGATAAAAATAAGGTCTAAGAAATAAGTCCTTTACACCTATAAGGAATCAAGGTGAAAATAAAAATGGAGGGAAATTAGTATAGAGCATCAAATGAAATACTAAATTAAAAATATGACTTGGTGAATCAGATTGTGAGGAGTTCAATCAAGGACACATCAAATGGAGAAGCATAAAAAAAAAAGAACTCATGAATAGCCTTCCATGGTTACAATCCATACAAGGAAGAAAATTTAAGAAGAAAGAAAAGGAGAAGTTAGATTTCTGAGAACAAGGATAAAATATGATTAACATTGAACAAGATAAAGTATAATGATCATTTTAAATGAATTATATCAGTCAAGAAGAGTATTGAAAATATATAAGGAAGAAGAACATCAACTAAGAAATAAGGAGGAGGATGAAGGAGAATTGGGACAAAGACACAAATTTCTAGAAGGGGATCTACAACCTCAAATGTTTATTCTAACATGATATATCAATGTTGATTATGCAGGTATAGATTTTGAAAATCAAGATGACTCTAATAAGGATGATCCAAAAACAAGAAGAGAGTCAATACAATCCAAACCAGAAGGAGAATGGAATAATAAATAATTTCAAAATATCATGAAGTTGAACATCAATGTTTTAACAATGATGACAGTGGAATAGATGTCAAAATGTCTTCATTTATTGATAACAACATTGAAGTGGAGTCCACAAGATCCTAGAATAAACCATCAAATAAGAGGTAGAGAGTATCTATGATGTAATTAATCATTTCATTTCAATGAAGAGTTTGTAGAATATGAGGTGAAAAGAGTCTTAGAGAATGTACTATATAAATTAGATGACAAGACTATAAATCTAAGGAAGGAATAAATCCTTGAAGTAATATTTTTAAGTAGGGAAAGTGAATTTCATTTGTAGGTATTAATAAGTCATAAGGATTATTATAGTAGATGAATAAGGCTATTAACACCTTCTCAATGCAAGTAGACCATTATAAGAATGTTAAATGCATGTAATTTCATATTAGAGTATGTATTTGAGGAGCCATTAATGCTTGAATAAATATCATTTAAAGAAACATTCAATGCAATAATAATCTCAGTATGTATCATGTAAAGGTAGAAAAAAGAGATAAGAGAAGGAAAATATATGGTATAAATAATTTTAGACAAAGCATGACAAGTATAAAAAGAAAACATTCACTTATAAAACCAATGAAATATAAAGAGAGACAAGGAACTCATCAAAGATTAGGGGTATGCAATGATGAACAAATGAGGAGTGATAATAAGATGAAGGTCAAGAAAAAATGCACTAAGAAAATATCAATCAAATATGAAGGTGTTCCAGCTAATAAAATAGTCCTTAAATCCATAGAGAAGCAAATTTTAGTGGCAATAATGGAGCAAGAAACTAAGATCAATCTAGAGAGTCTTTCTTGGTGTATTGTAGTGGAATTTAGAAACATGAAAGTAGTCCAAAAATGGGCTAAAATCAACAATAAAAACTCATATTTGAGAAAGAATATTCATAACTCAAGAGGAATTCTTACACTTTTAGAAGTTAAAGGACAAATAAAGGTTAAGATACCTATTGAAAAATATGGATCAAGAAATCAAATGTTAAAATAAGGGTAAAAAGAGTTGAGAGTAACATCATTTGAACAGGTTCTTAAGAGTAAATTAATTTTGAGTGAAGATATATGAAAGAGGTTCTTATATAAAACCTTGAAGAGGGTAATAATATTTTGAAATAGAGGAATAATGAGGAAAAAATCAAGCAAGATAAGGATACGAATGGACCTTTTAGAGTCCATCATATAAATAATGAAGATATAACTAGTCGTGTAAATAAATGGGATAACAAGACTCAAGGGCATAATAAAGAGGTTATTTTATTTAATATGTTTATTCTATGTGTATTTATATCAAATTAAGGTTTGGAGATTAGTAAAGAAAGAGTTAGTATCAAAGAGTAATCCAAAACTTAGCTAGATAGATTCCTTCTTGAACACAATACAACTCTTTATCAGTCACTAAGTATGATAAATAAATAATGGTATCCATGCATAGCATAATGATAAAATTAAAATATTTAATATATATTATAAATAATTGTAGGAAATAATATAAATCGACAAGAGAAATTATGAATACCCATGAGCAGGAGCTCATGATTTTTTTCAAGCTTGGGAGTCTGATGCAAGTGCATCATTGCATATAGCTCAATTATACTAGTTTGTGATCTTATGAGGTCTTATAGGTACTATTGGGTCAATAATAATCCATACATAGGCTTTATTTGTGGTTTTTAGGTCATTTAGGGGTATTTTGAGATTTTCTTGCCAAAACCAATAATTCAAAAAATTGAATTAGTTTTGGCCCATTTGGTGATTTCTATTGTGTTTCAAGGATCATGCTCATTAAGTGAGTGTTTATTTAGTTATATTAGTATGTTATAAAATTAATTTACTTATTACCTTGGTTATAAATGGTTAAAATTATGTAGTATACCTTGATAATCCTTACCCAACGTAAGAATTGAGCCAAATAAAGCATGTTTGATGAGTTTTAGGGGTAGTTGAGAGAATTTTGTGTGATGAAACAAAATAAAGGTAATATTAGGTAGGGGATATGCTTCAAACCACCTATTTAGGTTCTAATAAAATCATAAAAATATGGATAAAACCAAAAATTTATAAGTTTTGAAAGAGGTGGTTGGTGGTCTATGTAAGGAAACAAGGGTCTACATATTTATTTCAAATATTTCCATGAATAAAAGGGAGATTGATCATATTGGTAGATGTATCTAAGATTTATTTAATTTTTTTTAGTATAAATTACAATTAACCTTGATCTATTTTCTTGTTTCCATTGAGTTTGCAGGTTTGTAAGACACTAAAATAGAGTTTTGAATGATACAACCAAGGAAACGTAGTCACTTTCACATACTTTTGCTTATATGAAATAATTTATATGAGTATATAACCCATTTTATTCAATATAAATCTTGGACTAAATTTAAATTTGAAATCATACTCTGTTTACCCCTCTTAGGTTTGATAACAAGGTTGTTTGAGAGCATAGTCTAACAAAATAGTAATGTTTCATGTAATTTTGTGAATAGATGGCATGTATAATAATTTTAAAATTATAATGAAATATGATAGGTCCTAAAACAAGTTAACCAATACTTTCAGGTCTTTCTATCTTAAATTATCTTCAATTTAGTACTCTCAAGTAATCTGTAGACTATGAAACCCTAGTGTAGGGTTTAAGAGACTAAATTTGTGTTTATTGACAAAGATCCACTCAATTATTTTAAAATTTGTGGTTAGATGATATGTTACACCATATATGAAGTTAAATTTATTTATTTACTTGAATATTATTCAAGCATCCAATATAGATGATTGTGTTAATCATATTTGTAGAATATAAAAAATTTAGGGTTTTAGAAATTGAAAACTTGAATACCTTTTAGAGGATTGATTTAAAATTTTTAAAACATTTTATACAAATTATATATTTTTTTATTAAAAATATTCATGTGTTGTAGGATTTTAAATATTTTATTGTAAAATAACTATAGGTGGTTGTGTATTGACAGACCTTGTAGTAGACTTAAAAAAAGGCTAGTTGATTAAAATATTGATCATTTCATGAAAGTTTAAGTATGAAAGAGTAGTAAATTTACCCATTGATATGAATAATAATGTTTTGAATGATCTTATGGATCATCTCAGTCAAAACATCAATTCATAGTCTTCATATTCCTATAATAGATATATATTGAAAGGCTATAATCCATAATTGAAATACTACTCTTCATGAGTATAGACCTAAATGATCCACTTAAATCAAAGTGGGGCATATGTTTTGAGTTGTAACTACTCTCTATGTCATCAAAAATGTTTGATGAAAGAGAGGACATGTGCTAACCTCTTCAAGTGGAAAATAAAATATTGTGTTAATCATATATGTAGAATATAGGAAACTTAGGGTTTTAGAAACTGAAAACTTGAATACCTCTTAGAAGATTGATTCAAATATTTAAAACCTTTTATACACATTATATATATTTTTATTAAAATTATTCAATTGTTGTAGGATTTGAAATACTTTATTGTAGAAGAACCATAGGTGATTGTGTATTGATAGACCTTGTAGTAGATTTACAATGGTGCTAGTTGAGTAAGATATTGATCATTTCATGAAATTTTAAGTTTTAAAAGAGTATGAAAGTTATCTATTGATTTGAATAAGATTTTTTTAATGATCCTATGTATCATCTTAGTCAAAATATCAATTCATAGTCTTCATATTCTTATAACATACCTATATGGAAAGGTTGTAGGCCATAATTTAAATACTACTCTTCATGAGTATAGACCTATATGATCCACTTACATCAAAGTGGGGCATATGTTTTGATTTTGCACTATTTCCTATGTTATGAAAAATGTTTGATAAAAGAGAGGACATATGCTAACCTCTGCAAGTGGAAAATAAAATATTATGTTAATCATATCTATAGAATATAAGAAACTCAAGGTTTTAAAAATTGAAAACTTAAATACCTCTTAGAGGATTAATTCAAATATTTTAAAAAATTTCAAACGTATTTTATAGATTTTTAATAATAAGATTCAAATGCTATAAGATTTGAAATACTTTGTTATAGAATAACTATAGGTGATTGTGTATTGATAAACCTTGTAATAGACTTAGAATAGGGTTAATTGACTAAGATATTGATCATTTCATGAAATTTTAAGTCTTGAAAGAGTGGGAAAGTTATCTATTGATCTAAAGAATAATGATTTGAATGATCCTATGGATAATATCAATCAAAAAATCAACTAACAATCTTCATATTCTTATAACAAACCTTTATTGAAAGGCTATAAACCATAATTGAAAAACCTCTCTTTGTGAGTATAAACCTAAATGATCCACTTATATTAAAGTGGGACATATGTTCTAAATTGGCACCATTCCTTATGTCATAAAAAATGTTCAATAAAAGAGGACATGTGCTAACCTCTTCAAGCGGAAAATAAAATACATTAAGAAGGATTATTAAATAGAAAAAGAAAGATTAGATAATATGGTGTAGAAGAGGAAGAGAATGTTCTAGGAAAGAGTAATAAAAACACCATGGCTAATTAATGAGAAGGTGTTGGTATGGGAGATTGCCCATCTTAATAAGTATGTTATCCTTCTCTTTTATATTTTATGAGCATTAAAATATGGTAATAGTTTGTGATTATTTTTTTATATTCAAACATGTGCACTTAATACATGTATTTTATTACTTGATTCTTTGAATAAATGTGAAATGATAAATATAATATCATCTAAAGTCTTTTTATTTATGTCTAAAAATATGCCTATTAAATAAAATATTTAATGAGAAAAAATGATTTTAATATTAAACTATACATTTTTTATGTATAGATATTTGCATGTTTAATGGAAAATTAATGACCGAAATTGATTTCAATTATTAGTCTAAGAATTCTTCATTTATGCCGCAAAATATGTTTGTTATATAGAGTAATTTAAAGAATAAAATTGATTTAACCTACATTCTAAACATTTTAATCATACTCAACATTTTATTTATTTGGATGAATGATTTAATGATTAGAAATGATAAAAATAATCAAACCTATAATATTTTTTCTAGAAAACAAAATTAAATTTGAATTTAAATGATATATTTTTCAAATTAAATAATTTGCTATAACCTTAAATTTATTTTTTGTTTAAATGTATTATTATCCTATTATAATAATCCAAATTTTGGAGATCATGGTGATTCATACATATTAATTTTTTTTTTTTAAGTATGAATGATTCAATGAAAAAGTCACTTTCATACATAATTTTTATTTGTCTAAGTGTATTTATTAATGGTTGCGAATAAATATATTTTCAATTTTGGTCAAATTTTTCTTATGAAAGATTCAATACATAAATTAGGCACCATTCTTTTATTTAATAAACAAGTTATATGATTATAAATTTGGGAAAACCAAGTTATAATTAATTAAAGATCAATATGAAATTAGGCTTGGTTTTTATCGATTTGAGGCAATTTTATACTATCATGATTATCCACTTTGAAATAAACTTAGAATAAGTATTTTTAAAATAAAAATAAAATTGGCATTCATGTTATATCATAAGCTCAAGATAATGGGGTTATGCCTACCGACATGTTAGTGGATGATAAGTTACCCACATGTTGGTAGATTATAAAAGATTTATAGTGGACATACCATTCTTCATTTAGCATAAAAAAGTAAAACTTCCAAATATATCTAGCATATTTAATTAGTCTAATTTTAAATAAGAATTTATGTTTTTCATTAACCTTATTTGAATAGCATAATGTATATATATGAAATTCTCATTATAAAATGAAACATAAGTTCCTTTAACAAGAAAATGCCTTTTATATTAAATCATTAGTTGTAATTTTAAATACTTTAAGAAATTCGATAATGTTTTATTATCCTAGTATATCATAGCTAAATTCTTCTCAAGGATTAGTCTTTGGTAAAATTAGAAGTTGGTGTACTTTGTTATTGGGATTTCTTGTTGATTGTGGGCATTAATTTTGATAAAATAAATTTATAATATTTTCTTTAAAATATTTATTTATAATAATTGTATTCTTTACTTATTTTATATTTTATTTATAAATTGACGTATTCAATAATTAATGCTCATAAATAACTTATTGAGATAACATCACCAATATTGTGTTGACCTATAATTTTTTTTAAATGTCAATTTCGAAGAGTTATTATATTTATTAAGAAGTTATTTCCTTAGAATAAAGTACTTATTATGGAGGATACATTCTCAGTTGTTGTATTATTATTACCATGATGGGGATTGATGTAAATTGTATATATGTTTATAGTGATAAATAAACAATATTTGATATGTAATGCTTATTTTAATTTTTAAATATTTAATATATTTAGAATTCTTATGTCTATGATCTAATCTAACCTAGGTAATTATTGATTGATATTCTCTCTCTATGATATATATATGTGATTTAAAAAAAACATGTTATGACTTTGTTTACATATATTCTTTACATTGAGTAAGGGTAAATCGATTGATGGAAACTAAACACCAAGAGGGATAGCAAAAGGAAGTGTTTTGCTCCCATTTAGTATAGCTAGATTTTTTTCAGATCTCAGAGCAGAGTGGACTGAAAATGGTGAAGAATGAAATCACCTAAATTCTATAGGGTGATTCAAGGGAACACCCTAGCTTCAGCCAAAATAGATCTAAGATTGGATCTATGAGGGAAAGATACATAATTTGTAGAGGGAGTCTAACCAAATAGGTATTCCATCCCCAACAATAGTCCAAGAGAGCATTTAATCCCCTCATGAAAAACTTTCAAATCCATATTTTTTCATTAAAAAGGAGGTGGCATAGATTGTGCTTTGCAATGAAGAATGGTTCTTAGAATGGGGCATTAACTATCAATTCAATAATATTTGGCTAAAGCTACCAAACCTCCATGCCTAGATATTAGAACTATGGTAACCCCTATGAAAAGGTAAGGTAGATATTGATCATGGTGTTAGAGGTTTATTCATAGTAATTTTTCATCTTATACCATACAAAGAGATTATTCAATACCAATTGTGGAGGTGGGATCAACATATTGTTTTAATGAAACCATGGTTTCCAAGTTTTAACCCACTCATTGAATATTTTACTATCAGGTCCATTCGGGTTCACTTACCTCACCCTCCTCTTTAGTTATAGGATAAACCTTGTTATAGTGCAATAGGAAACACCTTGGGTGAATATCAAAATGCAAATAATGACAATACAATGTTTTACCACCCCACATTTTCCAAAATCCTAGTTAGTATTGATATATCCAAGGATTTAATTCTTAATATTAACCTACATATTAAGGATCGTTCATGTACTCAATCCATGTATTATGCACAGTTTCATTTCCATTGTTGTGGATGCTTAAATACTAGCTATTTGACCATGTATTTTAGCATCTCTAACAAAATAAAGGCATAACTAACTTGGTGGAAGGATTCCCTTCCATAATTTATAATAGTGATAGGATTTGAAACCCTTGAAAGTGAAGCTTAAAAATTTAAAGTGGAAGTTTCACTTACAACAAGAGAGGATAAAATCTAACCCTACATAATCAGTGGAGGAAATTTATCAGGGAATAAACTCTATGGTGGAAGAGGATAAGGCAGAGATAGTCTTTAGTCAATTAATTCACTAGAAGTCTACACACCTTTCTACTCAGACTTGGGTGAAGGGGATAGGTAAAACTAGAAATCAGTATGTAATAAAAAATGGGGAATCCTAAAAATTCACTTGAACTAAAAAATATGATCTTTCAATCTCATAAGGGAGAGGGAAAATGATATCTTAGTCAGGCCCATGTTAATTGACTAGGTTCCTATTCTTGGACAACAAGTTGGGGCTAGTGTACCTTTATAGAAAGAAGAGGAATGTTTTTTTCTTCTTTTTTTTTAAAATATTTTCCATGTTTTATGGTTGTTTTATACTAGGAAATATTTTATGTAAGGTTTTTGGTTAGTACAATGTGGGATATTAGCCATTATTGGTGGCTTTATAAGTTCATTTTTAGTTGCTGTTGTATTATTATACATGGTTATTCAAAGATTTTTACAAGGTTGTAGGGGCATTTAAAATCAATTTTATTTACCTATATTTGAAATATACATATTCCTTCTACTTAAAATAATAGGATTAAATAATATAAAGTATAATTTAGTCTTCTTATTACCAAAATAAGACAAAAGTAAATATGGAACTCATTACCAAATTGACATGATAAGTTGAAACTATTAATATAAAAATGATAATTGATGAGATATTATGTATTTATATATAGTTTAATAAGACTCAATATGATTATTCCTAAAATATACCCACCATGTCATATGTTGGTTTTGCACTACCACTTATTAATAATCTATTTAGCTAATTAATAGATAAAGTTTTAATATTGCCTTATCTTGATAATATTAGTTTATTTAAGAGCTTAAACATATAAATATTTATGAGTCCATTACAAATATCTAAATCCCAATATGTCTAGGTTGATAACCAAATGAATCAATACTTACTTTAGTTAAAATATATCTCAAGTTTATAATTAACCTAACATAATTAAACTTGTATGAAAACTTGCACGCTCACTAAAATGTAGTATGGTTTATCATATTCAATTCTTGTGTTTTAATTTTCTCATTATTGTACTTTGGATATATAAATACTAATGAGCTTGATTATTATTCATTTATAATTGTGTGTTAATTCAATCATAAGAAAATAAGTAAATTCATATTTAATTAATATTAGGCAAGAGAATGTGATCTTATGAAAAAAAATTGTAACAAATTAATTTAATCAATGGATGAGATGGTAGTTATGTAATATATTTACTTGGTGGAAATATATGTAAGTTAATCTTTAATATTAAGGATAGACTCATGTGTTTAATAAAATTAGTCTCTTGCATGCTTAACTCATGGAAAGTTATATAATAATATTTTAAACTCTTTGGTTAAAGTCTAAGCTTTGGTAGTTTTCAAACCCTATATAAGGTTGTGTAAAGAATCATTCTTGTTGATTTTTTAAGTAATAAAACAATGATGGATATAGGAACTATATTACTCATTGAATTATACATCCTTGAAGAGCTAAAAAAAATAGATGTATTATTAGGATTAAGTGTGGAAATTAACAAAAACATGTTTAATCATGATTGTAAATTGGGAACAATGTTTTTAATTGCATAATGGTAAGTAAATATGTGTTTGATTTTTGGAAGGTCTTCATAGTTTTTAAAAAGGGTTAATATTGGATGGTGGATCTAGTTCTTATTATAATTCTTAGTTCCGATAGGGGGTGTGGGGGGCAACGTCCCCCCATTATAGTCTCCATGAGTTTAGGGGTAGTACCCCTAAAACAAAATTTTGTTAAAAATACATTATAAAATATTGTAATTTCATAGTAAATATGGACCGTTCACTATCAGGTTATAGATCTAACATTAGAAATTATGTTTGTGCATATTTTCTTTAATATGTAACCCTCCTTTGATATGAGGGCATTGCAATCACATGGCATACTGTGTGTAAGTGAAGAGGATATTACAGTGGATGTATTTCAGGTTTTCCCTTTCATTTGTTAGAGTGAATAATAAGAAATATTGTTTGTTTCTATGAAAACATATCCCATATTGGGTGAACCACGTCAAATCTATGTATCTATTATGTTGTGTTTTATGCATTTTTTTCCTTCTTTAATTCATTAATATTTCTCTGTGTTCTATATTCCTAATAGTTAAATCATTTTCTATCAACCCCTCTTAACATAATGGTGTGAAGTGGTCTTGATTAGTAAGTTCAACTATTACACATACACATATATTTGGAATGAGCTATTAGTATAAGATAAATTATTTATTAAGGTGGTGATTTTAAATGGTGGAATTATAATCATAAAATGGAATCTGTGACAAGAAATGGAAGCTATATTGGATCTATTTTTTATCTTGAAATTGAAAGATTTATAAATCTATGTGAGAATGCCTCAAATCTTACTTTGGTATGTACATATAATCATCATAGGAAGTGTCATTGTGGGTAAGCTTTGTAACTAGGACAATGATTTATTTTTTATTTGTAATTGAAATGAGTTTGCTATGATTATGTATCATTTATTACTATGTATATTTGCAAATGTATAGAAGGATTAATTTAAGAAATTACTCAAGAATGGATTTGAATAATATTATTTTTTAATGAGAAAATATAGAGAAGATAAAATCAAAATCTTGAAAGATAGTGACAATATATGTGTATTAAAATCTCGGGTAATGGTAGTAAAAGTCATGATATGAAAATTGAATAACTTTCTTAACCTAAGGAAGATGCTTACATTACATTTGATCCTATAATTTTCATACTTACATTTTTAATTTTAGTAGCCTTTGTGCATATTAACATGTAATTTCAAGTTGGTAAAATGAGAAAAATGATTTGATAAGATTGTATCTTGATGGATGACACCAAACAATGCCTAACTTGAAAATAAAATTATTATTAGTCTAACTATGAGATTTATTGGGACTGAGAATGTATCAATCTTGAGAGTTCAATTACTTGAATAAGAAATGCATACCTTAACATCTCCTTAATGTTCTTTTTCCTATAAAACTACTTCAAATATCCCTCATCTCCTTTCTTTTCTTCTAGTAGGATCCTCACTAACTTATTAAATGACACTTAGATTTTTGGTTTGTGAGTTGCATGGTAATACCTTTAAGAATATGACTAGGCCATCCTCACAAACACCTATCATATTTACTTTACATTTTAGTTTCTCCTTTACTCTATTGTACCTATGACTCCATCTTATTTCATGCTTCAGGGCTATTTATTTAAATTAATCTATGAATATTTTCTCTTTCCTTACATTTTTTCCTCCAATATTTTCCTAATTACACTATTTCTCGTGGTCGTGTTTTCCCTACTATTTTTCATGCATAATGTCTTAATCACATTTTTACAAGCCCTTCCATTCATTTTATGAGTTACAAGGTAATATGTTTATTGAAACACATAAAATTAATTAGATTTTTTAATTTATGGTAAATAATGTTTTCTTTTTGTCTTGATGGAACCCTATTTTATCTCCCTTCATCATTTCCCTTTAATGGACATATTTGATTACAAATCTCTCACATATTTTATATTCCCTATTATCCATATCTTTCATACATGTTATCATTGTGATAAGTACTAGTGTTAAGAGGTTCTCATTTGAGCTTGTAATTTTTTAATATAATATGCATATTTGATTTTTTGTGAGATGTTATTTTGGTCATTGCATTTTTTATAGAATATATACTAGTTGTTTTAGAAGTTGATCTTTTCTTATCATTTTTATGGGTCATTAAGACATAGTTTACCTTTTTAATTATGGATTTATAGTCTTGTTCTATCATATAATCTTTATTATCATTGTTTGGGTGATGTATATATAATATGACCTTTACCTCATGACTATCTATCCCCATTGTTTTATTTTATTTAATTTTATTTCCCCTTAGGTCTTCCAAAATTAATTTAGAAGTTACCATTGTAGTTATCTATATTTTATTCCTTTTACCATATTTTTTGAAAGTTTCACATATTTGAATTTTTAGAGTCATCTATATACACCCATGTTACTTTTATCAAATTTTATATTTGTATCATTAGAGTAGCCATATGAAGTTTTCGTTCTCATAATAATTAAAACTAATGAGTTTTCGTGCATTATATTTTTGAGGAATGTTAAGTTGAGATATATATAGGTTAATTTTAGTTTTTCCATTCATTTTATAAATAGTATTTTATATTATTTTGTGTTTCTATATTATTTTTAAAAATACTATTTAAAATTATACTATTGTGATATGTTATGATATTTTGGTGGATATATTTATGTGCTTATACTTTTCACTTATTGATTTAACTTTTTAGGTTTATGGAATTTAAGCCCTAGGTTGTTAAAGGGTCTGAGTAAAAATATATAATAAACATAGACAGTGATTTGTAACAGAATTGACCTAGTTTAACCTTTTTAAATATAATAATAAATTATGTAAACTAGTACTTAAATATAAATTGATTGAGATAGGAGATCTGCAGGTTATAAAATAGGAGAGGAGTTGACCTGATTATTGTAGATAGAATCCAAGTGCCAAAACCCTTCTTAGATAGTAGTTCCCTAATTGGATAGTAATACCAATGGCACTAGTGTCCTTATTTTAACACTAGTGTCCTTTATGAATATCTATTATGAGATTATAGGTACACCTATGTCTAAGTCTACCAAGCCTATTCCTACATGCACAAATTCTAATTCCCTATAGGTGGCCTATTCTGACTAATTCTGTATGAAAACACTAAATATCCATGTTTTTAGGGTATATATTTGGCACAAGTAACAAAGTGTGATTTAAATGGGGTAGGATGGACATCCTCAACACCCTAATATGATGAGAGTTGCCTACATACCAATACTATGAGGAGGGATGAATCTTGATGTAGTTGTTCCCACCTAAGTGTTGGTGCTAGTGTAAGTGAAGCTAGTATAAATGATTATATATATATATTAAGATTGTAAATCTAATTATTCTAAGCTTGGGATGGTTATAGATGATTGTATGCATAATCAGGATAGAATAGGGTTTGATAACCTTGATTATGCACAACTTATTTTGAGTTAGTTTGTATTATTTGCATCTGATTTCCATCTAGTGAATAAATGGATAAAAGTCATGTATATATATTTTTCTATTACTTATGCGGGTCTTAAAATATATTTTGGCTAACCCTAGAAGGTTGTTGATTTTAAAATATATCCATTGGTGGCCAAAAGTGGGAAAAGGATAATAACACCCAAACTAGGACACTAGCACTATTGGCGCTACCTTCCAAATTATGGCACTAGTATCCAAGTGGTATAACCTAAGGCATTAGGGTATATGATGCTAATGTGAGGGTTTAAGACTACTATGGGGATGTTTATAGATGCATGTAGCCCACATAGATGTTGAATAAGTGTCTAAATAGGCCTTAAGATAGGTCTAGGGATAAGTTAGGGATTGATGGTCTCAATTTAAACTCTTGACACTCAAGTGTCATTTTTAGATAATTATATTTCCCCCCATTTATTCCAAAAAATTATCAAAGTGAAATGACTAGGATAAAGGAAGAAGCAACATACCTAGACTTACCTAAGAGGTGAAACCTATGAATATAAGTCTAAGTGTGTGAAATTTTCTCCATTACATGTCCTAAAAATGAATTGTGCACAGATCAATCCTTAATAGATATTGAAATCAAAAGACAAAACTGATTAAAGAGATAAGAGAGAGGAAATGAATGAATACACCTCGCTAGGTATGTAAACCAATGCATAAACTTGGTGACATATTATGTGTGTGTGCATGTAGATAGTGATCAATTAGTGAATACCTTGAAATAATTTTATGTATTTCTCAATCCCCATGTGTGTGTGGCTCAAAAATTCAATCCAATTTTTACTCCATCATTTCCCAACCCTACTTGTTGGATCATGCCTTGTGAATAGCTTGGATTGGATTGATAGTGTGTCAAACCCTCTTGTGTAGGTGGATCAATAACTCAAGTAGACTATGACTCCATCATTGCCTACCCATGTGTATTATATGCATATGAAATTGAAACTACATAATGTAACTAAACTATATAATATGGCCCTAGGCCACTCAAAAACTTTGAAATGTAAAATTGCTTTGGGCCACTCAAGAATATTAGGTAGCTCTAGGCCATTTGAGAATTCCAACCACTACAGATGGAGTAAGTCATAAATATAATGTGTAAATTAGATCATGATGTTTGGTGTTTACATTATTGATAATGACATGGAGTTTTCCATTCCATCTGATCAACTGGTGCATAAATGAGCATATAGAAATAATGTGTTGTGTACATGCCCCCAAATATGGTATTTGAATATATGGATTATGGATTGAGTTGTAATAATTTGTATATGAGTATCTAAAACTGAAACAAGAATGATTATGCCATGCATAATACCATAATCTAAGTAAACTAGTATGATTTTTTGTTAAACTTAGCATGAACTAGTAATCTATAATTGATCTTGTGAAAACTTAGACTATACCTACTATACTTTTCTAGCCAATCTAAAATTTCCTAAAACTAAGGCTAATAGATAGTAGCATCATATCTTGGATAGTAGTGCTAGTGTCACAAGTATTCAAATTTGGGTTATAGTGTCCAATTATATTGATTTATGTGCAACTAAAACCAATATTTGTATGACTATTTCCCACTATGTTTTCTTGAAACACATTTTTGTATTATGTACCTTTGTGCTAAGAATTATACTCTAAGTGAATTAAGATAGCCTTATCACTATGAAAAACCTCTATGAATGACCCCTCTTTTGAGGGGAGTTATTGAACCTATACAAAAATTATCCTCAAAAGAAAATAGATTTGTAAAATGTGTGTTATCTAGAGCATATATGATATCTATGTAAGAAAATAATATAATTTGCATACATAACATTAGAATGTAAGATAATCTGAGCATAAGTTTGTAATGTGAGATGTATGTTAGATATAGCATTTACAATGTTGTTAACATAGATAAAAAAAAATGTACATAAACAGTAAATCTAAGAAATAAACTAAATATCTACCCAGGGGGATGGGGTATGATGTCCATCAAGGTACCCAAGTAGGAAGGGAGATGCATGAGGTCCCTCATGGCATCTAAAATTGGAGTGTGAAAAAATCAAGATATAAGTGTCATGACCATGATGCATAATATAAATCATTCGTACAACACACATGAGGCACACAAAGTAGGCCAAGGGGCCACAATACAAGGTACATGGGCACATGTCACTAAATATGAGAAAGTAAGACATACAAGGACATGTTTAAATGTATACATACAAAAATAACAAGTAGGTTATCATAGACTCACATTGAATGAAATGTTCAAACTTTTGCATACATAATCAAGAAGGCACAAACAAGAACATGGGCACATGCCCAAAGCATACATACAATGAAAGGAAGTGGCATAGAGTCATAGAACAATGGCATATTCAAATTCCCTTGAATATATGTACATTCATAGAGACGTAATGAATTCTAAACTAGGTGTTGAACCCCAAAGTTTGAATAAGTACTTTGTCTTTTTGGCACAAAAATAGTTTGATGTGAGAGGAGCATGACATAGGAAGACCATGGCATGGAACTTGCTTGGTGCAGGAAGACAACAACATAGAATATCATAGTGTGAGAATACCTAGTCAAAAAATAAGCATAATAAATGGAGTACCCAATAAAAAATGACTTTTTATATCAACAAAATACTTGGGGAGTGTGAGAGAAGTAGGAAAAAGTTGAGGAGAAATTCTCAAGGACAAATTAGAATTTAATCATCATGCGAGTTTCACACCAGCCCACACAAAAGAGGACATTTGTTAATAAGTATATAGTATAAAATGAGAATATAGGGGATAAAAATGAATGGGTCCTTATGATAAAATAAGTAAAGAACTACAATGACTCTCAATCTACTAGAGATCATTGGCTAGTCACCTAAGTGTCATAAATAATATAACAACTTGGTCAAGAAAAATAAGTATAAATACCCCTATGTAGAGATGTTTAAGGATGGATAAACATTTTTAATATGTAATAATTATTTGTGGTAATATAAAAATTATATAAGTTAATATTAGTTTTGGTGTTATGTTATAGTTTCTGGATAGTTGAACATTGAGTTATCAATACATTTGGTTGTGTAATATGTGGTTTATATTTGACTATAATGAATATAATATGGATTGTATGATCTTGCATAATCAACACTTTTAACCTCATGGTATTTATTTTCATAGTAGTAGTTCAAACAAGGTCCATAGTCATGTATTTTCTTTCCTATGTAATTAGTAATTAGATATATGAATAAACATAATTATATGATAAGTGTGACTGTGTAACATAACCCACGAGAACTAGTTTCTTACTGCTTGCTTTAGGTGAGCACACAAAATTTTAGTCTTGCATGAAATGACAATGTGTAAGCTTATTGTGATCTATACATTTTAGTACCCTAAATAAAAAATGATAGAAAAACCCAATATTTTGGTTCTATTATCAGGACCCATAGCATTTGCTATATAGTAATGGAAAATTCTCAAATGTGTATCCTTTGAAAATATTAAATAATGGATTATTGAGTTCAAGGATAATTTTGAGATTCCTTATCTTGAACTAGGAGTTTTTTCATGTGCATGGTTTGAAAAACATCTCTACATCTCATTATATGAGACTTTATTTGTTTAAATCCCTATTCATTTGCATGTTTGGCTCTCTGTCTATGCTCAAGAGCAATCACAAATTTTTGGAAGGAGACAAGCCTAGATAATAGATCTTCAAAGGAATTTATCATGTTTGGGAACACCATGGACATGAGCTATTAATATTTGGTGGAGAGGAGTGTTGAATCACTACATCTTGGAATATATTATAACCATTTACTCTTGTCTTAAAGAAGCCAAGTCCCGATTTCTTCGAGAACCACATGATCAACATATTAGATACTTACCACTAAAATTAAATAAGTTATTTATTGATTCTAGACTCAAAAATCTGTCTATGTCAGTCTAAATCCATCCTTTTATGAGCCACATAGTTGGGAGGGGAATGCAAAGGTATTGGTGAAAGATTATTGGTTTAGAGTAGTAGTCAGTCAGTGAGAGTTACAAAAACATAAATATGATGAATCTTGGTAAAGGATTATAGGTGGAAGTAGAGTAGGAAGGGGATGATAAGACTCAAAAATGTTGTTAAAATCTATAGGGAAGTGAAAGGTTACTGTTGATCATGGTAATTGATGCTAGAATTGTTATTGATATCAAGGTGCATGATAACATGATGTATTAATGATAAAGAGGTCAATTTTATTAATTGAAGGATGTATGGCATGAGGGTAGAGAATTTAGAACCAAAAACATATTGTGTGGGGTATGGTCTTGTATGCTTGATATAATAAGGAAGCTATGAAACCTAATGTCTCTCTATTGAGATAGAATTTTAGGGCTTGAGAAGTCATAATTGAGAAGTCATCAACAGTTTTGGTAGTAGTTTTAAAGACTCAACATAGAAGATAGTGAGGTATAGATATCCTTATTTGAGTTCTAAATATCTACATAAGTAGCTCTAAATATGCTCCATCGAGCTACAAAGATGTTTTGTTGAAGATTATAATAAGAGGATATATGAGGTTGTTTGAGTTCTTACATGGAGTGTTGAGAGCTTTGATAGTGAACTATGAATATCCTTAGTGAAGTTCCAAAGATATGCATAATTAACTTTGAAGATGCTCCATTGAGCTACAAATATGTTATATTGAAGCTCTGAATAAGATATTTTATGAGTTTGATTGAGCATACATAATAGGCATTTGAACACTTTGAAGATTTTTAAGGTGAAGCCTATAGGGGTAAGTACTTCAGTCCAAGTCTTCAACTAAACTAGTTCTAGACCTTACCTAGCCGAATGAGGTATCATGATCTATTTTCAAGGCACATAAAATATGTATGGTTGTGTTTGATCATGGTTAAAGGTTGTGTGTCATGTACATGAGGTGTTGAAATCTTAGATAGTGGTTAGAAGGATAGTTTCAAGGACTAATGTAGCTTATAGGTCAAGGTCTAGAGATAAAAGAGAGAGATGGTGGCCTAATGAAGTATTAAGATTAGTTTCCAAGGCATGTGCATGAATGTTTGGTCAAAAAATTAAGGTTAAAGAAAGAAAAAGTTTCTTAAAGTCTCTTGAGTGCACAAAATGAAGAGTTATCTATTCGAGAAGGTTTTTAAATTGATCATTGGCACATGAATCATCTATATGAGGACCTAATATTTTCATGGTATATAGGGCAGGGTCCTACCTCAAATTTGTAAGCATTGGTTTCCAGCATAAGGAGCTAAGATTTATGAATGATTGTTAAGACTAGAAGATGGTTTAGACCCTCAAAAAACCCTAATAATGACCCAATGTTAAATACCTTGTTTTAAAGAGATAATAATGGTTTGATATGGATAGATAAATGATTTGAGGTTGTATTAAACTCTCTAAGGAACCTCTAGGTGTGATTTGTTTATCAAGTGTGTGAGTAAACCCTACAAGAAAGGATTTGTTCCTCAAAAAATTATTATAGTAGACAGAGTTGAATAATTCAAATTATGAAAATCATTAGATGAATAATATTCAGACTTATATTTTATTTCCATTATGTTCTCTAAGAATGTTATATCCATTAGGTGTTCTAAACCAGTCATCTAAGCTAACCTATTGCTAAAAGCCTTAATGGTATAATTAGTGAGAAAACTAGGTGAAAGTGAGAAGTGGATTAGGGATGTGATATCATGGATTAGGTATGAATCAAATTACATGAATATGTTTTTGGAGACCTATAATACATGTTCATATTGGATAGAATATCTAGAGATCATTATTGTTAGAGAAATAATCACTAAGAGGGGTGAGTGAATCAGTGAGCCTAAATATTTCAATTACAAATGCAACCCTTTCAAACTATTAATCAATCAACATATATCAACTTGACCAAGCAACATTAACAAGAGACCTCATTCATTCAATGCATACACAAGATCAAACACATAACACACAGTTCCTATGAGAAACCCTCATGGAGAATAAAACCCACTCTCAAGCCTACAAAACATGGACTATTTTCCTATGATAAATTACAAATAAGAGATTGATGAACTCCTTTATACCAATAAACCTTGATCATATACTCTTTAACAAAGGTATTTAGTGAAATACTTGTTTCACAAGGAACAATAACCCCTAAGGAAGATCAATTCCTTTAGACCCTCCTTAAAGTAAACACCTCCACCTTAAAACTGATGTATTCAACACCTAATTATGGATCTCTATTTATCTAACCCCTATATAAATGTCCTCTATATCTCATACAAGACTCTCACATAGGCATGCCACAATCTCTCTCCTTCTTCACTCAAACTATCTTCATATGCACACTCAGACCTCTTCACATATATTAAAACTATAAGATCACATTTATAACATCAAAAATATGACCTATAGGTCATACACATAGTCATTAATCTAATCTTCTTATCAACTCATCCAACTAGGCACTCTAGCTCTCCTCTCCATAACTCTCACATCCACCTTACACAAGTCTCTCTCACCAGTCTTCCACATGCCTAAAAACCCTCACATTTAGTTTCATTATATATTGATAATTAATTAATTATCAATTTCATAATATTTTATTTTTTGGCCACAATACATTCCTTCACCCTTAAGGCATCTTACATGGGTCACACTTAAGCACAACACACTTTCAAATAAGCCTAAGTCACTTTTATGTCCTATAGAGACCCCTTCATCTATTTGACACTTCTCCAAGCAAACAAAGAACATAGGAACATTTTACAAAAGCATGGACCAATTATACATGATCTATAAGTGCCCCTTAAGTGTCTATATCTATCACAATACCCTACTACTTGAGCATAATTTGTAAAAACAACATTTTGTGTACACAATCACCATGAATGAATACACAATCAAATTCTAAACCTTTGTTCATAATACATGCAATTATTCAAACCTTAATAATGCACAAATAATATCATTATTTAGTCTAAAAAACTCCCTAATAACTAATTCATCATGAGATATCGAAACAATATCAAAATGAGCCTAATTACCCTTCTTGGGTTACTTGAAAAATATAGTCAAACACACAATCAAATTTTGAGATAAATATATTTATATATACATATAATTAGACATTAAAATTAATAGTTATATCTGTACCTTGGAATCCTTTACAACACTTTTTACACCATGATAAAATTTGTCATTGATAAAAAGATATGGTCCAAAAATTACATACTAGTTTTTCCCTTTATTAATATTAGATATTCAAATGTAAATGGTCACAATTAAAAATATAACATTTGACATCATCTAGTGTAATATGGAAAATTTGACTCAATATGCTCCATCAATTTCTATAGATAAGTCAGGTCTTTATCCTATAGCACTCACCATTTTATCTTGCTCAAAACCCCCATGATCAAGACATTTGGCACCCTTGTGTGCCTTTTGAGAACTTTAATTGTTAAACATCATGCACTTATTACCATTTCACTCAACATGCACCATTAGACAAAAATATTAAAATTTCCCACAAACCATTGGATCTTCATTTTGCCCTGATCTTTAACTCATGCAAAATAGACTAAGTATGAGGACCATTGCAATCTATTTGAGAATCCAACTTTGAATCTCAATAACTTTTACCTCACTCCCTCGCATGATCTCAAATTTGGAAAATATGATCTCCTCAAATATTATAATCCAACCATGTGATGAAATAATATTGGAACTCTCACACATGTGATAAATAATGACATTAAAATTCTCACTTCAAATTTTTCTGTCATAGAGCCAACTATGTAAAAACTTGATTGGAAGGCCAAACACCTCCACCTTATAAATAATGTCTTCAACACCTTATTATGTATCTCTATTTATATAACCCTTACATAAATTCCCTCTCTATCTCATACAATCCTCTCATATAGGAATGCCACAATCTCTCTCCTTCTTCACTCAAACTATCTTCATATGCACACTCAGAACTCTTCACATATATTCAAACTGTAAGAGCACTTTTACAACATCAAAAATATGACCTATAGCTCATACAAATAGTAATTAATATAATTTTCTTATCAACTCATCCAACTAGGAACTCTACCTTTCCTTCTCTCCATAAGTCTCACATCCACCTTGCACAAATCTCTCTCACAAGTCTTTCACATGCCTAAAAACCCTCACATTTAGTTTCATTATATATTGAGAATTCATAAATTATCAATTTCATAATCTTTTATTTTTTGGCTGAAATACATGCCTTCACCCTTAAGGCATCTTACAGGGGTTACACTTAAGCACAACACACTTTCAAATAGGCCTAAGTCACTTTTAGGTCCTATAGAGACCCCTTCATCTATTTGACACTTCTCCAAGAAAACAAAGAAAATATGAACATTTTAAAAAATAATGAACACATTATACATGATCTATAAGTCCCCCTTAAGTGTCCATATCTATCACAATACCCTATTTCTTGAGCATAATTTGTAAAAACAACATTCTGTGTACATAGTCACCATGAATGAATACACAATCAAATTATAAACCTTTGTTCATAATACATACAATTATTAAAACCTTTATAATGCACAAATATAATCCTTATGTAGTCTAAAACACTCCCCAATAGCTAATTCATCATGAGATATCGAAACAATATCAGAATGAGCCCAATTACCCTTCTTTGGTTACTTGCAAAACACAGTCAAACACACAATGAAATTTAGAGATAAATATATTTGTTTTTACATATAATTAGACCTTAAAATTCATATTTATATATTTACGTTGTAATCATATATAATTTCACTTTTTACACCACGAGAAAATTCATCCTTGATCAAAAGATATGGTCCAAAAACTACATACTAGTTTTTCCCTTTATTAATATCAGATATTCAAATGTAAACACATACAATTAAACATCTAACAGTTGACCTCATCTCATGAAATATGGAAAATATGACTCAATATGATCCATAAATTTTTATGTATCAGTTAGGTATATATCTTATAGCACTCACCATTCTATCTTGCTCAGAACCCCCATGATTATTACATTTGGCACTCTTGCATGCTTTTTGAGCACTTTAACTATTAAACATCGAGCACTTCTTACAATCTCACTCAACATGCACCATTATATAAAAATATTAAAATTTACCACAAACCATTGGATCTTAATTTTTCCATGATATTTAACTCATGCAAAATAGACTATGTATGGGGACCATTGCAATCTGTTTGAGAAGCCAACTTTGAATCTTAATAGATTTTACCTCGCTCACTCGCATGATCTCAAATTTTGACCATATGATATCCTCAAATAGGATAATACAAAATGTGAAAAAATAATATTATAACCCTCATACATGTGATAAATAATGACATTAAAATTCTCACTTCAAATTTTTTTGCCATAGAGCCAACTATGTAAAAACTTGTCTGGAAGGCCAACTTTAAACATGCATATCTTTTGACGTGCTTCAATGCATGATATAAAATTTAGCAAAAGTAAAATAGGATTAAAAATAAAAAGACACATATGATCATATTTTTCTAAAACATCCACATATTCTAGATATTCCATCATAAAACTACTTACTTGGCTCTTTCTTACCTCATGCAAATTTGGCTAAGTATAGGAAAACAATGTCAAATTGCTTGGGAGCCCAACTTTGCACTTGCATATATTTTTTTTATATTAGGTTAATTACCTAATATTTTTAAATTAATAACTAGGAATAATAATAAATAAACTCATGTGTCCATTTCCTCATGAAACCTCCATGTGTGTGAATGTTGACATCATCAACATGTTTACTTGGCTTTATTTGATCATAAAAAACACTATCAAAATGCCTGAGAGCTGAACTTTGCACCCATATATATTTGAATTTTATTAAGTGCATGAATTTAGACTTAGATAATATCAAATATGGAATAATTTTATCACAATCATATGACCAACTCCCTTTGACTTATCCACACGTGATAATTATGATGTCAGCAAACTACTTACTCAATTTTTTTGCCACTAGACCCAAACTATCTAGATGAAAAATATGGACTACCAAATGAATTAAATTTATTCAAATAGTTTATCCAAAAACATAATACCTCTTATAATACCCATTTCACATTTTCAATACTCCATACTCATCCCTGAACATCTCTAATCATGTCAAAATTGAAGATCAACCAAGCTAACTTCAAGCACATTAGGAGAAGCACATTGCACAATTTGTCATTATCACTTAGGCTAAAAATTAACTTCATATACTAAATATGACACATTCATGAAATAACCATGAAATAATTAACATCTTTCCAACAATTTTATATGACAAAATGTTTCTCAAAAGTTGACTTATCTAGTTCTGATGTGCTTGTGAGGAGACAGGTCCAGGGATTGGTCTATATATATAATATTTTCCATTATACCTTAGTTTTTTTGTGTTTGGATATGTTATAAATATCTATAAATATATTATTAATGCATAAAAATTATTTTAATGTGTATACATAGGTGTTTTAATTCAAATTCATCATGACTGGTCTTTAAGAGAAATTAACAGTTTTGGGTAAGTAGGTTGCAGTGATGAGTTTGAGACTCTATTCCATAAGTTGATATATATAATGCAGATAATGATGTTTTTTTTACTTGAATTATTTATCCATTATTTTTATAATATTTTAAGTAGTGTAATAGGTTGGAATATTGAATCCAAAATGGCTTGTCTAGTTGAGTAGAGTCTATGAGAAAGAAAGTCAACAGATTGGTCTTCAAGACCAATAGTTTCCATTAGAGATTATGATATATTTGTTTGAGTTTGTTATAATTATGTTATAATATAATTTTTATTCATTTAAATACCTTTATTATGTTTAATTAAGCTTTATAATTTCATGTTTCCTTGACTATGTTTTGAAGCCAGTTAGCAGTTCAAAGTAAGCATCTTGCAGAGAAGAGTTTGAGCTCGTATACCTTGAGTTGAATCATGTAATTAATTTTTTTATGACATTTAGGTCATGATTATTATTTATATGTGATTTTTTACCATGTTTTTTTGGAAAAAATAAATGTATGCTTCAGTTGTTCAAAACAGATTTTCTATGTATGCATAGACCTATTATGAATAGTGTTTTGAGAAAAGGTTCAAGTGGCATTTCGACCTAAAATGTGTTATGGACATAAATTTAAGTTTTATAATGTTTATTTTAATTTAATATTATATTTTACTTCTTCAAGTGGAGTTTATAAGTTCTCTAATAAGATCCAAGTGTAACGTGTGACTAAGAAGGCTTAATAGGTCTCCATGAGACCTAAAGAAGGAATGTAGCCTATTTAGCTATGGCCAACCTAATGTATTAGTTGATTCATGATTTTAATGTGGTATATGACCTACTATAATGGTAATTAAAGTATAAAAGTGTGCATTTCCAACCAAGGTAGGTGAGATCAAGTGAATTGTATAAAAGTAAGGCTAATTAGGCCTATTTGTGTGTGTAAGACATCTAAAGAGTGAAAGTGAATAAAAGAAAAAAAAAAGGAATAGGGTGAGGTCATGTGGACCATAATATTTATTCTAATAATATATAATATAATTTATAAATGTAAGGATCAAGATCATATGACTTAATCGATTCAAGAAGAGGGCTAGCTGAGTGAAGGCTAGAGGTCAGTTTAAGAGGAATAAAAGTGTGTGAAGAGATGAAAAAGAGGACCATAATCTATTGAAGATTGGGAAAATTAAAAAAAAGGAGAAAATAATAGGTTTATAATTTTTTCATAGATGACCAAAGGTGTATTAGAGTTATGAACATGTTGATAAGTCCATGGTGAGATAGATGATGTGTAGAAATATCAGATAGACTATTGAGTATGACATATATGTCATAAAGAGTAGAATAAAGAGAAAGAGTAGAATAATACCATCGTTAGGTGTTGATAAGTATAAATTAAAATTTGGATAAATCATTGGTGGCTGAGGGGGTGCTAAGTCATCATAGTATTGATTGAGTGGGTACTTGATCAAAAAGGGGGTGAGTGCTTCCTAGAAAGTTAGTGTTTTCTAAATCCAAGTGAGTGCTTCATGAATCAAAGGAGTTGGTACTTCCTTTCAAGTGGGTAATTTATATATACTATCAATTTGTCACTTGATAGATTGGATTTGGTGTTCCAAGTTGAGTTGGTGCTCAACTAAATTTGATTCATTAATTTATAGGACTATTTGTCCAAGCTTTATTTTAGTGGGTTTTATCTCGCATGAGTATTTCCCACTAATATGATGTGTTATGGTTTTTTATGTATTTAATTTGGTTGATTAATTATTTATTCATGCTTATGTACATTGGGTTGATATTACTTGATGTATGGCAATGAATTAATGATGAAGTGAAA
This sequence comes from Torreya grandis, assembly GCA_037957365.1. Classification (NCBI taxonomy): domain Eukaryota; kingdom Viridiplantae; phylum Streptophyta; class Pinopsida; order Cupressales; family Taxaceae; genus Torreya; species Torreya grandis. The sequence continues at coordinate 915,833 of JARHVA010004883.1, read as the reverse complement.
TCAAAGACTATTAAGGACAATGATTCACCCCCCCCAAGTGATTGTGCTTCCAACAATTAGTATAATAGAGTGGTATTTTAGAGTAGGCTTAAAGGTGATCCTAAGAATCAAAATCATGGATTGTGATAATGACTGTGTTGATCAAGTTAATAATGGATCTCTATTTTTTTTAAATAAGTAGGTTGCTCCAAGGAAGAAGACAACATATATGATGAGGTATATATGATAGTGAAGAAGGAGAATCTGAATTAGATCTTAAATTTAAGCTCATAAGTGCCCTTGATGATTTTAATCATCAAAATAACACTGTCAAGGATCTCAAGAATTAACTATAAGGTGTCAATTCAAGGTTTAGATCAAAGGAAGTTGAGTATAACCAGCTGAAGATAGAGCTAGATTCTTTGAAGATTTAACATTAGTATTTTATAGACAAAATGAGAAATATGAAGACCTATGATAAGTTTGAAAAGAGCACTAAGGCTCTAGATGACATGTTAAGTGGTCAGAAGATTGTCAATGATAAGGTAGGTCTTGGTCTTAAAGTAGATCAAAATGAGAACAAGGAGAATGTTAATATGAACAAGAAGGTCAACCTCAAAATGAAAACAAATTATATTAGATAACCTAAATCCATGAGGTGTTTTAATGCTTTCAATGGTTAGTTATTCACTTTTTATTAGTTTGGAAATAAAACAAAATACTGTAGAAGGATGCCACCCAAGAATGAGTTTTCATGGGACTATGATAAAGGAAGAATTGGTAAAGAAGAGATCATAAACCACATCAATAAATATGTATATATAACAAGAGTAAGATTATCTTCTATGAGTGTCAATGTGTTGGTCATATTACAAGATTTTGTAAGCTCGGATTGAATAAGTCCTAAAGTCATAAAAATATGTTGGTATGGAGACCAAATAAGGTGAGAACTAGTCATGATCAGCCTATAGATGAAGATGAACTAATTTCCAAGGTATATTGCTAAGAGTGTTTGGTATTAGCTTAGATAGAAAATATGCAAGATGATGTAGACATTAAGACATAGGTGCCAATCATAATCAATAAGATCCTAAATAAAGAGAAGAGAGGTCTTAGTTATCATGTGATTGATCAAACTAGTAAGGATGAATATTTGATTGAGAAAAATCATGAAAGGTAAGTTATGATCAACTCATAATCCAAGATGGGTTGTTTGATACTGAAGAACATAAATCAGATTTGAATTAATTTCAATAACACTTGTTATCTACATGTGTTGACAAAGTAGTCAAAGGAAAGAATAAGGATGACAAGGAGGATGGTGAAAAGGCCAAGTCAAAGGTAAGGCCTAAGTTTACAGTCAAGCCTATAAGGATGTTGAAGAATATTCAATCTTGTGAGAGCATGGAGTTCTAGTAATTTACTAAAATTATGTTGTTTTAGTAACATATGGAAGGGGTGACTCCATTAGGATTCATGAAGACACTCAGCAGTAAGTGGAAGTATGGTGGATGCATGTTGAGCTTTGATAGGTGTTGTATGTCAAGAAGGTATGAAGACATGTTGAATATTGTTGAGTCTGAGATGGAAATGTGATCTTCTGGCATATTGAGAGATAAATTTTGGGTATTTGATTGTACAAGATCTATGATGAGATCTGGTATTGGTACCAACGTTATTGATCTATGTTGGAGATGCTCTGAGTGTACTATTGATACATATGGTGAGCAAGTTATGAAAACTAAAAGGGATCGTGATTTTTGATTCTATTTATTTGAGATAGTTGTGATAAAGATTTTACTATTATATGTGCATCAAAATGACCTTAAGTTCATAGAGGATCAAGACATATGGTGTATTGTCCAATTTTTCATATCATGAAGAGGAAAAGATATGACAAGGGTATGTCATAATTAAGTATGTAAGTGTAGACCTAGTTGATATAATGATGCAAGGAAAATGTCATGATGATGTCTATATCATGATGGTTTGAAAAACATAAAGGAAAAATATTGATGTAAGAAGAACATTTGAAGATGCCATATAAACATGATATGAGTGATCTTCTCTTCCACATGAAAGACTAGATTTTTCCCTTAAAACAATATTTGTGATTGCAAACTAACATAATAAGCATGGTGGACAAGCATTAATTTTAGATATGTTTTATTCTCATAGGCATTGAGTGTGATTTCTCTAACAAATTTGAAGATGACCTTTGGGTCATGTATCATAGTTCTATATTCTCAGTATGCCCTAGTTGTGTGAGGTGAATGTGATCAATTATGATCGAAGTATGGTAGAGCCTAAGAAAGGAAATGAATATGGTGATATTATCCATCCTTATGTTTTCATATGTCATGGATTCAATATTTATAAAGTTATGTAATGGTTAATATGTTCCATGGATGCATGCATAGTATGATTGACTATTTGAGTCTATTAGGGATGTTTTGAAAGTTTAGATGGTGAATGAATATGTTGTGAAGACTAAAGGGGATTTCCTTTGTCTAAAAATTGGTCTAAGTCAAATAAGGTGATCACATGATGTTTCAATCATTAGGTAGACATGGTTTTATATCTAATATTCAAGATGATAGTCAGATATTGTGATGAGAAGACCTAAGGTAGCTATGAGCTAAATATAAGTGCAAAAGGTGTGTTAATTAGTCATCAAAGGAAACTCATGTGTGGGAAAGGATGTCATAAATAAATATATGGAAGTAAAGATGCATGGAGGTATAAGGTTCATTAGGAAAAATAAAGAGGTGTGATGTTATGGTGAGCTAGTGGATCAAGATCTACATTAGGTTGGTTTATAGTTAGTATATTTTAAACTTAAATCAAACATGTTAAGAATAAGTAGATGGATATAATCATGATGATATGGGGAAGCCTATATATGATGATTCAGGTATGTGTGGGCATGGTTTGTTAAAATCAAGTCTAAGGATCAAATGGTAGCTTGTGTAAAACCTTTGTCATTAATGTCAAAGGGTGAGAAAGATCAGAAGGATAGAGTTAAGATTTATAAGAAGAAATTTTGAGAGTGATTTTTCCATTCATGATAAAGGGGGATATTTTTGAGCATGATCATTTATGCTAGATTTGTCATGGATATCCAAGGTTCATGATGTCATGATGCATTAATGACAAAGAGGTTAGTTTTATGGATTGGAGGATGTATGGCATGAGTGCAGAGCATTGAGGACCAAGAGGATGTTGTGTGGGATATGATATTATATGCATGATATGTAAAATAATATTAAAAACCTAATGTCTCTCTATTGAGAGATAATTTGAAGGCTTGAGAAGTCATCAATAGTTTTGAATACTTGGCATAGAACACAATGAGCTAGGAAGATCCTTAGTCGAGCTCTGAATATCTATGTAAATATATCTAAGGATGCTTCATAAAGATATTAATATGTTATATTGAATCTCCAAAGAAGATATTGTATGAGTTTGTTTGAGTTTGTACATGAGGTTTTGAGAGATTTGACAGTGAGCTATGAAGATCCTTAGTCAAGCTTCAAAGATCTATGTAAGTAGCTCTGAAGATGCTCTACCAAGCTATGAATATGTTCCTATTTAAGATTTGAAGAATAGGATGTATGAGGTTACTTAATCATATATAGGAGGCATTTGATCACTTAGGATAGTTTTAAGGTGAAACATAAGGGGTAAGTACTTCAGTCCAAGTCTACAACTAGATTAGTTCTAGACCCTGCCTGGCCCAATGAGGCATCATGATCTATTTTCAAGGCACATAAAGGATGCATGGCTACATTTTATCATGGTAAAAAAATTTAGGGCATGTAAATTAGGTTTTGAAAGCTTGGATAGTGTTTAGATTGATATTTTCAAGCATTAATGTAGCTTGTAGGTCAAGGTTTAGAGAGTAAAGAGAGAGACAATGGCCTAATGAGGTATCATGATTAGTTTTCAATGCATGGGTGATAAAATGAGCATTGAAAAATATAATTCAAGTTGTTTTAATCATATTCATCAAGTTTTAGCTCAAAAATTGAAGGTTAAATCAATAAAAAGTGTCTTAGCATCTCTCAAGTGCATAAAATGAAGATTTTTCTACCCGAGAAGGTTTTTCAAGTGCTCATTGGAATGTACAACATCTACATGAGGACTTAAGATGTTTATGATAGATGAATAAGGTGTATACACATAATATTTTCACACTTTTATTGATTAATGATTCTTTAAATCTTTCAAAAACATATCATGACTCAATCTCTCTAAGTGCATGCCTAAAAGGGTGCACTAGGAAATGGGTGGGCAAACCTTTGGTGCTTCTAAGGATTATTATCCCTTATTGCCATATTATTCCGTATCCATTCAAATCCTAAAACCTTTTCGTAAGCTATCTCTCCTTCCTTGCACATTCCTCTATAATTTTCCTCTTTTTATCCTTATTTTCCTTGCTTAGTACCCTTTTTACCTATTTAGTAAGATAGGTCAACCTAGTCGACCTAGCATAGTCTAGGGTCACTTTAGCTCTTTAGGCCTAGTTTCCATCTAGCTAACCTAGCACAAAATTCATGCATTGAATTGATAATGTGCTAGGTTTACCTAGTTTACCTATCACAATTAACATGTTTGAGTGTTTTTTTGGTCAGATACTCCTATATATACAAGGTCATTTTGGTTAATTCCATATGAAGGCAATCAAGATTTATTAGTCACTCATGCTTCTTCATAATCTTCTCTTTCACCATTCTAATTGAGGAATCCTAGCTTAGGTTTCTTGTTTGGAGAATCTTAGTCTTATGGATAGGTCTTGGATGATTTGTCCTAATAAAATGATCCTTATGAACCATAACACCCTTGTACAAAGCCCCATTAGCCAAGGGAGAGATTGAGTTGCAATGGGTTCACATTTAGGTAAGTATATTCTAACTTTGTTATCCTCTCTTTTAGTAGATATAAGTAACATAAGTATTGGCTCGAATAATATTACTCCGCATATTCTATGTATTAGGGTGTTACTCATACTTACTTTATTTGAAGTTTCCTTTACATTTATTTGATTTCTTTGTATCAAACCCATTACTCTATGCCACAAGATTTGGTGAGCACTAGATTAGTTTACTTTTCTTATTATTAGATTAGTTTAATTTCTTGTCTATTATCATAAGTGAATATATAAACCATAGTACCCTTTTAGGTTTGTTTTGAAATTGTGTTATATTGTAGGCTTTAGAACCCTACCTAGCATGATGTGTTGTGACAGATGATATTAGTGATTCCCTAATCAAGTATAACAAATCCTCATATTGGTCATGTTCTTATTTAACAAGTGTGTGCCCCAATCATAAGTGTAGGTGTGATCTATCTTATCTATTCTAGGATTGACTCATGAACACCATGCAATTATAATTACATAGATTCTGGTGAACTTGATGTGAATCAAACCCTTATAGGGTTTATTTTACTTATTTTATTTTTTTATCATCTTTTCTATCATATGTTTTGACTTGTTGGCTCAATTCTATTAGCTTATTTATTTTTATCTATGTATAGTAATAGGTAATTGGATCAACTAACTTGATCCAACATAGTTTTCTATAAATTTTCAAACTTTATGTTCAGCCTACTAGGTTGATCGAGTCGACTTAGCATAGTTTTAGCCACTTTACAACATGTTCCTATTCAGGGTTCATAGTGCAAGTTCTAGATTCTAGACTTCTAGATTTGTAGTCCAATCAACTAGGTTGAAAAACTCAACTTAACACATTTCTATACATCTAGTTCAGTCTACTAGGTCAACCAGGTTGACTTAGAACACTTTTTTAGCTTTTACAGTAGGTCCCTATCTCACTTGGTTGACCAGCTGGACATAGTTCTCTCTAAGGTTATAGGTTAGTTATTTTTTATATTTTCATCTCCAAAACACCAAGTTTAATTTATATTTCTCTATTTCTAATCTGTTAAATACTTTTCTTTCAAAATTTTAATCTATTTATATGTGCCAATTGGATTGGCCAACATTAATTTAGTTGACTATGTATTTCATTTTAGTATCTATTTTTATAGAATAGCTAAAGGCATACCTTATTTTATTTCTCATATTATTAGTAATCATTTCCCTTTCCATATCTATTGTGTAACATCAACTATCTCAACTCTGCACTATCTCAGACTATTTTTTTAACTTTTGTTCATTGCACTAAGTTGACCTAGTTGACCTGGCATAGTTTGCAGGTCCAGTTTTTCCACTAGGTCGACTTGGTTGACCTAGCTTTTTTTTTTATTCCCCTAATTTTTATATTAGTTATTTATCCTTTTTCATTTGAATCATGTTAATTTCACTTTGATCAAAATGAGGTCCCCTATCAAACTCTTTTTGGATAGTCTTAATCCATTTACATCCTATATGGCATGTTTATTTCTCCCTTTCTTTACCTCCCAAGAGAACCATCACTCTTGGGGCACCTCTTCTCCTTCATAAAAAAATAACAACATGGTTCAAATAACACCTCAAGATGAGTTTGATGGGTCCAATCCTTTCCACACCTACCAAAAACCTTCTCAAAATCTTCAAACTAATGTGGGAGTGATTGACTCAAATTTATTTAATAATCCCACTAATAACTCTTCTTCTAATACTTCCTCCAGTATCAATGTGGGAAATTTTACTTCCAACACCAACTCACCACCTAATACAACTCAATTATTATCCCAAGTGATTCAACAAATGAAAATTATGCAAAACTCTAATACCAATCAAATGATGAAACTTCAATAACATTTGATCAATATGGCTAATCAACCTCCAATCCTAAATCCTCAAGTTAATCCTAATTACATTCTTCCACCTCTTAGATATGCCTTAGGTAAAATTATTCCTCAAACAATAATGAATAAAAAATGTTTCAAACTATCCAAAATGAGCCTTTAGCTCCCTTCATTGTATCTATTAACCTTGATAACATATCACCAACTATTAAATATGATGGGACTAAAGACCTTGACTCATTTCTTAAATCCTTTGGTAATCTCTACAAATATTGGATCCAAACTAATATATTTTACACTACTAAACTCTTAGTCAAAACCTTCACTGGTGATGTATTACAAAGGTATAATCAATTACCTTGACATTCTATTTGGCAACTTGAATATTTGGTCAATCTTTTAGTTAAAGAGTTTCAACATAATGATCTTCCTAAAAAATATCTTAGCCATTTCATAAATTCTAAAAAATATCCTAATGAATCATCTCATGACTTTATTAAAAGATGGGAATCCTTAGCTCATAAAGTTGATCATACTATGTCTGAAGATAACCTATTCAAACTCTTTATCATATCTTTAACTCCTACTCTTCAATACAAAGTTTGAACCTTTTCTCCTCAAACTCTTAATGAAGCTCTTGACCAAGCTAAATGACAAGATTTTATTATTAATAAATTTGAACCTAATTCTAAAATATTTAAAGGATCTTTCCAAACATCCAATTCTATCACTAGTAACACTTCTCAAACCAAACTTGGTGTTGCCAAAAATGATGTTCCTAGATTATCTCACGTGCCTCTTTTAGTTCATCAAATGAGATAATTTTTACCTCTTTCTAAACCTTTCATATATCCTAATGCTCCTCCTAAATGGTATGATCCCAATCTCTTTTTTTGGTTTCATGCCAATGTTGGACATTCTCATGAGTCTTGTAGAGGCCTTGCTAAATGTGTTATTTCATACATGATTGGTGATTTATTCAACCATGAAACCATGATTAAGCACCATCATTAAGAATAAACTAATTCTTTTCAAAAATTAAAACCCTCTAAAGTCTCTACATCTAATAATAATCAAAAATCTTCTTCCCATAATCAATCAACTTCTAAGGATGTTTGTGCAATTGATGTTGATTATGATCAATACCTTAACAACTCTCAATATATCAATACAGATAAGGTTAATTATCATAGGAAGATAGCACATAAATATCCTATGACTAAGCCTAATAAAAATTATTTTGAATAACAATTTCTTAAATATACTACCACTATGAATATTGATTCAAAAGCACCTGAGGAACAACTTCCTCCTTCTGATCCTCCAACCACATCTATTCCTCCAAAGTCTAATTTGCCTTATTATAAACATCATGGTTCCTATTCTAAATATAATTGGAATTTCCTATAATAACTTAACTCTATTCCATGTAAAATTCCTCTCATGTAAATCAAATTTCCAAGCATTAATTTCTTGAATAAGGGGCTAAGTTTTACGAATGATTGTTAAGACTGGAAGATGGTTTAAACCTCAAAGAACCCTAACAATGACCTGATGATGAAGATTTTGTTATAATGTGATAAAAAAAATTAAATTGTCTAGTTAATTAATTTAAGGTTGTATTCAACTCTCTCAGGCGCCTCCAATTGTGATTGGTTTGTTAGGTGTATGAGCAGACCCTACAAGAAAGGCCTTGTTTCTTAGAAATTTATTGTAGCAGATAGAGTTGACCAAGTCAAAGTGTGAAAATAGTTGGATTAATAAAATTGAGACTTTTATTTCATGTTAATTTTGTTTTTATATCATATTATATCCATCATGTGTCCTAAAATGGTCATTTAATTTGACCTATTGCTAAAACTCTTAATGGTGCAGTCAATGAGAAAACTAGGTAGAACTAAGAAGTTGATTAGGGATGTGATATCATGGATTAGGGATGAATAAAATTGAATTAATATTTTTTTAAATACATATAATAAATTTTCATATTGGATATAATATTTAGAGATCATTTTATATGACAAAATGTTGCTTAGAAGTTAACTTATATGGTTTTGATGTGCCTGTGAGGAGAGAGGTCCATGGATTGGTATATATATCTAATATTTTCCATTATAACTTAGTTTTTTTGTGTTTATATATGTTATAAATATATATAATTATATTATTAATTCATCATAATTCTTTTAATGTGTCTACATAGGTGTTGGAATTCAAAGCCATCATGACTGGTATTTAAGAGAAACTGACATTTTTGGGTAACCAGGTTACATCAATGGGTTTGAGACTCTATGTCATGATTTGATATATAAAATTCATATAATTATGTTATTTTTGACTTTAATTATTTATACATTATTTTAATAATCTCCTAAGTCATTGTAATATGTTGTAACATTAAAGCCAAAATGGCTTGTCTGACTGAGTAAAGTCTGTGAGAGAGAAAGTCAATAGATTGGTCTGCAAGACCAATAATTTCCATTAAAGATTATGACATGTTTATTTTTGGTTTTTATAAGGATGTTATAATATAATTTTAATTAATTTAAATACCTTTATTATGTCTAATCAGGTGTCAAAATTTTATGTTTCCTTGATTATGTTTTCAAACCAGTTTCTAGTTCAAAGTAAGCATCATACAGAAAAGAGTTTGTGCATGAATACCTTGATTTGAAGCATATAATGAAGTTTTTAATGAAATTTAGTTCATTATTATTTTTTATATATTATTTTTTCCATGGTTTTTTGGAAAAATTGAGTTTATGCTTCAGTTATTCAAAATAGATTTTTTGTGTATGCATAGGTCTATTATGAATAGTGTTTTGAGAAAAGGTTCAATTGGTGGTCGGACATAAAAGGAATCATGGACATAAATTAAAGTTTGATAAGATATATTTTAATTTAATATGATATGTTACTTCTATATTTTTAGTTATTAAGTATTCCAAGAAGACCCAAGTGTAACATGTGACTAAGAAGGCCTAATAGGTCTCCATGAGACCTAAAGAAGGAATGTAGCCTATTAGTCTATGCCCAACCTAATGTATTGGTTGATTCATAATTGTAACGTGTTATATGAAATATTTTAATGGTAATTAAATTATGAAAGTGTACATTTTTGACCAAGGTATGTGAAATCAAATGACTTGTATAAAAGCAAGATTAATTAGGCTTATTTGTGTGTGTAAGAGAAGTGAAGAGTGAAAGTGAATAAAAGAGCACAAAGAGGAGTAGGAAGAGGTCATGTGGAACATAAAATGGATTTCATGAATATATATATATATATATATATATATATATATATATATATATATATATATATATGATCTAATCAAGTCAAGAAGAGGGCTAGTTGAGCAAAAAAGGCTAGTGTTTAGTTTGAGAGGAATAGAAGTGTGTGACAAGCTAAAGAAGAGGACCATAATCTATTGAAGATTACAACAAGAATAAAGAGGAGCATATCAAAAGTTTTTAAGGTTATCATAGATGATCAGAGGTGTATTAGAGGCTGAATATGTTGATAATGCCATGGTGAGGTACATGATGTGTATAAAGAGTAGATATAAGATTGAGAATGGCATAGATGTCATAGAGAGAAAAATAAAGAAAGATAGTAGAATAATACCATCATTAGGTGTTGATAATCATCAAGTAAAATGTGGATAAATCATTGGTGGCTGAGTAGGTAATCAATCATCATAGTGTTGGTTGAGTGAGTTCTTGATCAATAAGGGGGTTAGTGCCTCCTAGAAAGTTGGTGCTTGTTGAATCAATGGAATTGGTAATTCATTGCAAGTAGGTGCTTGTTAAATACTCTATAAAGTTGGCACTTGATATATTGGAATTGGTGCTGTGAGTTGAGTGGGTTCTCAATTGAATTTTATTTGTTTCTTTATAGGACTATTTATTCAAGCTTTGTCTTAGCGGGTTTTATCCCCCATGAAGGTTTCACACTTATATGATATGCTATGGTTTTTAATGCATTAATTTGGTTGATTAATTATTTATTCATGCTTATGTATATTGGGTTGATATTACTTCATGAATGGTAATGAATGAATGATGAATTGAAAGCAAAGAGTATTAAGGACACTTATTCACAAACCCCCTCTCAGTGATTGTGCTTCCAATAATTAGTATCATATCGTGGTCTTTTAGAGTAGGCCTAAAAGATTAAAGGTGATCCTAAGAATCATAATCATGGATTGTGATAATTATTATGTTAATCAAGTTGACAATGGATCTCTATTCTTGGTTAAAGAAGCAGGTTGCTCCAAGTAAGAAGACAACATGTATGATGAAAATGTATACTATGATACTGAGGAAGGATAATCTGAAGTAGATCTTGAATCTGAGCTCATAAGTGCCCTTGATGATTTGAAGGATCAAAATAAGATTGTCAAAGATCTCAATAATCAACTAGAAGGTGTCAATGCAAGGTTTAGATCAAAGTAATTTGAGTATAACCAATTGAAGATAGAGATAAATTCTTTAAAGATTAAGCATGAGTATTTTATAGACAAGATGAAAAAGATAAAGACATATGATAAGTTTGAAAAGAGCACTAAGGCTCTAGATGACATGTTAAGTGGTCATAATATTGTCAATGATAAGACAAGTCTTGGTTTTAAAGTAGATAAAAATGAGAACAAGGATAATGTTAATATGAACAAGAAGGTCAACCTAAAATTGAATACAAATTATATTATACAACCTAAATACATGAAGTATTTTAATGATTTCAATGGTCATTTATTTTCTTGTTATCATTTTATACATAAAATGAAGGACTATAGAAGGATGCCACCCAATAATGATTTTTCAATGGACTATGGTAACAGAAGCAATTGGTCAATAAGAGATCACAGACCACATCAATAAATGGGTATGTCTAACAAGAGTAAGGTTATCTGATATGAGTGTTAATGTGTTGGTCATATTTCAAGATTTTGTAAGATCAGATTGAATAAATCCTCAAGTCATAATAAGATGTTGGCATGGAGACCAAAGAAGGTGAGAACTAGTCATGATCAACCTATGGTTCAAGACAAACTAATTACCAAAGTAGATTACCAAGAGTGTTTAGTACTAGCTCAGATAGAGAAGATGAAGGATGATGTAGACATCAAGCCATAGGTGTAAATCATAATAAAAAGGATCCTAAATAAATACAAGAGAGGTCTTAATTATCATGTGATTGATCAAAGTAGTAAGGATGAAGATTTGACTAAGAAGAAGAAGTATAACAAGGTAAGTCATGATCAACTCAAAAACCAAGATGGGTTATTTGATACTAAAGAGCATAAGTCAGATTTTAAGGAATGTTAAGAACACTTGTTATCTTCATGTTTTGACAAGGTATTTAAAGGAAAGAAGAAAGATGATAAGGTGTATGATGAAAATTCCAAGTCAAAGGTCAAGCCTAAGTTGACAGTCAAGCCTAAAATGACATTGAAGAATATTCAATCTTCTTAGATATGATATTTATGAATCTAATGAATTTATGTTGTTTTAGTACCATATGGAATTGGTGACTCCATTAGGATTCATGGATACACTCATAATTAAGTATAAGTATGGTGAATGCTTGTTAATATTTGATAGCTATTATATGTCAAGAAGGTATGAAGACATGTTGAAGATTATTGAGTCTGAGATGGAAGTGTGATATTTTGGTATATTGGGAGGTAAGTTTTTGGTATTTAAGTGTAGAGCATCTATGATGAGATTTGGTATTGATACCAAGGTGATTGATCTATGTTGGAGATGGTATAAGTGTACTGTTGATACATATGGTGAGAATGTTATGCAAACTAAAAGGGATCATGATATTTTATTCTATTTATTTGATCTATTTATGAGAGAGAGTTGAGTGTTTTTTGTGTATCAAGATGACCTTAAGGTCATAAAATATCAAAACACATGGTGTATTGTCTCAATTTGCATATCATGAAGAAGAAAAGATATGATAGGCGTATGTCATAATGAAGAATGTGAGTGCAAACCTAGTTGACATAATGATGCAAGGAAGATGTCATGATGGTTTCTATATCATGATGGTTTGAGAAACATAAAGGATAAATACTAATTAAAGAATAACATATGAATATTCCATATGAACATGATATTAGTGATCTTCTCTTCAGTATGAAGGACTAGATTATTCCCTTGGAACAATATCTCTGATTGTAGACATACCTAATAAGCATGGTCAACAAGCATTAATTTCATAGATGTTTTATGCTCATAGGCATTGAGTGTGATTTCTCTAAGAATTTAAAGATATGACCTTTGGGTAATGTATCATACGCATATATTCTTTGTATGCCCTGGCTATGTGAGGTGAAGGTTGTCAAGTATGATGGAAGTATGGTAGAGCCTGATCAAGGAAATGAAGATGGATATTATCCATCCTTATGTTTGCAGATGAGATGGCTTTAAGATGTATAAAGGTATGTAATGCTTAATATTTTCCATGGATGCATACATAGTATGATTTACTAAGTGAGTCTATTGGGGATGTTTTGAAAGTCTAGATGGTGAGTGCATAAGTTGTGAAGACTAAGGGGGAGTCCCTTTGTCTGAAAATGGGTATGAGTTAGATAAGTTTATGGCATGATGGTTTAAACATTAGTAGACATGGTTTTATATCCAAGATTCAAAATGATAGTCAAATATTATGATGAGAACACCTAAGGTAGCTATGAACCAAATATGAGTGTAAAAGGTGTGTTGATAAATTATAAAAGGTAGTTCATATGTGGGAAAGGATGTCACAAATAAATATATGGTAGTCAAGATGCATGGAGGTATAAATTTCATTAAGCAAAAAAAAGAGGTATGATGTTTTGGTGAGCTAGTGGATCAAGGTCTACATCAGGTTGGTTGATAGTTAGTATATTTTAAACTCAATATCAGTCATGTCAAGAACAAGTAGATGGAGATGATTATGGTGATAGGGTGAGCCTATATATGATGATTTAGGTATGTGTGGGCATGTTTTATTAAGATCAGGTCTAAGGATCAAATGGAAACTTATGTAAAACCTTTGTCCTTAATGTCAATGGGTGAAAAAGATCATAATGAAGGAGTTCAGATTCATAAGAAGACATTCAAAGATTGATTTGTCCATTAATGACAAAGGGGGACATTGTTTATCATGGTCATTAATGTGAGATTTGTCATTAATTTCCAAGGTTCATGATGTCATGATGCATTAATGACAAAGAGGTTAGTTTTATGGATTGAAGGATGTATCACATGAGTGCAAAGCATTGAATATTAAGAGGGTGTTATGTGGGGTATGATATTGTATTCATGATATGCCAAGGAATCCATGAAACCTAATGTCTCTCTACTGAGAGATAATTTTAAGGCTTAATAATTCATCAACAATTTTGTTAATAGTCTTAAAGACTCATCATTAAACATAGTGAGCTATGAATATCCTTAGTCAAGCCCTGACGATCTACATAAATAGATCTAAAGATTCTTCATCAAGTTATGAATATGTTATTTTAAATATTTGAAGAAGAGGTTATTTGAGGTTGTTTGTTTTGTCCATGAGGTTTTGAGAGCTTCAATAGTGAATTACGAAGATCCTTAGTCAATATTTGAAGATCTTCATAAGCAATTCCAAAGATGCTCTATTGAGCTATGAAGATGTTCCTATTTAAGATCTAAATAAGAGGTTATATGAGGTTACTTAATAATACATAATAGGTATTAGAGCACTCAGGATAGTTTCAAGGTGAAGCCTACATGAGTATGTACTTTAGTATAAGTCCATAATTAGACTAGTTTTAGACCCTACCTAGCCCAATGAGGCATCATGATCTATTTTAAGGGCATATAAAAGATGTATGGCTAGGCTTGATCATGGTAAAATGTTATATGGCATGTACATGATGTGTTTAAATATTGTATAATGGTTAGAAGGACAATTTTATGGACTAATGTAGCTTGCAGGTTAAGTTCTAGAGATAAAAGAAAGATATGGTGGCCTAATAAGGTATCAAGATCAGTTTTCAAGGCATGGGTGAGAAGATGAGAATTGACAAAGGTAAGTCAAGGTATTTTAAGTATTAACATGAAGTTTTATGTCAAAAATTGAATGTTAAAGTAATAACAAGTGTCTTAAGGTCTCTCGAGTGCGCATAATGAAGAGTTGTCTAATTGAGAAGGTTTTTCAAGTGCTCATTGGAATGTATAACATCTAAATGAGGACCTAATATGTTAATGGTATATGGGGAAGGGCCCTAGATCAAAGTTCCAATCATTGGTTTCTATAATAAGGGGCTAAGATTTATGAATGATCATTAATATTGAAAGATGGTTTAAACCTCAAAGAACCCTAACAATGATCAAATGTTGAAGATCTTATTCAAAATTGATCAGATTGGTTTGACATGGATATTTAAGTGATTTACAGTTGTATTAAAATATCTCAAGTACCTCCAAGTGTGATTGGTTTGTTATGTGTGTGATAGACCCTACAAAAAATACCTTGTTTCTTAGAAATTTGTTGTAACAAACATAGTTGACCAAGTCAAAGTATGAAAAGCATTAGATGGAGAATCTTAAGACTTGTATTTGATGCCCATGTTGTTTTTTGAGCAGTTTATATCCATTTTATGAGTTGAAATCTTACTCTAGCTAAGATAAGTTAGACCACAATATAACATGAATCACTTTCCATGGTTTGTGCTTTACAAATGTTTTAACAATAACTGTTGGCAACTCCTTTTGTGTTCTATATATACCATGAATATTTGAAATATCTAGTTAATAAACATATGTTACAGGGTTGCATCTACCATTAAATTATATTATTCCAAGAATTCCAATTCTTTGTCATGGTCAAACTAAGAAAGACCAATTATGCTCCTGACCATCTCTCCAAAATTGATTTTGGTGACCTAGCACTTGCCATTAAGGATGACCTACCTGATGTATAGTTGTTTTATGTTTCACATGTTTGAGAAGAATTATTAGATATAGAAGCTTTCTTAAATATTGGCACATCACCATATTCTTTGAGTCCATATGATAAAAATTAACTAGTCATCCATGCCTCACCATTCCAACTCATTGTAGGGGACCTCTACAAGATTGGACAAGATGAAATCCTTTGATGATGTATCATGAAACATGGGTGTCCTAAATTACTCTCTAAATTTCATGAAGGAATTACTGGTAGACATTATGTTGGTGAGGTTACTGCACACAAATTAAAGTTAACTGGACTATGGTAGCCTACCCTTTTTCAAGATGCTAAGCTACATGTTTATTAGTGTGATTTTTTCCAGTGTGTGGGAAAACCATATTTCCAGGATGTTATGCCAATATGTCTTATTTTTTCATAAGAACCATTTGAGAAATGGGCCATTGATTTTTTCATCCCCATTAATCTAGATGGATGACGCATAGGTTATAGCTATATCATAATAGTAACTTATTATCTCACACACTGGAATAAGGCCATGCCAACAAGGTATTATACTATAGTAACCATCATCCACTTCATATGGGAACATATGATAACCCATTTTGGATATCTATTAATTTTCACTAGTGATTGTGATACACATTTCCTTAATGATACTATCTATGTATTACTTACTAATTTCATGATTTCCCATCACAAGACAACACCATATCACCCCAAAGTCAATGGCACTACTAAGGCATTCAACAAAATCTTAGGATCAACAATTGTAAATATTTGTTGCACTAAATGGGATTTTTGGGTGTCTGTAGTACTTTGGGCTTATCAGACAACTTATAAGTGCTTCACCAAATTACCCCTTTTAATCTAATGTTTGAAATAAAACTATTTCTTCCAGTTGAATTATTGGTACATCTCTTTACATTGCATGTATTGGAAACTAAGATGATGAATCATCATTGAAAGCACATTTGGATTTTTTTTAAAATTGGATAATCCCATTTCCTTTCTCATTAGAGTTAAGATGTGGAGAAATGAAAACAAAAGGCATGGCATGATCACCACCTTTAGCACAAGATATTTACCCCTGGAATGAAAGTTTTTCTCTATCATTCCAAGTTCATGTGCCACTCTAGGAAGCTCCATGTTCACTGAGTTGATCCTTTTATTTTTCAAAGTATTCATCCTATAGGTTATTTTCATTTACAAATATTGGATGGCCAATTTATTCCTAGTAATTATAATGATAACTAAATAAGGACATATTTCTCCACTTCAAGTGTTTAATTTCATTTGTATCAATAAGACTTATCCCATTAGTTTAGGATTTTTTTATTTTTAATAAACTATTACCTTTATTTTATTTTTCATATTTTTTATTGTGTCACTTAGTACTTGTGATTTCATGGAGGAACATGATGCACATTTAGTGTGGGGTAAGGGGTGTTACATGTGTTGGTAAATGATCCATAGGGATGTGCATGCAAGCAAATAAGTCTAAGGATAGAGACTCCTGCCAATGGTTTGAATATTCAAAGGGTTTTACACTTTTCATGCACTCTTAAAAAAACATGGGACAATATGTGCCATTAATATAAAAATATAGTGGTTGTGATAATCATGCCAACTTTATGTCATGACTATACCATTAATTTCATTTATGATGAGAAGTGATAGTCAAAGAAAAGGAACCATTAAAAAACATTGATTATGATAAGTGATGGTTAAAGAGAGGGGGGTAGTAAATGTAATTTACCCCCTCAAGTCTATAAAAATACATTTAAGGGCTCATTTTAAACATTACCTTTGCTTTGAATATGATTTTAAAAATCCAAAGAGAAAATAATTGAATTCAAGAGATTTTAGGACAAGTGTAGAGTGTCAATTTCCCATTCATTGGCTATTAAGAATTTTCTTGTCTGATTTATCAAGCAAAAGTTAGCTAACCTAGAAAAACATAAATGAAATTTGGAAATTATAGGTTGTAGAGGTCAGTGACTACCACTAACAAGCATCAAAGTGGGAGACCTAAGTCACTTCCATAGTAAATTCATATTCCTTTGGGAATGTTGGATGGATTCACCTCAACATTTGGGCTTCATGAAGGGTGATGCATCATAATAAAAAGGCCTAAAGAAGTGATCCACTATAAACAATTATAGAGGAGGAGATATGTGTTGGGGGGAAGTAGAGTTGATAAAATAAGTAACACTTGAGGAATAGAGGGAGTTCACAAAAGGTGAAGGATCAGGAATGGAAAGATAGATTAATAAGGCCTAAGTACCTAAAATTATAACTTTGATGTTAAAGTATATGAAATATCTATAAATGGTGTTGTGTGTAGAGAATTAGGTATCAAATGTATCCACTTTTACCATTTTTGACTATAGCCACCATCAACCTGGAAATGAGGTTGATCTATAAAATGACTATCGAGTCGAGCACCAAAACACTAGGATTGAATTTGTGTATGACATAAAAATATTCAATGCCTTAGACTCTATAAGGCTCTTCTAGATGTTTAACCTTACATATTTTGGAAAACTAGTGGAAGCAATAATTATTTTGCTTTTGTGCATCCATGAGGACTATATCTATTTTTTTGAATGCCAAATGAAGATTACACCTAAAAAATTAGTAAAGTGTCAAGGTTGAAATACTCCAGCATGGATTTTGAATTTGATTTGGAGGACTCGAAGGAGATAGAGAAGACCGCAATGGTGATATATTTCCAAAAGTAAGGACATGCCATGCACATTAAGAACTTGCAAGACCCTATCATCTAAGTAGTATTTTGCATCATTATAGCTATGATTGGTAGTAATTATTGATTGAATGAGGTGGACATGGCTCATCTATTTGTCTCCCACCATGTAATTAAGAGGCTAAAGTAAAACTGGGAAATGTATTTTGCCAACAAAATTATAATAAATGTCAAGAGGGCCCATCTAATACCTAACCATAAGTTACCATGGGGTTATTTCTTTTATTGATGGTGTTTAATGAAATTAGTTTACCAAATTACACCTATGGATAAATAAAATGGTTATACCCACTAGAATATAAGTCCCCAATAGAGCACTATAAGGCATTCACATTCCCTAGTTATATCACTTTGACTTTCAAAATCAAGATAAAGTCATGGTATGATGGCATAAAGGAGGCCTTTGGAAATTAATGGTGAATTATAAAGGATTAACCCATTTAGGTTGGTAAATAAGCCAAGTTTTCCATTAAACAACATTTTTAAATAGTGTGTATCAATATGGCCCCTTCTAAGGAGATTTTGACTTGGTTAAATTTATACAATACCTTCACATCACAATACTTTATTAGCACAGTGAGTCATGTATATAATGCACAACCCCTCACCCTAGAATAAAAATGAATTAACTTGGGTATTTACACTCTCCAAAAGATGTGTATGGTTATCCTATAAATAAACCATATAGAGAAATGCATGAAACTGAAAGAACCAACATCAAGGTTCACCAAACCATAGTCAAGCACATTATTCATAATCTTTTCTATATGTTGCAACCTAAGAAGAAAGATTCAGGAGGCACAGAAAATGAAAGAAAGAAGCTTCCTCCAATACTACCACTTGATAAGAAGTGATTTGGGAATGATTCTAGCATAATTTCATAGCAAAAATCACCAAAAATGTAAAGGATTTCTCAGGTACCACCACCAATGGCCTCCCCACCAAAGGAATCGACACCAAGTACTTCACCCAAATAAGATACACAAAAATCACAATTGGCGAGTTTAGCACCATCACCACTAACCAATCCATTGGAAGAAGATCTTAAGGGTCACAAGATAGAACTAGAGGAGTCAAACTCATAAAAGACACCCTCCCTAATACAAGAGGAGGTGACCACCCTTGAAGAGGTGCAATTGGATGTAAAAAATACACTTAGTGAAGAGAGGGATGGTTTTAACATAGAAATAATGAGTGGCATAAACATCGATAACACTTCATCTCCACTAGAAATGGATCTCTAAATTCTTGAGTAGGATCCCATCAAATGGAATAAGTTATCTGACTCCCAAATTCAACTACCTTTGGTTGATCCAACCACTAACTTACATGCATAATAATAAATGGGAATTCTAGATAGTTTTCTATATTTATATTCCCATTTTTATCCAGAGGATGCAACTATTAAAACTAGGCATTAGATTTCCTTTTTTCTTGGACATGTATAATGAGTAACATCATTTTAAAATACTTATGTATAACCTAGTTTTAGATTCTTAAAAAATGACACTGCCCACTCCAATTTGGGTTGATCCCTAACAACTTTATCTTCTAAAAACTATTTTTGCATTTTTTTAAATGGCCTTTGAATTCATGTGATATAATTTACTTTTAGATTTTGATACACATACTACAAAGCAAAAACATGGATAGGTGGTGACAATGTATGATAAATAAGTTACCACTTGGAAGGCATGTGAAGAGGAAGTGGCCATGCTAAAGTGAGAAATAGAAGAATCCATAATAGATGAAGTCCAAAATTTAAATTTATGTAAAACTATTTTGGGCCAGGAACAAACATTAATAGATGGGGTCTCTTTAGATAGAGAATTTTTTGATAAATTAGAGACCCTTGTAAATCTCTTTTTAAGGAATTATAAGGAAGAGCCCATGCCTAGAAATGAATCATTATGGGTGAATGAATATTTTATAGAATTATTGGAATTCTACAGATGCACCCTTTAAAGGGTTGGGTAAGTGATCCCCATCTTGGATGGTATTTTTGAGGCTTGACTCTAAGTAGAGGAGTCTCAATGATAGGAGTTGATAGATGCCACCATATTAATAAAATATCATACTAAGTGTGATAATGCATTTAAGGATGTTGAGACCTTGAAAGAGATAATAATTATGCATTAATAGAAAATAAATTCCAACTTTACAGCTCTTCAAGGATAGGTTGTAAATGAGGTCACTATGCTTGAAGATGTCCAAAAGGATGCTTCTACATCCCTCATCCAATTAGTCAATAAGGCAAGCGAGTGTCTTGATTAACTTGAGGAGAAGAAAAATTTGAAGGTGGAGATTGAGGAAATAACATCAAAGCTACTTAACACCTTGTCACATCGGGACAACATCAAAATGTAGATTGAACAAGTTGGCCCTAAATTTTTGGTTGAAGTTGAGACTAGTGCTTACTTTGGGATAGACTAAGAGCGTAGTATGGGGTGATGAACCAAAAATTTTGACTAGATATTTTGGATTTTTTGTACAAAACCAGCTTGGTATGAGATGAGAATGACATAGAAATACCATGGCATGAAACCAACTTGGCATGAGAAGACAATGGCATGGAATATCATGATGTGAGAAGACCCATTCAAAGAAGAAGAATAAAAAATATAAAACTTGAGAGCAAAGGACTTATTATATCATTAAAAGACTTTGGAAGCATGAGAGAAGTGGGAAACAATTAAAGAGTGATTCTCAAGTAAAAATTATGCTTTAATCATCACACCAATTTTGCACTAGCCTTCACAAAGGAGGGCATTTGGTAACAAGGATTTAGTGCCAAATGAGAATATAGAGGGTGTGAAGGCCTAGGTACTTCAGATAAAACAACTAAACAAATACCATGAATCTCAATCTATTGGATATCATTGGCTAATCACCTAAGTGTCATAAATAATGTAATAACTTGGTTAAGAAAAATAAGTATAAATACCTCTATGTAGAGATGTGTAAGGTTGGCTAAACATTGGTATTATGTAGCAATTCCTTATGGTAATAGAAAAATTACCAAAGTTACTATTAGTTTTATTGTTATTCTATAGTTGATTAATAGTTACTATTGGTTCTATTATTAGGCTACAGTTGATTGAGAGTTGAATGTTGAGTTATCAATACATTTGATTGTGTAATATGTGGTTTGCATTTGACTATAATTAATAGATTATGCATTGTATGAGCTTGTGTAATCAACACTTTAAACCTCATGTTAGTTATCTTCATATTATTGTTAGGTTACATAGTTGAAACAAGGTCCACAGTCATATATTTTATTTTCTGTGTAATTAGTAATTATATATATATATATAGATAAACACAATTATATCACAAGTGTGTTATTGAACAACATAACCCATGGGAACTATTTTATTTATGTGTGATTTAGGTGAGTGTGTAAGATTTTAATCTTGTGTGAAATTCCAATGCATAATATTTTTAGTAATTAGACACTTCATCTCCCTAAGGAAAAATTGATAGAAAAACCCACCACTAGGAAATTTAGAAATGAAAGTATGCATGAACATGTGGTACAAATCTGTTAAGAACGAAGATGTAAATAATTTAAGTCTAGAGTATTATTAGATGGTAATGAATATGAGTAGTGTAATATGATCAATATCAATATCAATATATAACAATGATAAATTTATGTTGTAGAGTATACAAAGATGTAACATGGTAATTAGAACTGTGTATAGGATGCCCCTAATTAGGTGAATGTGTCAAATGAGGAATCTATGTATCCATGTGTATTTCCCTAGTGGGTAGATAGTAGAAAATTTGGATCTATGTAGTGGACTTGGGTCTTGTAAGTATCTTCAAACACTCGACAAGAAGAAGTGAAGCATGTATGTATGATAAAAATTGACTATACTAAGATAGCTAGCATATGTAGTGTCTCACACATATAAGAAATGTAAACATGACAATGTATATAATCTATAGTTTGTATTTTTTAAGTAAATATTTGAATGTTTTTATGTTTTGACTTTTTATATTATTTTTATATTTTATGGATATAGGCTATGTAAAATTAACATGAAAATGAAACTATATATAAGGATAACAAAATAATGAAAATAAGTACAAGTAAGGAGGAAACACTAACTAATGAGTCTCATGGGAGACTCACTATCAATGTGGCCTATGTCAAATAAAGGAATGGTAACCCCTCATATAGTGTGATTGATATGTTGGACATAAATTTATTTTCACTATTAATTTGAGTATAATTCATTGTCGATATCATAATAATCATAATAACCTGAAATTGTAGTGTTGACATTTGTTTTATTTGGATGAGCATAGGGAATTGCCTCATACTATAGAGTTGACCTTTTTGAATTTTAATTTTTCACTATTTTATATTACTATGACCTTTGAAATTGTGCTTATTGTATGCATATGTTACTTTGGTAGCTATTTTGATAGAAATCCCCTTTTGAGAATGCTTGTTGGCTTAGCACGATTTTGGATTTGGAACTTAATTTCTTACTCTTTTTATAACATTTCCTATGTATCTATATATTTTTCCATGATAAAATGTATATGTGAATGATTTTCCTTAGTATGTTCAATAAATCCCAAACCTTGTTGACCAACATTATCATTTACTAAAATAGGAGTAATGATGCCTTAAGCATGTTTTCCCAACACCTAACCTTGATAATCAAACTATTGTAGATACTTTTGACCAAACCAATACTAATTTGAAAGAGGGACCTCATTATGGAGAGGTATATTTGTATCTTTTACTTACTTTACATGTGCTTATTTTATTATTTCTTGCTCTGATTTTGCATTGTGAACCTTTTGTTGTTCTAATTTATGCTTTGGTAACCACTTTTTTACTATTTTAGAATTTGACCCTTTTTGAAGATGTTCATGTATCATTGTGGATTTCTTAACTAATTTATCTTATATAGGTTCCTCATTATCAATGATGTTTTGTATATTCTTTGTCAATACCAAACATGAATTTGTGTGATGACCATACATTCTATGATATACACAATAAAATCTAGATTTCCTTACTAGATGTAGATGAGGTAGGTTGATCAAATTATCTTTAATAATTTTACTTAAAATCTCATTTGAACTTCTATTTTATCTTTGAATACTTTTTTAATCACTAGTTGTAGATAAAATTTGTTTTGATTTCTTGTTTTGATATGTAACATTGCTTGCCACAAATTGACTAGGTGAAGATGCATATACATGATTGACACTAGTGTGCCTTGGAGGCTATTGTATTGTAAACTAATTTTATAATGTTATAATATTTTCATGTAACATTTTATTATGATTTTTTAATTCAAAAAATAGCTTACTCATACTGATAATTTTATCATATAGAGTCTCACAAGTGAAAACCTTAATTGTTTATGATTGGACATGTATGCACACACTTTGTAAGGAAGAGGTGGATGCATGGATAGATTGATTATAGAAATTTTAAACAATGGTATAGGTTTCCTCAACTCATATATTATTTATAACATGAACCAAGTTGGAGGGATAATATATATCACCCTCTTGAAGATGAGGAGGAGAAAAATCTTCTTTATCCATGAAATTTGGCAATAAAACTTTGAAGAGGGATGTTATGTTAGAAAATATCAGGTTTTAAAACCCTAACACAACCAATAAAAATAATAAACAAAAGGATAGAAACCCTACTATAGTATAGGGATATGGTTTGGATAGTATTCAAAGTATGTTGAATTCACCAAATGATTTAACTTTTTAGAGTTATGGAGTCTAAGCCCTAATTTGTTAAAGGTTTTACATATAATAAATTAGGGTGGAAATATTTAATAAATACAACCACTTATTTGTAATATAATTGACTTAGTTTGACATTTTTAAAAATATTAATAAGTGATATAAACAAGTACTTAGCTGGAAATTGACCGAGATAGGAGATTTGGAGGATACAAACTAGGACATGAGCTAATCTAAGTGTTGAAAATATAATCTAGGTGTAAAAAACCTTATTAGATAGTAGCACCCTAACTATATAATAGTTCCAATGGTGCTAGTGTCCTTTTTTTTAATAGTGTCCTCTATGCAAAACTATTCCAAGCTTCTAGGTGTACTTATGTCTAAATCTGCCAAACCTATTCTTGCATGCACAAGTTTTGATTCCTTATAAGTGACTTATTTTATATAAAAACCCTAAAGATCCATGTTGATATGGTATCTGGTTGGCATAAGTATCAAAGTTTGATGTTAGTGGGGTTGT
Organism: Torreya grandis; assembly: GCA_037957365.1. Lineage (NCBI taxonomy): Eukaryota > Viridiplantae > Streptophyta > Pinopsida > Cupressales > Taxaceae > Torreya > Torreya grandis. Next base: position 891,137 of record JARHVA010004883.1, on the reverse strand, counting down.
TGATGCCTCTAGGTGTATCACAAGTGCTCTTAGTGTTTAAATAACACTTCTTATTTTATAACTCAAATAATTTAGAGCATGACTAGTAGGTTGTGGTAATCTGATTACTTATGATGAAATAGAGGTAAATCAAGAAAACTATTCCACAATATTTATAAAATTTGGTGATTGGGAGCCACCTTAGTCCTCTCAACAATCTTTATAAAAGATGCAGTAATCTATACTAATATCAGTGAATTGTGATCAAATTCTAATATAAGATTATTCTAAAATGAATATTTATAATGGAAACTATGCTAAAGTGATTTGGTTAAAAAAAAAAGAAAAAGGGAAGGGTAGGGTAGAAAGAAAATATTTTGTTGATCTCTAGCTCAAACATCATGACAAGGTTTAAATTCCAACTAAACATACATTCAACCAATGTATAGCATGAAATACCATACACCCAAATATTACCACACACTAGGAACGTATCTAAAGATAGTATGAATAAACACAAGTAAGAACTAGATTTACTTTAAATATTTACTACTATAGTTAAATAGCATATGCACATCCTTATGCAAAGCAAATAAAATGAAGTAAACATAAGAAAATTCAACTAATCTAGAATTTGCACAAATTAGAAACCTAATATTAAAGATGCACATCTAGAATTCTTTAAAAATATTCAAATTTGAGATTTAGAATATAAAATTGAGAGAGAAGCTAAATAACAATTCACACAAACAAGATGAGACAAACTTCTCAGAATTCTCTGTTTGTGTTAATTGCTTCAAAGTTTACACTAGTTTTTGTAGCTCAAAAACTCCCTCCCTTTTACAAATGACAGTGCTCCTTTCATAGACTTTAAGGAAGCATGTTAGTAAGTTTCATCAACTTACAAGTGTATAAAATCTAAAGGATAGTTATTCTTTCTACCAAATTTCTAAAATACAATAGACTTTCTAAAATAGATTGACCTTTAAACAAATGTGCTAACAAATTTCATGTGCCTTTACAAAAGAATATTCCATTTTTTAAATTTACAAGGCTTCCACAAAAGGGAATATTCCTAACTAACTGGTGGACCCTATGATGATGAAGTCCCTTGATCTTTCTGAAGTAACCTCATTGAATTTTGATGATACTCATCAATAAGTCTCAAATTGACTGTAGGGTCTAGGAGGAGCTCATCCTCTTGATCTGCCAAATCCCTTAGGTCCCCATAATTTCTCTCCAAACCCTCCTTAATGTTCCTTGACTCAGATATCTTTTATTTTAAAGTTAGGATCATATCCATGATCCTACTATTGTCAACCCCATAACTACCTTGGCTTTTATTATTTGCCTCTTGCATGACCAAAGTGGTCATATGCTTGAACTCATCATCTGCTATGATGCCCATGGAGTTGAGATTTGTAGGCTTGGAAATCATGGCCTTAAGGAATTATTCAATTCTATCAAGTAGCTCTTTGTCATCCTTCATAATTATTCCCAATATCTTAGACCACATGCTCAAACCATTAATTTTATCTATAATCAACCAGAAGATGGTGTTGAGATGAGTAATGTTGATGGTCTTAAAACCAGGGATTTTATCACCTATCAAGATGTTAATTTAATCTTTTATCTTATCTTTATAATTCTACCATTGGGTAATTAGGACCTTGGTTGCTACATCCTATTGGTTTAGTGAACTGTGTCTTACCCTTATTGACTTTAGAGAGTAAAACATGTCATAAAATGATCCTTCAAATATTTCAATCATTACATTAAGAACATACAAAATAGCTTGTTTCTCTATATTCTCCTTCTACCTCTGTAGGTTCTCTATTTATTATTTCATGCCCTTGATGCCAATTTGTATCAGGGCACTTTGAGCTTGTGAAATCTCAAGTATATCTTCCTCAAAAATAGGGTGCTTACCTAGTTTTTGACCCTCAACTTTAGTCAATCCAATGAAGGGTTCCAATTCTAAAAAGTAAACTCCTCCCATGAAACCATGACTCTTTTTTCAAAAACTCTCTACAAGCTATATATGGTTGGGTTAAATTTGACACCAAATAAAGAGTGTGTAATCTTTGGAGGCTCTAAGGTCTCAATTTGTGAGCCACTTGAATATCTAAGAGCAACCACTTGTCTTTCCTTCTCTTCTTTATGTAGCTCCACAATCCATGGTTTGTGTTCCTCATGAACATGGATGTTAACAGACTTTGTAATTGCCCATTGGTGGTGTAAATTTGGGATCTTTTGAAACATTCCATATATGAACCACTCCAGAATGGTTTGTCCATAAATATGTTTCTCATCAATAAATAAATTAACATCACTCAAAGGGTGACTGAGGGTTAATTTGGGCCTCTTAGTTCCTATAGGAACTAAGGCTAACTCAACCTCCATCTTATGTGGGGGAACCACTAGGACTAAGTCTAAAGCCATCCCTTTCCTATTTTCCTTTTTTGTTTCTTCATTTTGAGTTTGAGTCTCCTCTTCTTCATCTAATTTGTAATCACTAGCTAGTGTCTCTAAAGAATCTTCTAATGTTTCCCCAGGATCTAATGCAATCATGTCAATAAACTTAATAGGTGACTCTAGCTTCTTAGGTTCAGTAGAAGATGATGCCCCTTCACCAGGTCTTTCTTCAAGTCTCTCTTTTCTTGAACCTTGTGTAACTTATACCCTTGGATATTTTAGAGGAGGCCTAGAAGATGGTTCTGGTAACAACTAGTACTAAAAAGGTCACATCTACCATATTTCACTAGTTGGATTCTCATCTCTCATCAATCTATCCTCGATCATGATATTGTGATTCTTTAATATCACAAGGAGTTATAAAAATGAAGATGCTTAGATGTACATTAAATCATGGACACTGAGTCTATGTTCATATTTAATGTTAATATGTTTAGCTTTGAAATGTTTCCAAACACTATCTTGGGGGTCCTAATGTCTCAAATCATCAAGTTGTAAGTTGAATGAGTCCATGTGTCTAGAGATGGTGTCTACATTGTCCCAATTCTATAACACAATTATACTAATAGTCAAAGGGAAAGAATAGATTATCCCCTTCCTTTTTTCTTTGCATACACCATCAATACCATGGAATAATTAGTATGTTATCTCCTATTCAGCTAGCTTGGTGGGTACATAAACTAGTATTTTAAGTGGTTGACATAAGGTTCCCTCTATCCTAATTACAGTGTAGTCAGGATATAACTAAATATCCCAAATAAGTTCCACATACTTCTTGATTAAGGGACTTAACCTCATCATTGGTATCCCTATAATATCTTCTACTAAATTTGGGTATACACAGTCATAAATGAATTGTATGTGGTCCCTATACTTGAATATATGTAGTTTGGAATAGTAATGGGATACTATTTGCCTTCCATTAGGTGACCAATTTTTGATGTTATGGATTTTGGTAGTAGCAAATAGGGGATCTAAAAGATAAAACATCATAAAGAAGTGATTTCTAGTCTTCTTCTTTATGGCAAAAAATTATTTCTTTAGGAAAATATTGATCATCTCACCTAATGGGGGAGTAAGTCCCTTTTCAATCATGAAATATACATAAGGGACATAGATTTTGATGACATAAGTGGTAGAGGGGGTCCTAGATAATATATTGATTAAATTCATAATAATTCTAATTCCTACCTTGAATTAGGCAATAAATATCTTTCCATTGGGGTTTTGGATCACATTGGTTTCTAAATATAACCATGGGGTAAGGGCAGTTTTAAAGTCATTTTTATTGGACTATTCTCTAATTTTGGGTAAATCTACCTGAGGTATGGGAAGTTTTTAGTAAATTTAAAATGCACTGGGGTAAATGTAAGAAACCCTTTTAAAACTATGTTTATGCACTACCATATCTTGGTCAACTCTACAATCCTTAAAGACAAGAGAAATAACATTGATATAATGAAGTACCTCTAGCTTCATAGCTACATGTTGAAGACTAGTCATCTAGATGGTGACCATGTCATAGTATCTCTAGTGGATTATGGTATTGTTTTCATCTTTTTTGGTGATTTCTTGCATCTCTTTAATGGCCCAGAAAAGCTTGGACTAGTTATTATACCTGTTTTTCAATGCTACAACATCAAATTCAGTGTCCTTGAAGACCCTTCCTTTTATGTCCAAAGTCAAATACAACTCTATGTCCTCCCTATTTTTTTATTTTCATCCTACCATGATTGTTATATTTATAAACCACTCACTAGTGGTCTAAAAATTGCTTCTAGATCAATTTATACTTGTTTGGGTGATAATTGATCTCTCTCTGGTTCGATTGTGATCAAATTGGGAACAAATTAGGGCTTTACAGATGCTAGGGATTTTTGTAGGGCTTTTCAATCTTTAATGGTAATAGTTTTTTTTCACTCAAGTGAGTTCATGCCTTACACTTAATTAGGACTTTTGCATTTATACCCTTACTTTTTTTTGAGCCCACAAAATCTTTGGTTTTATCTTTTTATACTTAGGTGGCATCTATATGGTATCTCTATGGCATCCAGTTGGCTTTTTCATGGCATTTTTTTCATAAATTCTTTAAAACTTGACTATTTCCTTTTAAAATTCTGACTTTTATTTTGCATAGTTGGATTAATCTATATGGATCATTGATCTTGATCTTTCTAGCTACATGTCATTGGTTATCCTTTATATTGGGCCCCATGGTTATGATACTTGGTAGTCCCATGGGCTTTCTAAGGTTCATATCTTTGTTATTCCCATGACTAGTGTGTGCGTACCATGTAGTGGTCTTATGTAGCTTCAGGGTTGTATTGAATAGTCCACAGTGATCTTACTCTGTTGGATCATATTGCCCAGATTAGATATAGTTCATCAATCTTGAAAATGTGTACAAACTTTAATTTAGCATTGGACCATGTAAAGAAATTAGATTAAATACTTTAGTTTAAGGTTTTATTTCATGTTAATAAACATGAAATAAACCTTAGGCTAACACATTTAGACTAAGGTTAGATCATATAAAAAGGGGACCTGATATAATAAAGAGGAGTAACTTAAGGTTTTTGACTTAACGTTTTTATCACATTAATAAATACAAGGCAAACCTTTAGACAAATACTTTAATCTAGGCTTCATAATATAGGACCTCATATTTTGTCAAGCCTCGCTAATAATCCAATAAAATATTCCAAAAGACCATGAGGATATATATATATATATATATATATATATATATAGACTAAGTATAAGGTTTTGAATTAAGGTCTGGTCTAATGTTTAAAAAAACATGATTCAACCTTATGAAAATATCCAAGCTAAGTCTATGGTATTTATAATTTTCCCCCATGTACATTTAATTTTTAAGTCAAAACATAGCTTCCGATTAATCTAAAAATACTATTAACATTGAAGCACAAAACTTCCAAGCATGATTAAGGCAAACAATATGTTCACTTATCTAAATGAGATTAGTTTATGAGCTTGAATTTTGACAGTCTCATAGATGTCAATGATGACCTCATGAACATCAATGATGTTCACATAAATGTCAAAATTAAGCTCTATTAATGTATCACTGGGGCTTAAATTTGACGGCCTTGTAGACGTCAATAATGGCCTTATAAACATCAAATAATGGGTGCGAGAATGTCAAATTTGAGTTCTATAAAACATAGTAGGCCCTATGGAAATTTTGACCCATTACACATCATTCAATCGGCTTCATCTAAGCAAGAATGAACCATTGATCATGATCTAAGTAGTTGGCTATGATTAGTCCTTGTAATGATAAATGGATTAGGTAAGCACGAGAGCTCATAAAATTTAGACCAAGATTATAGACTAATTTTTTGTTCATATTAATAAATATTAATAGGGCTTAGGATTAAGTTTATAAGCTAAGTTATAACATAATAAAGCATGGACCCTTTGAATAATTAAAAGGACTTAACATAAGCTTTTAGCCTAAGGTTGCATTGTATTGATAAATACAATAGAACTTTAAGGTAAGACTTAGGTTAAGCTTATGTCATAACAAAGGGGGCCCTCTTGATTTCACATCATCTGATCTTTGGAATTTGCTTAACTACGGGCTGTTGATCATGATCCAAATGATCAAGCATGATTGGTCTTATGGGTTATAGCTTTGGACTCATCGGGTCCATCTCACATTGTCCAATCATTTCTTCCCAAATGCACATGGGTCATAGATCCTGTAGAGAAGCATGTGGCTTAAGTTAGGACTCGAGGCAAATAAGACTTAGGATAAACTCTTAAGAATAAGGTCCCATTCATGTTATTAAATGTGAACAAGGCCTTAGGACTAAGATTATAGATTAAGCTTGTGTAAATAAAGTCAAACCAAGCTAGGAACTTAAAAGGATCCTACAAACAATAATTTTGGACCACTGTAAAATAAAAAGGAAACAAAGAAGCTCAGGATATAAAGGGGACCAAGCATATAATTTTTATGCTAAGGTTTGGTCATGTTTAAAAACATGACCAAGCCTTAGTATAAAAATTAGGCTTAAGTCTATAGCATATTTAAAATGTTCTCACGTAAATTATTCCCATCAATTTTTGAATTTTGTCTAAAAGAATCTTGTGCTAGGGTTTTTAAACAAGGGTTTTAGGAAGCTTGAAAATGGATTCAACTTAAATTCTAATAAACTAAAGACTAGTAAAAGGTCAAAGTGAGATAAAATTATTAAAATTATGAAACCCAAGTATGATCCCATCAAACAGAGCTCTATTAAACTTGTGATCTAAAACATAGAGATCCACTATTAGGAATATTAGGTAAAGATAAACCAGAATCATGAACAAAGAAATCTAATTAGACCAAACGGTGGATGATCCTTATATGCAAATAATGTGCAAAACATGTTAATGATGCTTTGGTCAAGTGAATTTCAACTTCAAAATATAAAATTTTCACAATTTTAACACAAAGGTCCCCATTTTTAAAGAATGGGGGTATTTTTCCCTCAATAAATAGTGAATTTCAATGGAAACATAGTAATATGTTAAAATTTAGAGACTCTGGTTTAGACAAATAATTAGGTTACCTATTCCACTTGATCAGTGCCATCATCAAAATAAAATTATGGTTAAAACAAACCTTACACCTATAGGATTAGGATCAAACATCAAAACCTAGCCATTTTATGTGTGTGATTTGATTCCATTTATTATTTTCCATGGGGTTTAGGGGATACCTTCCAAGTTCCATACCTTCAATCATTAACACTGACTCATACAATGTTTGGATATTCATTAAGAACCATGATTTAGCTTAGGGATGGATTGGGTTTTTCTCTAATGCTATCTAGGTATCCATAGCCTCATTAGATATGCCTTTGGATACACTCACGGCCTTGATCCACTACCAGCCAGGCATCCATAGCCTCGATAGAGGTTACTAGAATCACTTTTTCTTGGAAAGCTTTTGATTTTGTAATAAGTTCCTATTTTTGTATTTTTTAGACCATTAAAACTCTCTAAAAAAGGTGGGGAACTAGGTTAGATAGGCTTAGGGATTTAGTCAAGTGTTTGATCCTTAGACAATCACCTATGGTGGCAACCTTTGTCCCAGGCAAGAATGTTTGGTAAGTGTAAGCATGATTGTGTTAAAATAATTTAATCTTTCATCCCATATGTGTAATTCTTATTAAAACCAAGTTTAAATCAAAATAATGTTTGAGTTCTTATGAAATATTTAACGTATCCACTTAGTATTTACTAGTTTTTCTAAATCATAACATTAATCTCATATTTTAGATCCATGATCAATATTTGCTCAAGATACATACGTGCATTTTTGAACTTGTGGGGTTTCTAAGCTTTTTTAATAAAATTTGAGCTGAGGGTTTCCCAAAAGGATTTATTAAAATAAAGGGACAAAATAAATGAAGTAAAAATCAAATAACAAGTAAATAAATATGCACAAACATTTGTGAAAATAAGGGATAGGAAAGAAAGAGAAAATGGGGAACTAAACTATCCTACCTACACTAACTCTAGCTAGTCTTATAGATTTACTCCATGAAGATCCTAGGAGGAAGATTAGAAAAGTAATTCTTGAAGTACATCCCACTGATGGGCAATGTGAATTATGATCCTTGTAGGTCTTTTACTTTAAAGGTGTTGTTCCCAAGTGTCTCTACAATCTAGAAGGGGTCTATCCATAGAGGTGTGAACTTTCCATGTTTTCCCTTAGGTTTAGATGCCTTATTCCAAAAAATAACTAAGTCTCCTTGTCTAAACATATTTACCTTTGTTCTCTTATCAAACCACCTTTTCACCATGGTCTGGCGTCTTCTAAAATTAGTAAAATCTTCTTCTTATGCATCTTCCATTTGAACAATGTCTAATAGTTTTGAATTTGCAAGTTCATGATCTTCTTCCATATATTCCTACATGAACTTGTATGTAGGTAACTTGAGGGTGATAGGGAAGATGGGCTCTTGGACATACATAAATAATAATGTTGATGCCTTTAGGGCTTGCTTGATCCTTATTCTATCTTCCTAAAGGGTATATTTGAGAAGCTTATAATAATTTTTAGGTTTGTCTATTATAGACTTCTTTATTACTTTCATCAAGTTCTTATTGGTTGATTTAGATACTCCATTACCTTAAGGTTAATGGTTGAACAGGTGATCTGGGAAATAATTTAGGCAATAATTTGGGTTATGGTTCTACCCCAATTGGTGAAGGAACTTTCGAGAGCCATAACTTTTGCATCATAGCTCCAATTGACTCATCATTTAAACCATTGGAAATCATCATTACCTGTCAAAAATTTGTGGTAAGTGTATAAAAAGAGATTCAATATAGATGATGGATGATTTCATAGAAGCTATAAAGGAAGAATACTACCCCATTGGAGTATATGATGATTTGTATATAGAATGGCAATAACTTTGCCAAGGTAAGGAATAATTTGTTCAAGATTACACTGATATTTTTCATTAGATGATCTGTATATAGAGTGGCAACAACTTCACCAAGTTAAGGAACAATCTATTCAAGATTACACTGATATTTTTCATTCTCTAATGAAAAATATTAGTGTAATATTGAACAGATTGTTCCTTACCTTGGCGAAGTTATTGCCACTCTATATACAGATCATCTAATGAAAAATATCAGTGCAATCTTGAACAAATTATTCCTTACCTTGGTGAAGTTTTTACCACTCTATATACAAATCATCATATACTCCAATGGGGTAGTATTCTTCCTTTACAGGTTCTATGAAATCATCCATCATTTACCTTGGTGAAGTTGTTGTCACTCTATATATAGATCATCATATGCTCCAATGGGGTAGTATTCTTACTTTATAGCTTCTATGAAATCTTCTCAAGTAGGTTCTACCTTAAGGCCAATATCATTTTTACTAAATCTCTTTTTTTACATTTCCCACCAATTTTTGATAGGCAATGATGCTTTCCAATGGTTCAAACGATGAGTCAATTAGAGCTACAGTGCAAAAGTTATGGCTCCCAAAAGTTCCATCATCAATTGGGGTAGAACCATCACCCAAAATGTTGCCTATATTGTTGCCTAGATCAATGGGAACTTGAGAATAATACTATTATCATATACCCATTCTATCATTTTAATGGATGTGAAATCAGATCCATTATCCAATACTAGAGAGACCAGAGTCCCAAACCTAGTGCATATGTTTTCCTCTAAAAAATTGATCACTTTTTTAGTTCTACACTATTTAGTGGCTACTAATTTAGTCCATCTCATGAAATAATCAATGGTAACTAGAATGTACTTATGACCTTCTGATGATTTGGGGTTGATCACCCCTATAAAGTCTAACCCTCATTGTGCAAAGGGTTTATCAACCATTAATAGTTGTAACAACATTACTACTTTTTGATCTTTAGTGATAAAGATTTGGCATGAGTGGCATTCTCTCACATGATTATGATCATCTTTAAGGATGATGTGCCAATAGTAGCCAGCTCTAAGGATCTTGTGATCTATGGTTCTTCTAGATGAATGCCCACTTCCTAACTTCTCATGAAAGGTGCTCATTATTTTAGTAGCTTCTTCTTTTGAAATGCATCTTAGGTAGATATTTTCAAAGTTATTCCTATATAACACTCCATTCTTGATTAGGTAATTGGTTGCTTTGAGTCTTAGAGATCTCTTTTTCTCCTTGGTTAGTCCTATAGGACAAGTGCCATTAATTAGCAAATGAATGGTAGGATCATACTAGTGATCGGACTAAAAAATTTCTTGTCCAACTTACATGACATTAAGCTTGGGTTTAGCATTGGCAATCATTTGAATTAAACCTTGGCACCTTACCAATTTTACAATCTTCATCTCAATGTCATATTCCTATAGGATAGACATCCACTTACCTCTCCTTTCTCCTAGCTCATTTTGACTTAGCATCAGCTTTGTGGTAGGGTCAAGTAGGATGACATGCACTTTATTCCTAAGAATTTAGTTATGGAATTTATTTACTACCTTTACTAATGTGTGTTCTTGCTTATCAATTAAATAATAATTTAACACAACATTTTTGAAATTGGTGCTCATGAAAGAAATTAGATGGTCACATCCACCAATCTTCTGAGTCAAAATTACATCAATAGTATGGTTAAAAGTATATTAAAGTTAAAAATCCTTGGAGAAGTCTCATATTATTAGGATTGGAATTTGACTTAAAATTTAGCTTGGATTAAAATTCAATAGGCAAGGCCTCCTATTTATAGATTTTACAAAATGGTCAGAATGAACCGGAACCATCCATCTCAAGATGAAGATGTGTGACTAAGAATCCATTCAATTTTTGAGGAAAAAATCAATAAATTCCTTCATAAATATTTAGGATAGATAAGAAATAAAGAATAATGGAGGGTCTTAATGAGGCATGAGGTGGCTTAATCTTGATATTTTATGCATTTATGGCCTAGGGATGCCCTCCCAAGAAATGATGTCATTTGATGATGTAGATATTCAATATTCATTTCTAAAAATAAATATTCAAAAAGATCCATATAATTATCAATTAGGCTTATGATTTGAATTAATTATCTTTAAGCATGATTAGTAATTTTGGTGCAAACCTTGGCTCTTTGGTGCATAAATTAGTCACATTGGTCAAAATGTCCTATTGTTGGCTCAAAGTTTGACTAGATTAGAATTGGAATTCAATGTTAGATGTATTGGATCCATTATACTATATAGGATGTTTTCAACACCAAATAACAAAATCACATGTCTCATGTAAGATATTTGATTGAAAAGAGCAATCCATGGCACCCAAGTGTAAAATTGGCATTTTGACTCAAAATGATCTGATCAAAGTTAGCTACTTCATAAATTGTATTGCCACATTTAATGATACCCTAGCCAAAATTTGCACTTTAATATGTTAGTTTCAAAGATTTTAATGTGTTAGTGTTTTTAGGCCAAATTGTGCATTTTGGTGGAAATTGGTCAAAAACCTAATTGATGGTCATTGGTGGCTAGATTTAGGTGTCTACATTTTGCCCCTATTTGGGAAGGTATTGCAAACTGTATGACAATAATGTCTTCTCAAATAATGAGAAATGACCTATATTCCAAAAATAAGATGATGATTGAAGAAAAAAGCTCCAAATGGTTTTTGAAAAGCCTATTATGATGCCCCCTTGAGGGAGTGGCCATCATATATGTGGATGGATGGTCCCTAAAAATGAATTAAGAATAAAAATGTGGAATTAACCTATGGGTGAGATTAATCCAAATGATAAAATGATTATATGCATTGATTTAAAAAGGATACTGATTTGCCCAAAGGTAGTTATAATCAAGAATAAAAGTAAAAAATAATGAGTTTCCAATAGGTGGTTATAATCATTAAGATGACCTAGATTGGATAAAGATGATGGTGTCATAGTTAAAGCTAATTAACAAGCATAAATCAAGAATATAGCCTAGAATATAGATTAAAGATGAGCGGGTACAAATGTAGATGCGATGGTCTAATGACTAAAGAAGCCTGAAACAACCAATCATACAAGGGTGCACAAGATGATGAAAAGGATGGATATAATAATAATATTTGATCATTAGAAAAGATTTAGTTGTACCTACCAATAAGGAGATGCATGTCCTTATTACCAATAATACAATTAGAATGGTCTGTGGGTTAATTTGTTCAAGATGGGTGGAAGTTTTTGTCAAGGTTTCAAGGAAAAACTTATGCAAATCCATTGATTATACACTTCTTGAAGCCAATTTTTATTGTATCACATGATGGTATGAATTATGATAGAACATCATGAAGACTATCCCAAAATGTACATGAGGACTGACTCCCAATCCAATAAACACTTGAAAACAATGCACCAATGATAAAAACCATGATGATAATTTTGGTGTATGAATATGGATAGAATCAAGAATAATGTGTGCAAGGAGTCACCTAATGAACACATATAGACTAAGTCAAGGCAATAGTGCTGAAAAAAAAATAAAAAAGGCAATCAAAAAAACAAACAAACAAAAAAACAAATAGAAAGTGCATAAATAGACACATAACTTGAAATAAAGAACAAACAAAGATCTTGAAACTAATTCAAAAGAAAGCATCCTAACAATGACTTTTCCTTAGTAGGGTGGATTGAGGATAACTAACTAAGCTTAGATAGGACAAATGGTTTTAGATTTTGAAATATTTAAAAAAATGGCATTTTGAGGTATATCAAGTCGTTAGAGAATGAAAAGATACCTACTCACAAAATGTTGAGAGCATTTGGCTTAGGTTACTCACAAAATGGTGATAGCATGGCTTAGGTTGCTCACAAAATAGTGAGATCTTTGCTTAGGGGGATTAAGGTGACCTCAAAATGAATTTAACATGACCTACATAGTCTTAAAATGACCTTAAGTCATAATAATTCCATCCACACAAAAGGTGAGGAAAAACCAACTAGGTCCTAACAAGTTCTCAAATTTGGCAAATGACCAATCAAATGAAAAAAATAATGGCAAGGTGATGCAGTACTGCATGATATAAAACTGTTTCCCATAGTTTTTCCATAGGTGGTTATAACTAGGATACAATGGATCAAATCAATGATACTAATTTTCCCATTGGTGGTTATAATTAGGGTCACATAAACAAACTTGATATAGGATGAAAAATGAAATATATCTTACCAGATCAACTATCACATTAATTTCATAGACTATTATTAAAACATAGATTTGATAAGATCTAAAACTTGATCAAAATCCTCCCAAAAAAGGTGCAGGAAGAACCATAAGAACCAAGATAAAAATAGGATTAGGTAGGATGACTAAAAATAGGCTTTGATCTAGATATGAATAGTATGGTAAAATGGTATGGTCTTTCTTAGAATAATTATGGGTCTGGATAAAATGGTAAGAGGGTTGCCCCTAAGTGGTAAGGTAAGGTAAATGGTAGGGTATGGAACAATGGCAAATGGATAGGGCAAATGAAATGGTATGGTACATGTTTTTAGCCTGGGTGATTGTTCATTTTTGATGTGTTTGGCTTGGGTATGGTAAATGGCATATGATTTTTTTATTCCTACTAAAGTGGAGATGCACATCCTAATAAATAAATGATACAAAAAAAATATATGATCATGTTAATAGCTAGCCTACACCTCATCTAAATAGTTTCTCTGTCAAGAACTACCTACAGATTTGGTTGTCAAGAATGCTTTTCTAATCCTCATTGGTCATTGATTCTGATTTTTTCAAGCATTGAGATAAGGTATCTTTGTAGCCTCTCCAAAGGAAAGTGTGACCATGGATGGTGAATAAGGATAAATAATGGTTGACATGTTTACTTGTGAAATAAAATTGTGGATGATAATGGAATGAATGACAGAGGGGAAAGAAATGAAGATTGGGACTTACAATCACACATAATGTTCCTGATACCAAATTTGACATAATTTTGGTTGTGGTGGGGCTGAAGACCTCTAAAGATACTCTTGATAGGACTATTTTTTTTTTTGTTTGATATTGAGAGTATCTACCATTTGATTAGGTTATAGATAGGAAGTTATTTTGATTTGATCTTTGATTTTATCTTCATCAAGCAATGAATAACTTTTTGGCTCAGCTATTGACACCTCAAATAGGTTTTCACCAATGAAGTTGTCTTGATTTTCCCATAGCACCTCTAAGAATTTTTCAATAATGAACATTATATTTTGAATTTGATTTTCTTTTAGCACTTCTAAAAAAGTTTCACTAAAAGATGTTGAGTTTGAACTTTATGTGTCCCCTAACACCTTCAAAAATGTTTTACTAGGAAAATGTTCTTATGTTACATGAATTTGGTCTTGGACTCCTTGATATTATTCAAATGTTATGTTTCCATAGATATATTCCAATAAAGTGTGATTTTGTCATACTAATTGACACTTGTGGGAGATGGAATTTCAATAATAAGGATATTTTTGGTTTATGGTAATAGCTTGTGGAATGGTAATAGAATGGGGAGAGGATACACAATCCTCATAGAATATACTAGGATAACATGTGTTGAATCCAAAGTGCTCATCCTAAAGAACCATAGAAGGATCAAAAATATATTCAAATTAATTTGTAAGGCATGCATAAACAATGTTGTAATAGCCATGAACATATTTTGTATATGAATCCGATTCTAACTCAATAGAATCTGAATCTAATGTTGAGACTAATGTTGATTCTAATTTTGATGATAAATTTGATGTTAGTTTAAGAATAGATCCTTACTCTAACTCTAATTATTCATCCAATGGGTACTCTATTACAATGATGTCTTGTTAAATGTTTGGTATTGGACAAGTAACAGCTTGTAATGGCATGGTGGGCTCCACAAAAATTGGTTTGTTAGAGTGGGACTCCTCCATAATGGGAAAAATGTCAATAGGAAACTCATCAGAGATTGGCTTGAAAATAGGAGGCTCTTGAAAAATTGGTATATGGTTGAGGTAATAATTTGTCCAAAGGTAGTTATAATCATTAAGAAGTGACTCAGCAAAGACTAGTTCATGAAAGTGAGACTCCTCAAAAACTAGTATAGAATTAAAAGGTGATTCATCGTAGGTTGACTTATCATAAATGGTTTATTCAATAAAAACATCTTGGATTGGTTGGTTATTTTGGCCTTGGTTTCTAATGAGTTGGAAAATACTAGTTTGGAACATAGCATGGTCTTTGAATGATTGGTTTGGTTGAGGTTGTTATTAGATTAGTATTAGATGAGGAATGACTTATGGTTGGATAATGGTAGGGTATCGAGGATCATGATTTTTCACATGAGCCAAATGATAAAGTCTTAAAATAGTAATGACAAGGTGATGTGGAGCTTGATTGATTGCACAAGCCAAAAGACAAAGTCAAAAAAAGACAAGTTTAGGGCATTGTGGAGCATGGTTGTTCACACAAGCCAAATGATGAGAACCTAGTATATAAATAGAGTGATGGTGTGGTCCTTGAATATAAATGGTATGATGTGGTAGAGCTTGATTACTCGCATAAGCCAAAGCATCCAAGTCCTCCTCATAAACCATATCATCCTAGTCAGGGTTTTGAGTTGGATTGTAAGCTAGTCCTTGAATTTTTTCCCATATGGAATATTGTAGGGAGAATAATAAAACTCCTTAGAAAACCTATCTTTATAGGGGTTTTTAGTCAGATTTTGTGCAACCATTCTATCATAAGTTGGATTGTATGTGACTCCACCATAAGTGTAGCTAGACATCCACATAAATGATAAAATCTTTGAAAATAAAAAGGTTTAGAGTTTTTCAAACTCTAAAAAACTATGTCCAAAGTAAAAAAGGTTCAAACTTGGTTTAACTTGGTCAACAGTGAACTTGTATCTCCAACATGACCTAAAAATGGAGCTGTGTCTCAAAAATGGTTTGTGCTATAACTTGAAATAAAATAGTCTAACTTCAAATGTCTAACATCAAATTTCATATAGACAAAAGGTCAAGCATCTAAATAAAAAATATCATGTCAAAAGTCTAGGTCAAAGTGTTCTAAAACGGTTTATACTAAGAAAGGGAAAAAATTCACTAGGTCTTTTGTCCAAATATGGAGTCAAAATTTAGGCTCGAACAGGCTATGTTAGGACTTTTGGCTAAACAACATCAAAATCTAGACTTGAAATAAAGGTATGATGTGAATTTGAATCAATCTAACAAGTTTTAAAATAACTTTGACATACACCTAACATATGGAATCAAACATAAACATGATCAGTTGGCATAAGGCATGAGGCAAAAGGCATTTAGAGAAATTGTGTTCTCCCAAAAAAAATCACAAATAATGATGGGGATAGGTGCTTAACAAACAAACAATCAATAGTCTTCAAATTTAGGTAATCGATTAACTGAAGTTATGCAACCCAAAAGAGAAATATCTATGTATTAACCCCACAAATTGAGGCCTCGATTGAAATCAATCAATGTTTGAATCCAAACATAACAAGGTTAATTAAAAAATCAATTTTGAAAACTAAGATATAGCCAAATACGCGAGACAAGATTGGATAGCATGACGATGCATAAACAAGGTCCAAATGATATATGTGACATGGTTTGAAAAAAATGGTTATTAGCGTAATAGTAAATAAGTTTTTAAATAAATTGAATGGCTTAATGGCATAAGCATGCTCGAATGATGTGATCAATGTTATGTTTCAAAGACTCAAAGGCAAAATGGTTTGATATGATTTTAGTAGCGTAACACTACCCTTAGTAACTCAAATGACACACACACAAATAAAGTTACAAAAAATTTAAGGCACAAGTGTGGTGTAAAATGGCCAGCATAATGCCTCTTTAGATAAAAGAGTGATGTATAAAAAAATTGGGTTTGACATGGTTATAAACAAACAATCAGGGTTTATTCTCAAAACATACCAAGCAAAAATGACTAAAATACACTAAGTATAATCGTCCAAATCCTAGCAAGGGTATGGAAATATGGGGTTGACTAAAATAAATTTTTTTTGAATATTCTAGATGGATGAATTGTAAAATTACTTTCATTCCATGATGCAAAATAAGTGCACTTTAATT
Organism: Torreya grandis; assembly: GCA_037957365.1. Lineage (NCBI taxonomy): Eukaryota > Viridiplantae > Streptophyta > Pinopsida > Cupressales > Taxaceae > Torreya > Torreya grandis. Next base: position 874,092 of record JARHVA010004883.1, on the reverse strand, counting down.
GGGTATCTATGGCACTTGGTTTGTTACAAAAAGGTCTTGTATTTTTTTCAACCACTACATCCATCACTTGCTTAATGTAGTGTGATGTCCAAAGTATAGATATGTCTCATGTGCAAATCCAACACTAGAAGGTGGTTTAACCACTCAAACGTCTTATCCTAGTGGGAGTGGTTGAAGTCAGTGTTATGAGATGAAACCCTGAGTCAAAGCTTCCCTAAAGAATTTATGGGAGGTAATGAAGTCCCCCTCATAAGCCAAGTTTAAATAAAAATAAATGACTTAATAGAAAAAATATAGGGTAATTTTAATGTCACCCAAATATTACAAGTTTTTGGGGAGTGCTTTAGACAACAATATTTTTTATGCCTTGGACTAGGCATGTTTTCAATAAGGACGGTGCTTTTGATTCTAAAAATTCTCTAAAGGGGATGAATGAAAGAGCATACATGAAAATTCCTTCTTTTTTCCAATCAAATTCTACTTAAAAAACTATTGAAGACAAAATTTGACAAGTGAGTTAAATTTTAAGCACCAAATGAAAGATTAGGTGATTTTCTTTTGACCCCTTGGTCTTTAGTTGTAACATTGAAAGAAAAAATTTTCAAAACATTTACCTAAGCATCTAAATTTTCCATTAAGCACCAAAAAAAAGTTCTTAGTACATTTTAAAATTTCAAAGAAGGTCTAAAAAGCATGTATTAACAAATTTCAAGCTCGATCCTACAATGAAAAAGTCAATATGTCCTTTAGCTTTGAAGCTAATTTGTAAATGAGTGAAGTAACTTCTCAAAACAAGCTCTCTATTTCAAAATCACTATTACACATTCAATATCGTTGTTTCTCTACAAAATCAAAATTACCAAATATAAAACACAAAATCATTGTTATTTTGACAAAATCACTATTGTCTAATATGAAATCACTACACAGGGTGAACAATATCATTATTTTGAGACAAAATAACTATTTTGGTAAAATTGTTGCTTAGGTGAATGAAATCATTGTTCTGATAAATGATATCACTTCCTAGGGATATGAAATCACTTTTTAGCAAACAAGAATTTTGTTACAAAATCAGTACGGTGACAACAATGATATTGCAATAAAGAGCAAAACTAATATTATCAAAAACAAAAATACAATAATAAAAAAAATAGAATTTTAACTTAAAATTTCACTCTTTTGACTCCACTCCAATATTCTGCATAAAATTGGTTATTAGGTTTCTTAAAAGAGCCTTTGTGAGCAAATTTGTGGGGCTAGGGTCCCACTAGGCATGCCATTATGTGAACTAGGAATTTGACTCAAGAGAGGATGGTTAGTATCGTGTTAGTTCCAAAATGAAAAAAAAATGAAAGAAACACACTAACTAGAATAACATTTCTAAGCCTAGACATTAGGTGGGGCTTAATAACAAACACACATATGAAAAAAATAACTAAAATGCAAAGAAAACCTTTCTTCACCTTCCTTGAATGCTCCAAATAATTTGTTGAAGTGGCTTGCTTATCTTGTGCTCAATGAGTCTTCATCAAAGGAGGTTTGACTATCTCCTCTTATCCTTGACACATTTGTGATGTCTTTGGCTTTGGCTTGGATCAAAAATTTAGCATTATAAAACTAATTACAATGGATTTTTTAATTATTTGTGGATTACAAATTTGCATTATTCAAGCTTAAAATTCAATAGGCAAGGCCTCCTATTTACAGATTCTGCAGAATGGTTAGAATGAACCTAAACCATCCATCTCAAGATGAAGATGTGTGGCTAAGAATCCAGTTAATTTTTGAGGAAAAATCAATAAATTCCTTCATAAATATTTTGGATAGAGAGGCAATAAAAAGGCATGGAGGGTCTTAATGAGGCATGGGGTGGCTTAATCCTAATATTTTATGCATTTATGGCCTAGGGATGCCCTCCCAAGAAATAATGTCATTTGATGATGCAGATATTCAATATTCATTTCTAAAAATAAATATTCAAAAATCTCCATGGAATTCTCAATTAGGCTCATGATTTGAATTAATTAGCTTTAAGCATGATTAGTCATTTTGGTGCAAACCTTAACTCTTTGGTGCAGAAATTAATCAAATTAGTCAAAATGTCTTATTATTGGCTCAAAGTTTGACTGGATTAGAATTATAATTCTATGTTAGATGTATTGGATCTATTATCCCATTTAGGATATTTTCAACACCAAATAACAAAGGCACATGTCTCATGCAAGAGATTTGATATAAAAGAGCAATGCAGGGCACCTAGGTGTAAAATTGGCATTTTGACTTAAAATGATCTGATCAAATTTAGTTGCTTCATAAATTACTTTGCCCCATTTAATGATACCTTGGCCAAAATTATCACTTGAATAAAATTCAATTTCAAATCCTTTAATGTGATTTAGTGTTTTTAGGCCAAATTGTACATTTTGGTGGAAATTGGTCAAAAGCCTCATTGATGGTCATTGGTGGCCAAATTTAGGTGTCTATAGTTAGAAGCAAACTAAAGGTAGAAATCCTTGGATAAGTTTGGGCTTATCAGGACTTGAACTTCACCAATTTCTTTCTTGATGTCCTTAATGGCTTTATTAGTTCTTCTTTCCAAGTGATTTTGGCATCCTTTTTCAGCACATCATTCAATGGTTTGATAATTTCTATAAAACTATAAATAAACTTCCTTACAAAGTTAAGTTTTCCAAATATTGATTTTAGTTTCTTCCTAATGTTAGGAGACTCTATTTTTGATATAACATCTACTCAATCCATATCTATAAATATTCATTCCTGTTTGATAACATGGCCTAACAACTTTCCCTTAGTAACACAAAAAATACTCTTCTTTGGGTTAAGGGAAATCCTATACCTTCTGCACCTTTCAAATACCTATTGTAAATGCATAATGTGGTCTTCCCTATCCTTAGAAAAGACATTCAGATCATCCATATATATAATGATCCATTTACCTACCAAACCTTAGAAAGCATGATCCATGGCCCTTTGGAATGTTACTCCTATGTTGATCAGTCTGAATAGCATCCTCTTGTATGAAAATGTGCCTCATTTGGTAGTAAACGTAGTCTTCATCCTATCTTCCTAGTTAACTAATACCTGGTTATACCCTAAAAATCCATCAATAAAGGACATCGTATCAGAACTAGAAACACTTGTATAACTTGGTCCAAAGAAGGCAAAGGATATTTGTCTTTTTTATATGACTTATTTAACACAACCTTATTTCACCATTCATTTTTCTAACTAGGACAAAATTGGTAACCCAAGTAGAATGCCTAATGGGAAATACAATCTTTGCATCTAACAACTTTTTAACCTCTTTGAAAATAATTGGTTCTAAAATAGGATTGATAGGCCTCTAATTTTGTCTAAAATGTTTTTAGCCTTTCTTCAAGGGTATGGTATGAGTTATGACTTTTTGTTAAAAAATCTTCAAGTCATCATAAGACCATGATATTATGTCCTTATAACTTGTCATCAAGTCTTTGGATTTCTTATCTTCAATGCTTGTACATGTTGTTCCAATATTAACTAGCTAAGGTTGATCTTGAGGTCCAAGATCAACTACCTTGTAATCCATCCTACTTACATTGGGAATCCTAGTGTTCTCAACCAACTTATCCTAGTCAAATAACCTCTCCAAGGTAATCATGCCTTTTGTAATTTTGTTGTCATTCAGCTAAATGACTTTACCATAAAATCTTCCATCCTCTTCAAGAGTATGCCCATTGGCCTCATCTATGACATATACCTCAAACACTCTTGAATTAGTCATGAAACCCAAAATTTGTTTTTCATCATTAAAGACCTACAACTGGTTCACATTATCTAAGATTAAGGGACATAGAACTAGCCTCAATGCTAAAGTTTGGAGAGTCTTGGCTTGGCTTAAGGTTGGTTACAATTGAGGCAAGCTCATCAAAAAAAAAATTATCCTCCTTAGGGATGGAGATAATATCAAAAGCATCAAAAGACTCAAATAAATCTTAGAATTTAAACTTGTATCTCTCGAGGTATGATAATTTGCATTGGTATCTACTTTTTACCTGATTGACTACTAGTTTTAAATCACCTTGAACCAATAGTTCTTTGACTTTGTATTCGATGGAAAATTTCAAATCTAATATCAATGCTTTATACTCTACAAGGTTATTGGTGCAAGGAAATTAAAGTCTATAAGAGGCATAATATATCTTACCAACAGAGTTGGTTAGGACAACTCCTACTCTAGACCCATAATTACATCTAGCCCTGTTAAAATGCATCTTCCATAACCTAGGCACAATATGAGAAGGTTTAGAACTACTTATCTTAGCATTTTCAAGAGTGAAAACTCCCAAATCAAATTCAACTATGTTCACCTTTTCATTCACAACATTGTATTTTGTGATCATATGTTTCATCCTTAGTTCTCTTTCCAGTCTAAATTGGTTTGGTACTCCCTTCCATGGTAGCCAGAAATGAGAATAATCTATGGATATATATCCATTCATGGCCTTTGTCTATTCCCTGATTAAAAATAACCCATAAGCATCAGGTATGTAAACAACTTGTATATCAATAAATTGCTAGACTCTAGGCTCAGAAGCAAGCTACGTATGAACATTTAATAATTCCTCAACTACCTTGACTCTAGACTTATCTAAGTAAAAAATATATCAAATTCTATAGGAGTCAAGCCAAGTTTTATAAATACCTACTGGCATAATGTTGGTATATGCACCATAATCTAACAAATAGTTGTGTAAATTCTTACCAAACATTCTGATAATAAGTAGAAAAGGTTGGGATTTTGTCTTAACTTTGTACATATCAACATTGGCATTATCAATTTTAGATGGCTTGTTAGGTTTATTAGAGAATGACTCAAGCAATAGGTCCCTTTGATCAGTGATCTATGTCAATTCATGCAACATGATGTTAGCCTTTATTTTATTCATGTCCTCCACAATATTATACCCAATTTTATTTGAAGAAATAAATGTATCAGAATTTTTTTAGAAGTACTTCTCTTTAGAGGATCTAGGTTATTATATGAGTAATGTTTGGAGGAGTGCCAAAAAATTTTGGAGGTGTTGAAGTAGTCAAGGGTTGATTCTTATCTCTATTATTTATAGGTTAGGTCTTCTTTAGGAACTATTTTAAAGCATAAACTTCTTCAAGAATATTATCAAGTTCATTATCTTTTTGGAAGGAGAAGTCAAACATCTCCATCATAAAGACTTAGTCAGTAGATTTAGATCTTGATGTACCTGCACCAATTTATTTGTTAGGAACTACTTCAAATGTATCTATCTATTCTTTAAAGGCCTCAAAGGCTTTAAAAAATTCAATACAATCCATTTCACCATGTTTAATAGTATAATGAACTCTACAATAATCAGTTAATATAGCATCAATAATATTAATGTCCATGTTCTTCTTATCAGTAGATGATTCATTATTCTTATTGTTTATGGAAACTATCATTCTAGAATCTATTATTAGGTTTGTTGAATCCTTTAAATGAGAAATTCCTACCTGAGCTTTCTTTAGTATGGATAACCTACTTTTGTAACTAAATAAAATTAGTGCTTAGCTTTTGTACCATATTTAAAATAGAGTCATTCTCACTCTTAGGAGTTCTTGAATTATTATCCTAATTATTATTATTACCATTTTATGCTACTAAAGTATTTTTATCATTTGGATTAAATCTAGTTGTAGCATGGTTCAAAAATCGTAAGTTATGATTGAGAGCAACATGGCTTAAGGGTAATTGATTCAAAGCTTGGATCTAAATCAGAGCTGGCATATTCTTATTGTTATTAGGAAAGATATTCAAGGTGGGCATATATGGGTTGACATTGGGGATGGAGTAAGACAATTGACCTTGGGGGTGAATTTGAATATTGATGATCACTGATTCACAAAAATCTAATGTTAGAGTATTCATAGGTCCAACATCCCTCTTTATGAAATTAGAGGTCATGGGATCTAAAGCATCTTTATATATTTTTAGAGCCAAAACATCATCAAGCTTTTATGGATCTATGGTTCGGCTATACATATTTTGTAACCTAGCATTCAATGCTCTTATAGGTTCATTTTCATCCCTTTTGATAGTGGTAAATTATTGGTATAAGATACAAGGACTAATAATTTTACCAAATTGGTCAATGAAAACATTGTTAAAATGGTCCCAACTATTGTAATTTTTAGGTAAATTTAAAAACCATTCATAAGCAACATTATTAAAAGTAAAAGGAATTAGTCTATAGAATACATCCTCATGGACTACATTTAGTAATCTTAATGCAATTTTTAATGACATAATGTGTTCCTCTACAGTTATAATACTAGTTAGACTAAATGTTAGAAAATATTTCTTAGGGTTATGAGGAAGGTCATGTATTATACCTGGTACATTGATAGGGGAGCCACACAACTAAGCCATACCTTGATTAAGGTTGAATTCAGGAGTACCTTACAGTGGTTAATTTAGCAAAGTCTTCGAACGTCTATATCGACCTTTGTCTCCCCTAGCTCTCCTATGGATTCTAGGTCAATTAAAAGTTCTCTTATTTATGAATGTGACCTTGTTCTAATTCTTGGCAATTCCATCTTGATAACTTTGAATTCTATTTGAAATACAATGTGCTAAATCAATCTTTACAAATAAAAAATATTAAACTTGCACAATAAGTGAATTTTTAAAAGATTCATGTAAATAATAACAAAGGACTAAGATCTTCAACTAAACTAGCTCAAAGATATGTCCAAATATGTAAATGTAAATGATCTTCACAACTCTTAGCTTAAATAGGCTCAAATTTACAAAAAATTTATGAATATTTAACCACAATATCATTACTAACCTCAAACTTATTGAATTGACAAAGTTAAATCCATATTTACCATAACCAAGTGTATACTTTCAAAGAACATTTGTATTTGTCTAAAGAAAGCAAAAAGATGGGTCTGAAACTGTGAAGATCACCAAACTTTACACAATTATGCTAAAAAAGTACAATTATGCAAAGAATAAAATGGTCTTTGATCAAAATATACCAAAACATCAAGGATCCTATAAATTCACAAGGATTTGTTGAGACCCGTCTTCTAATGCTAGTAGAGTTATGCCTGTTGATGCCTCTAGGTGTATCACATGTGATCTTAGTGTTTAAATAACACTTCTCATTTTATAACTCAAAGAATTTATGGCATGAGTAATATGTTGTGGTAATCCAATTACCTATGATGAAATAAAAGCAAAGCAAGAAAACTATTCCACAATATTTATAAAACTTGGTTGTTGGGAGCCACCTTGGTCTTCTCAACAATCTTTGCAAAAGATGTAGTAATCTATACTGATATCAGTGAATTGAGATCAAATTCTAATATAAGAATATTCTAAAATGAATATTTATAATAGAAGCTATGCTAAAGTGATATGGTTAAAAAAGGAGAAAAAGGGAAGGGTAGGGAAAAAATAAAATATGATACTGATCTCTACCTCAAACATCATGACAAGGTTTAAATTCCAATTGAGCATACATTTAACCAATGTATAACATGAAATAGCATATGCCCAAATATTACCACACACTAGGAAAGTATCTATGTATAGTATGAAGAAGTACAAGTAATAACTAGCTTTACTGTAAATGTTTACTACTGCAGTCAAATATCATATGCACATCTTTATATAGAGAAAATAAAACAAAGTAAACATTTAATCTATAATTTGCACAAATTAGTAACCTTATATTAAAGATGCACATCCAAAACTCTTAAAAACCATTCAAATTTGAGATTTAGAATAGAAAATTTAGAGAGAAGCTAAGTAACAATTCACACAAACAAAATGAGACAAAATTCTCAAAATTTTATGCTTGTGTTAATTACTTTAAATTTTACACTAGTTTTTATATCTCAAAAACTCCCTCCCTTTTATAAATGACAATGTTTCTTTTATAGACTTCAAGGAAACATTTTGATGAGTTACATCAACTTAAAAATGTATAAAATGTAAAGGATAACTGTCCTTTCTACCAAATTTCTAAAATACACTAGACTTTATAAAATAGACTAAACTTTAGGCAAATGTGCTAACAAGTTGCACATGCCTTTACAAAATAATATTCTATTTTAAAAATTTACAATGCTTCCACAAAAGGGAATATTCCTAACTAACTAGTGGACCCTGTGCTGATGAAGTCCCATAATCTTGTTTAAGTAACCTCATTATCTTTTGATTATACTCATCAATAAGTCTCAAATTGACTATAGGTTCTAGGAGGAACTCGTCCTCTTGATCCACCAAATCCCTCAGGTCCCTATCATTTCTCTTCAAATCCTCCTTAATGCTCATTGTCTCAGCTATCTTTTCTTCTATAGTTAGGATCATATCCATAATCCTACTGTTGTCAGTTCTAAACCTTCCTTGGACTTTGTTCTTTACCTCTTGTATGACCAAAGTGCTCCTATACTTGAACTCACCATCAGCTATGATGCCCATAGAGCTAAGCTTTGTAGGATTGGTAATCATGGCCTTAAGTAATTATTCAATTCTATCCACCATCTCTTTGTCATCCTTTATAAGTCTTCCCAAGCTCTTGGACCACATGCTCAAACCATTAATTTTATCTATAATCAACCCTAGGATGGTGTTGAGATATATAATGCCTATGGTATTAAAAATAGAGATCTTATCCCTTGTCAAGATGCCAATTAAATCCTTTATCTTATCTTTGGAATTCTTCCATTGGGTGATTAGGCCCTTGGTTACTGCATCCTATTGGTTTAATGTACTTTGTCTTGCCCTTATTGACTTCAGAGGGTCAAACATGTCATAAAATGATTACTCAAACATTTCAATCATTGTATTTATAATATACAAAACAACTTGTTTCTCTAGATTCTCCTTTTACCTTTGTATGTTCTTTCTTTGTTGTTTCATGCCCTTGATACCAGTTTATAGCTGGGCACTTTGAGCCTATGCAACCTTAATTATATCTTCCTAAAAAATAAGGTGCTCATCTAGTTTCTAACCCTCAAATTGAGTCAATCCAATGAAGGGTTCCACTTTCTAAAAAGTGAACTCCTCCCCTATAATCATGGCTATTTTTTCAAAAACTCTTTGCAAGATAGCTGTAGTTGGGTCAAATTTGACACCAACTAAAGAGTGTGTAATATTTGGAGGATTTGGAGTCTCATTTTTGAGCCACTTGAATATCCAAGATCAACTACTTGTCTTTCCTTCCCTTCCTTTTGTAGCTCCATAATCCATTATTTAAGCTCCACATGAACATGGATGTTAACAAACTTTGTAATTGGCCATTAGTGGTGTAGAGTTGGGATCTTTTGAAACTTTCCATACATGAACCAATATAAAACCATTGGTCCATGAATAGGATTCTCATCATTAAAAAAATTAACCTCACTCAAAGGGTGAGTGAGGGTTAAATTTGGCCTCTTGGTTTCTATAGGTACCAAGGCTAGCTCAACCTTTCTCTTATGTGGGGGAACCACTGAGACTACATCCAAAGCCATCCCTTTCCCATTTTTCCTTTTTTTTTTCTTCATCTTTAATTTGAGGTTTCTCTTTATGCACCTCTTCTTCATCTGATTTGTAAGCACTAGCTATTTCCTCCAAGGCATCTTCCAATGTTTCCCTAGGATCCATTACAATCATGTCAATTAACTCAATAGGTAACTCTAGCTTCTCAAGTTGGGTAGAAGATGATGCCCCTTCACAAGGTCTTGCTTCAAGTCTCTCTTTTCCTAAACCTTATGTAAATTTTTCCCCTACCTATTCTAGAGGAGTCCTAGAAGATGTTCCTAGTATAAAATGGTACTATAAATGTCCCATCTTCCATATTTCACTAGCTGGCTTCTCATCACTCATCAATCTAGCCTCAATCCTGATATTGTGCTTCATCAATCTTGCTAGGACTTCTAAAAATGAATATTATTAGATGTAAATTAAATCACAGACATTGATTTGATGTTCATATTTCATGTTAATCTATTTGGCTTTCAAATGTTTCACAACATTATCTTGGGGGTCCCAATGTCTCAAATCATCAAGCTATAAATTGAATGAGTTCCTATGTTTAGAGATGGTGTCTACATTGTCCCAATTTTACAACACATTTTTACTAATAGTCAAAGGGGAAGGATGGAGTATCCCCTTCCTTTTTACTTTTCATACACCATTAATACCATTGAACAATTTGTATGCTATCTCATGTTCAACTAACTTGGTGGGTACATAAAATGGAATTTTAAGTGGTTAATATAAGGTTCCCTCTATCCTAATTACAGTGCAATCAGGATAGAACCAAATATCCCTAATAATTTCCACATACTTCTTGATTAATGGACTTATCCTCATCATAGGTATCCCTATAATAGCTTCTACTAAAGCTGGGTATACATAGTCACACATGAATTATATGTGGTCCCTATACTTGAATATATACAGTTTGGAATAGTAATGGGAGACTATTTGCCTTCCATTAGGTGACCAATTTTTGATGTTAGGGATTTTTTTAATGGCTAATAAGGCATCCAAAAGACAAGACATCATACATAAGTGATTTGTAGTCTTCTTATTTATGGTAGAGAATTATTGCTTCAATCAAATATTGATCATCTCACCTAATGGGGGAGTAAGTCCATTTTCAATCATGAAATATATATAAGGGACCCATATTTTGTTGACATAAGTGGTGGAGGGGGGTGCAGATAATTTTTTGAGTAAATTCATAATCATTCTAATTCTTACCTTGAATTGGATGATTGGGATCTTTCCAATGGGGTCCTGGATCGCATGGGTTCCTAAATACATCCATGGGGCAAGGCTAGGTTTTCAATCATTTTTTATACACCATTTCCTAATTGTGGGAAAATATACTTGAGGTATGGGAAGTTTGTAGTAACTTTCAAATTCAATGGGGAAAATATAATAAACCCTTTCAAAACTATGCGCATGCACTATCATGTCTTGTTCAATTCTACAATCCTTAAAGACAGGAGCAATAACATTGATAAAATGAAGTACCTCTAGTTTCACAACCACATGGTGAAGACTGATCTTCTGGATGGTGACCATGTCATAGTATCTTTGGTGGACTGTGGCATTATTTTCATCTTATTTGGTGACTACTTGTATCTATTAAATGGTCCAAAAAATCTTGGACCAATTATTATCCCTAGTATTGAACACTACAACATCAAATTTAGTATCCTTGAAGACTCTTCCTTTTATGTCCAAAGTCAAATACATCTCTATGTCCTCCATATTATTTTGTTTTCATGCTACCATGATTGTGATATTTATAAATTTCTCACTAGTATTTTACAAATTTCTTTTGGATCAATTTTTACTTGTTCGAGTGATAATTGAGCTCTCTCTGGTTTGACTGTGACCAAATTATGACTTCTATAGATGCTAGGGATTTTTTAAGGTTTTTCAATATTTAATGGTGATGGTTATTTTCACTCTAGTGAGTTCATGCCTTAGACTTGATTAGGAATTTTGCATTTTTACCCTTTCTTTTTTTGAGCCCATAAAATCTTTGGTTTTGTCCTTTTCTGCTTATGTAGAATCTATATGGCAACTTTATGGCATCCAGTTTGATTTTTTGTATCATTTTTTTCATAAATTATTTAAAATTTGATCATTACCTTTTAAAATTATTCCTTTTATTTCTCACCATTGGATCAATCTATACGGATCAATGCAGATCATTGATCTTGATCCTGCTAGTTACATGCCATTGGCTATATTTTTTATTGAGCCCCACATTTATGCCACTTGGTAGTCCTGCGAGCCTTCTGAGCTTCATATCTTTGTCAATTCCATTTTTATTGCACATGTGCCACATGGTATTCTTGTGGATATTTGGGTATTATGTTTAATATTCCATAGTTATCTCACTCCATCAGATCATCTTGTCCCAATTAGATGTGAGTCATCAATCCTAAAAAGTTGCATGAACTTTAAGGTAGCACGGGACCATGTAAATGACTTAGGTTAAATACTTTATTCTAAGGTTTTATTTCATGTTAATAAACATAAAATAAACCTTAGGCTGAAATATTTAAGCTAAGTTTAGATCATAGTGAAAGGGGACCTGATATAATAAAGAGGACCTAACTTAAGGCTTTTAGTGCATTAATAAATACAAAGCAAACCTTGGGACAAATACTTTAAGCTAGGCTTCATAATATAGTACCTTGAATTTTTTCAAGCCTCACTAATAAACCTATAAAATATTTTGAAAGACCATGGGGGTATATATATATAGACTAAGAATAAGGTTTTGAACTAAGGTCTAATCTAATGTTAAAAAAAAATCATGATTCAACATTATGATAATATCCAAGGTAAGTCTATGGTATTCATAATTATCCCCCATGTAAATTTAAATTTTAAGTCAAAACATAGCTTCTAATTAATCTGAAACCAATCTTAACATTGACACACAAAACTTCCAAGTATGAGTAAGGAAAATAACATTTTAACTTACCTAAGTGAGATTGGTTTATGATCTTGAATTTTGACAGTCTCACGAATGTTAATGATGGCCTCATAGACATCAAGGAAATTTGTGTCAACATCAAAATTAAGCTCTAGCAATGTATCATTAGGGTTTAAATTTGAAGGCCTCATGGATGTTAATGATCGCCTCATAGATGTCAAATGATGAGTGTGAGAATGACAAATTTGAGTCCTATAGAACATAATAGGCCCTGTGGAAATTTTGATCCTTTACGCATCATTTGATCAAATTTATATGAGAAAGTGTGAACCATTTATCATGATCTAAGTAGTTAGTTATGTTTGGTTCCTATAGTCACAAATGGATTAGGTAAGCTCGGGACCTCATAAAATTTAGACCAAGATTTAGACTAATTTTTTGTTCACATAATAAATACAAATAGGACTTAGGATTAAGTTTATAAGCTAAGTTACAACATAATAAATCATGGACCCTTAAAATAATTAAAAGGACTTAACATAAGCCTTTATCCTAAGGTTGCATTGTATTGATAAATACAATAAAACTTTAGAGTAAGACTTAGGTTAAGTCTATGTCATAACAAAGGGGCGCCCTCTTGATTTTGAATCATCCAATCTTTGGTATCCACATAATCATGGGATGTTGATCATGAACCAAATTATCAATCATAATTGGTCATATGGGTTAAAGATTTGGACTCATCGAGTCCATATTGCATTGTCTAATCACTTCACCCAAATGCATGTGGGTCATAGAATTATAGATACACATGTGGCTTAATTTAGGGCTCAAGGTAAATAAGTCTTAGGATAAAGTCTTAGGAATAAGGTCTCATTCATGTTATTTAACATGAATGAGGCATAGGGCTAAGATTATAGAGTAAGCTTGTGCAAATAAATTCAGACCAAGCTAAGAACTTAAAAGGATCCTGCAAACATTAATTTTGGACCACGTTATAATAAAAAAGGGGACAAAGGAGCTCAAGACATAAATGGGACCAATCTTATAATTTTTAGGCTAAGTTTTGGTCATTTTTAAAAACATGACCAAGCTTTAGTATAAAAATTAGGCTTAAGTCTATAGCATATTTAAAATTTTCCCACATAAATTGTTCACGTCATTGGTTTAAAATAATCTTGTGCTAGGGTTTCTTTATGAGGTTTTTAGTAAGCTTGAACTTGGATTTATCTTGAATGTTAATATTCCAAAGGCTATTAAAAGGTTAAATTGAGATAAAATCATTAAAATTATGAAACCTAGGTATGATCCCATCAAGCAGAGCTCCATTAAAATTATGATCTAACTATAGAGATCCATTGTTAGAAATATTAGGCAAAGATAAAGTAGAACCATGAACACAAAAAAATAATGAGACCAAGGGGTGGATGATCTTCAGATTAAAATAATGTGCAAAACACGTTAATGATGTTTTGGTCAAGTGAATTTCAACTTCAAAATACAATTTTTGAATAATTTTAACACAAAGGTCCCCATTTTTTAGGAATGGAGGTATGTTGCCCTCAATAGGTAGGCTAGAAATCCTCAACACCTCGTTGTGATGAGAGTTTTATACATACCAATAATCTAAGGAGGGATCAAGTTCGATGTAGTTCTCCCCACCTAAGTACTAGTGGAAGTGCAAGTGAAGCTATTATGAATGTCGGTTTGAATGCTTTTGTGTGGAACCTAAGACTATAAATATGAGTATTATAAGCTTGGGATGGTTGTAGATGACTTCATGTAGAAGAAGGGTAGAATAGGGATTGATACCCTTAACTATGCACAACTTGTTTTGAGCTAGTTTGTGTTATTTTTATCTAATTTCTTTCTAGTAAATAAAGGGTTAAAAGTCATGTATATATATTTTTACATCACTTTTGCATGTCTTAAAAGAGGTATAAGATAACCCTAGGTGGTTATTGATTTTAAAATATAATGGTTGGTGGCCAAATGTGGGAAAAGGACAATAGTGCCCAAACTAGTACACTAGTGCCATTGGAGCTACTATCCAAATTATGGTGCTAGTGTCTAGATGGAAAAAACTGAGGCATTAGGGGTCAGGATGCTAATGTGAGGTGCTGGGAGTGCTTTAGGGATGTTTAGAGATGTGTGTGGCCCAAAATAAGGATGGATAAGTGTCTAAATAAGCCCTAAGATAGGTCTAGGGATAAGCTAGGGATGGGTGGTCTCAAGTAACCCTCTTGGCACTCAAGTGTCATATTTATATGATTACACGTATTGATATTCTCTCTTGTATGACTTGTTAGAATGTCAATCTCCCTAATTTTATGTTATAAATATTTCATTATGATTGGGGTAGACAAGATTTTGGCACCTTTGTGTCCCTAATAATAATTTTGTATATGTTAAAATATTATTTATATAGTACCTTAGTATTGTACACTTAGAAAACACCTATCATGGTTTTAAAATTTAGTTCTAGACCTAAAAACTATCGAAAAGCTTGCTTTCACTATCTCTTTGTGCCTAATTTATTATCTCTTAGTTTAACCATTGTTATTATGATGACCAGGACTTTTATACTATGAAAAAATATCTAAACCTAATTATTTCTTTCATCATCATTTCTAGACCTATACTTGTTTCCTATCTCACTAGACACTTGCATCCTAGATAGATACCTTTTACCGATGCAAGTGTCCACTTTTCCTAAAAAGTTTTCAATAACCAAAATTCATCCAAATTTCAAAATAAATGTATCCTAAAAGTCGACGTAAGTGATTTAATGTGGGATATTTATAAAAGGCATTGGTATATATAAAATATCAACCCTCATTCATTCCTCACCTTGAAATCACATTCAACTCATAACGAAATATACCAAGAAGCACTTAATCAAGAATTGAAGTGATCAAATCCTTCTCATTCATCCCTATTCATATATCAATTATATGATCAATAATTTTGTAAGTCTGAAGAATTCAAGAAGTATCCTATGAGATATATTTTAAAATTTATAACCTAGATCATTGCATGACTTAGCTTATGGAAGCCCTATATCATGTGTATTATATCCATATGTTTTATAAGTAATATCATCAAGATCATTCCAATATTTTGTGTTATTATAATCATAATCATCAATTTAATCAATAGTATAAGAAAGATGTAACTTCTTGGTTGTTCTTAAAATTTTGATATACCATTTTGAGGATCTATGTATGAAAAATTTATTATACCATATATTGGAGTTTCCTTCTTGACAATGTATTTTTCTTGAGTATGTTCATAGTTGTCAAATGTGGCATATCATTTGTATTAGAGAAGAGTCATATATCTTTACTTGAACACTAGGAAAATATGTAATTTTTGCTTTGAATTCTTTATCTTTTTATAACATATCTTATTCTAGATTTTCATTTTTAATATTTTCGTGCTCTAATTTTTGCATTTAAAATTGTGTTTGTTTTGAATTATTGTTTGGTACTCATAATTATTATTTATGCACTTGTGATTTAGGAGATGTACTCATAATATGAGTGGTTTTATTGATCATCACCATCTTTGAGGCTTTGTATTTTACTCTTTAATGAAAAACAACAATTTATATGATGCCCATATATTCTATGATATGAACAATAGTATTTGGATCTCCTTATAAGATGTAGAAGAGGTAGTTTTATCACTTTTATTTGATACATTTATCTAAAGATTTCATTTGGACTCTTAGTATCCTTTGGTATAATATTTGAATCACTTATTTTAAATGTTTGTTTTTTTAGCTTTTCATTTTAATATATAACTTTTTTAGGCACAACATTTCTAGATGAATATGCAAGCACATGATTAACACTAGCATATTTTGGATTATGTAGGTATGTAATTTTATTTTCTAATAATATGATATTTGAATTGAAGTTATTTTTAAAGTCTTCAATTAACTTTCTCATAAATATGATTTGATATTTTAGTGCTTCAATAATAAAAACCTAGGTGCTTCGAATTGAATATGAATACACACACCATTTAAAGGAAAAGTGGAAGGGGTTTGAGAAAGAATAAGTATAGTAAGATGGGTGTCACCTTACCCCTTGGAGTAGTGATAACATGGACTTAGTTAGATTTGAAGTAGGTATCACCCTCCTTAGGGTTATGAGGAGGAAGAGGCTCTTTTTTATCTATTTTAAATGTTCTAAATACTGAGATGAGAATAGGATAATAGAGACATAAATACTATATAAAATAATCCAATTTGATAGGAAAAAATAAGAAATAAATAATTACTACATCCTGAAACCCTAGAGAAAGTTATGGTTACACATGAAGACTCAGAGGCCAGTTTCACCAAATGTTTAACCCTATATTTAGACAATGGGGGATAAGGTTAACAATATAGATCTAACTCAACCAAAAGGGTGATAAAATAATATATAGTAGGCCAATTAATTTAAATTTTTGATAAATAAATATTCTAAATTATAATACAAAGATATCTTAAATATAGAAAGTACCAAATTTATAATATGTACAATTAATTATAGTACCAAAGACAAATGATACTTCATTAGGATTATTGTGTACAAGCAAATTTGGAACAAAAATAAGTGGAAAATATGCAATATTAGTATTTTTAATCAATTGTAAAATTTTATAAATTATATTTATATAGCTATGGACACTACTATTATATTTGGACACTACCATCGATTGTAGTGTCTTATCATGGTGTAAGTGTTCAGTATGGAATAATGACTTGATCTTGATGTGACCAACTTTATTATTCTAGGTTTTTGTCACCTTTTTGATGATATATTTAGATTTGGGATACAGGGTGTCGCTCTTTGATAATTAATTAAGCCCTATATCTTCACCTTTCTTCACCCTTAGAATGAGTCTTCTAAAAAATGGGTTAGTGGGATCACGGTTTCAAGCTAAACTCAATGACCCCTTTATCACTAAACATTTCCTACATAGACAATACTCTAAGGAGGGTCTCAAAATTATGTAATTCTCCCCTATGTGTAGGAGTGTGTGTGAATAATGGTGAAAGAAACTACATGAAAATGCATGGATTTATATATCTTGTAACCTAGCAAATATAATTCATGGGTTGTTACATTATGATTAAAACTATGTGTATGATTTCTCCTATGACTAATAAATAAATAGGGATAAATATGGTATAATAACTCAATTGTGAATATGATTGAATGAGTCTTGGTAGGTGTTTTCTTAGTATTTACTATATGATGAATATTAAGACTTAGACTTATATTTATACCACACCTTTTGAAAATATGTCATCATAGGGTTTAATAAGACAAATAGGCCAACCGTTAGGTTTCAAACTATTTACAATTTAGATGACTATTGGCAATTGGACACTAGATAAGGATATAGACACTATTGTCATCAGTAGTGTCCCTATGTGGTTGGTAATGTCTAGAGAGTTAGAAAATATGTATGGATCTCAAATTGACAGTGAATGACATATATCATATTTTAAGATTTATGTGTAGTACAAGGGACCTAGGTCTTCATAATGATATGGATTAGACTAAGAGATAACCATTTAGGCATAATGAAATGGTGAATGTGAGCCTTTTAGTAACAAGGAGGTTTAGAACTAAAGGGTAGATCCTTGATTGATATTTATCAAATGTACAAGAATGATATGCTATAAATATTTAGTTTTAGTATCTACAAAGATCAATTTGGTTATCTTATTATTAAATGTATTTATAATAATGGTCTTTATATTTTTATTATTTTTATTTTGTCTTTTCTTTCCTCCTAAATTAGAAATGAATCTCAATTATGACATGAAAGTCTTAGACATGTTAATTTTATGTATTTATGATATATCTTGTCATAATATCATGGTTGGAATTATTAATATCTCTCCTCATCATGAAACTTATGGAGGTTGCTTATGTAGTAAGCAACACACTCAACCTTTTCACAGACATCATGATGAAAAATCCTCTCATCCTTTAGAGTGTATCATAATGATATAAGCAGACCTCAGGGAGTTCCTTTTCTTAATAGATATTTATTTATTTTTAATTTTATTGATGATCATAGAATAATGATTTATAATTATTTTATAAATAAGAAATCTGAAATATTATCTAAATTTAAAGAATTTAAATTTTTTGTTGAAAACTCTTCTAGCCTAAAAATTAAGATACTAATAACTGATAATAACGGTGAATACATTAGTAAATAATTTAATTTATTTTTTATTTTACATGGTATTTAAATAGAGTTAACAACTCCATATTCTCCACAATAAAATAGAATTACTTAGAGAAAAAAATATGACTATCTCTAAATAGAAAAAACTTTATTAAATTAAGAAAGTGTTCATAAGTTTTTGTGGGCTGAAGCTATGAATAATGATATACATATTTTTAATAGAGTTTATACTAAAACCTTCCATATTTATACTTCTATATAAAGTGTTCTAATAAAAAACCAAGTGTTTCTCAACTTAGGATATTTGGAAGTCTTGCTTCTATATTTATTCTTAAGTTAAAATAAAGAAACTTGATCCTACTCCTTACTATTGAATTTTTGTAGGTTATGGAGAAAGAACTAAATGATTAAGGTCCATCTAAATGAAAATTTATTTAAAATAGTAATATTTAAGTTCTTAAAAAATCTTTCTATGAGCCTTCTATAAAACCCTCTCAAGTTTCCTCATATGAAGATCCAAACACTTATGTTCCTCCTTATGTAAAAACATATACCTTTAAGTTTGAGGGGGAGCCTTCTCCATTTCTTATTCAATATAAAAGACAAAATGCATTGAACCCTTAATTTAATCTTCTAATCTTAAAAATATTAATAAATAATTAGAAGTTAACATACTTATCATGTATTAATGACTCTTTATGATTTTGAACGTCAAACTTTTGAGGAAGACATTCAAGAATATAAATGGAAAGATTATATGAAATAGGAATATAGATCCTTAATTAAAAATTAAACTTGAGAACTTGTACCTCCTCCTAAAAGGAATATTGTTGGTTTTAGATAGTTTTATAGAATTAAGTATAACTGAATTGAGAAAATTGAAAATTTTGAAGCTAGATTAGTTGCTCGAATCCTTATTCAAAAACATGAAATTAATTATGTTGAAACCTTTTCTTTGTGGAAAAAATGAGCACTAATGAACTAATTATTGTTCTTACAGTTCAAATTGGTCAGTAAATACACCAAATAGATGCTATAAATAATTTATTGAATGGTGACCTAGAAAGAGAAATATATGTGACTCAACAAAAGGTTTTGAAGAACTTAAAATATAACATTTATGTATGAAAATTTAAAAATATATTTGTATGATTTAAAACAATCTCCTCGAACTTGGTACTCTAAAATCACAAATTGCTTTAAATAACTAGGTTTTTATTATTATGGTAATGATATTATTTTAAAAATTAAAAATAATCATATTATCTTAATTGTGTTATATGTAGATGATCTCATTATTGAAAGTCAAACTAGTTTGATTCTTAAATATAAATATAAAGTAAATCAATATTTTGAGATGATTGATCTAACCATGTTTCATTATTTTATAGGCATGACTATATTTTACGATACAAACTCTATTTTAGTATCTCAATCTTAGTATATATATAACATTTTTATTAAATTTAATATGATTGATTATAATATTATTTCTACATTGGTTGAAGTTGGTGTTATGTTTAGTCTAACATCTACATATGACAAAGATAATCCAACTTTATACAAACAATTAGTTGGAAATTTGATCTATCTAATTATTACTAGACTAGATATTTCTTATGTTGTAGGTATTGCTTCTAGATTCATGCAAGGTTCATATTTGAATCATTATAAATTGGCAAAAATAATACTGAAGTATATTAAATAAACATTTAATTTTAGTTTATATTAGTCTTCTACTAAAAAATGTTAATTTATATGGCTATTGTGATGTTGACCATGTTAGTGATGTTATTGATTACAAATCTAGTTATGAATGTGTTTAAGTTTGGTGTAGATATTATTTAGATTTATTATTAAAAAAAAAAAAAACTTATTATTCCTATCTTTTTTTATAAAAGTAGAGTATATAAGAGCTATGGAAGCTACTAAAAAATTAATGCAGTGGAAAAATTTATTAGAATAACTCCATATGTGTGTCTCTCATAATACAACTCTTCTCTATGATAATCAAAGTTATATAGAGTAGGTAAAATATCTAGTTCAATACCAAATAATGAATCATATTGAATTACATATGCATTTTATTTGATAAAAATTCTCTCAATAACGATATTGATCTGAATTATTGTCCTATAGATAAGCAAGTGGAAGATATCTTCACATAACCACTATGTACCGTAAAGTTTTGTAAGTTTAGAAAAATGTTGGGCCTCTCAGAATTTATATTGAAGGGGAACGTGCATGAAAATATCACCTCCTAATGACCATGTGCTATTTTCCCTCTCTATACTTCTATTATATTGTAAAAATATTTTGTAAGTCACCCTATATGACTTTTGTGTAAACTTTACTTTATATGAGCTTACGATATTCCCAGTAACAATTTTTTATTTTTTTTGTTATGAAGGTCATTATGTTATAAAAGGATCACAACATTTATAATCTTATCAATAAGAAACTATCTGATGTAGTCTCATTATCATGTTAGCCTAAATCACCCTATGTGGTATATGGATTGTTAATTCATTTTGTATAAAATGGTGGCTATTGCACATATCCTCACTAAACAATAAGGGAGAGTGTTGGAACATTAATATTTTTGGGTTTATTTTAGTGGCCCACATTGTTCCATAGTGAAAATAATAAATATTATATTTATACTTTAATTACAACAAAGTATTTAAAATGTATGTTGTACTAATAATAAAATTTATATTTATTATTAAATCGATAGGTGTTCCCTATAGTGGCATCTGAGGGGGGCATTGAAATGGTGTGATGGCGTGAGTGGGTTGGAAATTAATTAATTGGAAGCTGACTTAATTTAAAAAATTTAAAAAAAACATGGGAAAGTGTGGAAGAGTGTAATTAATAATTAAATAGAAGCCAACTTTTTGGGGAATATGAACCGATGTACCACTAAAAAAATGAAATTAATATACATATGTACAATATAAAATCATTCACCATTTCAAACAAGAAAAATATCAAAAGGCAAGGCAAAGCAGAGCACAATAGAGAAGAGTAAAAAAAATTGCAAGTTTTTAATTCAAATCCACATATGTATGTTCTGTGTGCTCAATCATTCAATAAAGTGACCTATGATCGTGAATCTCATATGTAAGCCTTGGTGGCTATGATCAATGAGATTGTTGTGATATTCCATTTTTGGCAGCATTGTGGATATAATGGAAGAAATCTTAAAACACCTAGATGCCAAATCAGTGGGCATCATCTCCTGCATTAGAAAAGGGTATAAGTAGGTTGCACAGAGTGAATACGTGTGGGAGATCATATGCAGTCACAACTACCCTTAAACTATTCTTACCATAGAGAGCCTAAAATCAGTGATATCAGTCCTCAGTGGATATAAACACCTCTACATGAATTTTTTGCATCCTCAACTCCATTATAGCTTGCACAACAACTAGTAATACTCATTGAATGAAGATAGAATTCAACTTTGCCTTTCACTATTTTTCATTGATTACTATGAAAAAAGGCACAGATCTTCAAGTGGTGGTACTCCATCTTTTTTTAAGTTTCTTTCAAGCAGTAGGAGGGTTTCCCATGCTATAGATTCTTCTACATAGCCATTAGGTATACCAGATAGGGTGGGAATATTGATTAAAGAGGTTGAAAGAGAAGACGTAGTTAGGGTTACATTGATAACATAATAAATTTTACATTGCATCGACATTACGTACTCAAAAATTTAATAATTTAATTTTGAGTCAATATATGTTGATTCATATTTTACGAGTAGTTAAGCTAAAAATATAATTTTGTTTT
Organism: Torreya grandis; assembly: GCA_037957365.1. NCBI lineage: Eukaryota > Viridiplantae > Streptophyta > Pinopsida > Cupressales > Taxaceae > Torreya > Torreya grandis. Next base: position 851,617 of record JARHVA010004883.1, on the reverse strand, counting down.
AATATAAATGGTATTTTTACATTGCATTATAATTATATAATTCAAATTTAAACATTTAATTTTGAATATTTGATTTCTAAAATAGTTTTTATTTAAAATATAAATGTTATCAAAAGGGTTATAGTTCAATTTCTAAGGATGATGATTGTTTATATCCATTTATCTAAATCCCTAATATTGAGAAGCAAATGGTTAAATAAAATCATACTATGAATAATTTTAATAATATATATGTTCCTTATTGATGATTCTTTAGCCAAAGAAACTCATTAATTTAAGTATATACTTAACATTATAAATATACTATTATTTATTTTCAAAATATAAATAAAAATACTAATATTTTATGTAATTCAATGCTTCCATATAATACTTTCAAATATATATTTAACTAGCACACATATCTTAGATAAATTTATGTAAAATAAACTGATAGATATCATTCTCGAGACACCTATATCGTATTCAATTGTGAATACCTAAAGAATGATATCTATGGGTGTATTTTACATAAATTTATCTAAAATATATGTAAAATATATATGCTAGTTTATATGATTAGTTGAAAAGATAGATCATTTGGTTACAACTATTCACACCCCTTATAAAAGTACTTTTACTTTTGTAAAAAAGATCAATGTATTGAATTATTCACATAAAATTCTCTTTGAGCATTTTGTAAATGAGTTATGTAAAGAGGAAAAGTGAAATGAAAAAGAAATTAATAAATGTAAAAAGTTTCTCATATAATGAATTATGTTTTCTCCATGGGTTTTTACTTTTATAGGTTTTTCCACATAAAGTGTAATGTGTTTATTCTCTATCTATTTATTATTTTTATTTTCGCATTCTTTCACTTCTCAAATTAATATAATAAACCTATCATTCATATTAAACAATATATTATCATTCCACTAACTCCTCTTATATAGTGTTGACAATAAATTATTATATAATATATTGTTTTATTATAATGATAAATATATATTAAAATATTAATACTTATAATTAATTGATGTAATTAATAACATAATATATAGTCATATATATTATATTATAATAACAATAATATTTATATTATATATTTTATTACATATATCATTAATAATATATAGAGAGAAAAATATTAAAATATTTATTATAATAACATTTAATAATATTTATTTTTATTAATATGTAATATATTTATCTATATAATATATTATATATTATTATTACATCGATAGATGTTTCTTACAATTGGGGGTGGGTGAAAGGGTGTAATGGCGTAAATGAGTTGGCAATTAATTAATTGAAAATGTAATGTCCCTTACTTAGGGGCTCCTTTTTTCTACACAAAGCTCTGATACCACTGTAATGTCCCCTTCAAACAGGGAATATAGAAACACAAAAGCTCTGAACAAAGAATACGATGTTGCAAGATAATTTCAAATAAATAAATAAATCACAGTAAATCTCTTATCTACCAATCAAATATCTTTCACTTATTCAGATAATTACAATTGAGTCTCTGTCATACAAATAAAATAATAGGAAATATTTTGTCTTAAAACCCTAGGCTTTGGCAAATCTGGTAATTGAGCTTGAATCTGGAAATTCTGTCTCGGCCTGCTGTGTCGAACACACAGTCAACGGCGTCAGTCGATATACTGCTGACGTCGGTCTCTGTCAGTCCTTCTCTACCGACGTCGGTCTTCAGTCGACTGATGTCGGTCACTGGGGATCTCTGCCTGCCGATGTCGGTATCTGCGTGGACCTGTACTTGCTGATGTCAATTTCTATGCGAATCTATACGGATCTGTACGGACTCCGTACGGCCGCCAATAAAGCACACCTTGTTTGTTTCAACCCCTGATCTGAAGATATCTAGCTCTAATACAGAAGATCTATATATGTATAACTTATTGAATAAAAACTAAATAAATAAATACCTGGAAAGCTCTGTGACAACTTTTGTATGAAGTTACCTCTCAAATCTGTAAACCTCTGTGATAACTTCTGGATGAAGCTATCTCTCAATTTTGGCAATAAATCAGCTGATATCTCACAGCCTCTGAATCACACACAATGAAGAGTTGACATTCTCCACTGCAATGGAATCCTAGAACCCTTGGCTCAGTCTTCACAGAAGAATTCTTCAATATCAAAATCAATAATCATATGCATAATCAATAATGGCCTCCATGAGAAACCCTTATACCCTCAAAAAGATGTGCTTGCCCTAATTAGGGTTTTTTTCTTAAATTAGAATTAGGGTTTCTAATTAAAAATAGGCTAAATAATTAATATTTGATTAAATCAATCAAATATTAATATCTCCCTCAATACATGTCGGATCCTCGAACCGTTCGAAGCTAGTGAACCAGGGAGTGATTCCGCACATGACCATACCAAAATAAAGGTGCTCCACTGCATGTTAAATATCTCTAAATAATAGGAGCTCAGGCCCAATGTGTCTGAAATAACTTGAATGAAAACCAAATGTAGAAATTTTGTGAATCAAAGTCAAGCCAAGCTCCATTATGACCCTCTATCCATCCTATTAGCCTACGAAGGTCACATAATAGGCTAATCATCAAGTCTGTCAATGTCCACGAAAAAGGGGACATGACAATCCGCCCCTCCAAAACTTGCTTGTCCCCAAGCAATCTCGAAACAATGAACCACTCGATCCACCTAGATCCCAAATGTAGTTATGCTCTGCACTGCTGTAAATCAATGCAAGTACCTGCAATATCATCAAAAGTAGAACAAAGAGGAATCCATAATCAAACTGGTAAATACTACTCAACCAGACTCTAAAAGCACAACTGCCATAGTCAAGAACACATGAGAAACAAGCTCTCAAAGTATCATAACCCAAGTAGAATGGACAACTCAAACTGCCAATTCCATCTACAAATGATGGTGCCAATCCATCCCCTAACTGATCCCTCAGTAGAGGTGGCACGACCAACTGTACCACACTATCATCGGTGTGAGAAGAATCAATCTAGAAACTCAACTCCACTGGTATGCCAAACTCATCAGGATTAGGTACTCCTAAATCTTGAACATGTGTGTCAGCGTCAACAACATGCTCCTCAGCAACAACTGTAGGAATGTACTCACCACCAACCATCAATGTACTAACCTCTGAGTCCGGGGCTGGTGAAGACCGCAAATGCTCTAACTCCATGGTCATCTCAGCCAAATGAAATTGTGACTCCTCATAAGCTAACTGCGTACTCTCAAGAATCTTAGAAGTCACCTCAAGTTGCTGAGTAATCTCACTCACCTTATCTTCCTCGACCAGTAATGCATCATATGCTGTGCTGCCCCACTCCATAAGATAATCTTTGTCGGCTACCAACTGCATATAATCCTGTCTCAAAATCTGGATAGCCTCCCATAAAGAGTGGATCTCTGTCAAGGACAAATAACTGCCTCCCTGCTCAATACTAGTAGGAGAACCCCATCTATAAACTGCTAACAACTGACGAGCAGCCTCGAAATGCTTGCAAGCGATAGCAATGTCTCGCTCACTAACTCTCAGCTGACTAGACACATGGTGGCACTGGCTAGATTGTCTCCCACACTCCTCCTCTGATGCATGGTCCAAAAGAATAGACTCAGAATCACTGACCGCTGTAATACTACCATCCATACTCTATGAATCGACTCCAAAGCTCATATCAACATACGGAGTATCAACAACTGTAGCATCACTGTCTAACTCTTCCATACCGAAAGAAACTACCAGTGAAACTAAGTCCTCAAAACTGTCCACTGCATTCTTTTGGGTGTCATCTGCAATAAACGGATCCTGGGACTCTTCTACAATCTCTGCCATAGCTGAGAGATCATCAACCCTCAATGCACTAACATCTGAGCACACCTCTACACTCTGAGTGTAAGCATCGTACCCATCCTCATCTTCACTATCTCCTATCTCATAATAATCAGGGGACATGTTGTTGCCCCGTCTAAGTGATCTGTAGTGCTCTCTCCTCAGCTTAACAAAGCGATCAAAAGGCAACAACTCCCGAACTCGAGGTGGTACTAACTCCCACTCCTCATTCGCTGTCACATACCGTGTGGATTTGTCTTTGAATGTAGGGTATGAAAGAATTTCTTTCATCCTCCTCTGGGTTTCATCCAACTATTTAAAACTTTGCTTCGGCTTCTCCATATCCTTGTCCCATTGTTTCTGAGTATATGAAGTCATCGTGGATACTTCGCTAATTCTACCTACCCAAACTACCCAACAGGATGGCAAGACATTAGCTCTGATGTGCCCAACAGGATGGCAGGAATTTGGCTCTGATACCACTGTAATGTCCCTTACTTAGGGGCTCCTTTTTTCTGCACAAAGCTCTGATACCACTGTAATATCCCTTCGGATATCAAAACAAAAGCTCTGAATTGCTTATCTAAATTTCTGCAAAAAATAGATAAATAAATCACAGTATAATCTCTTATTTATTTGCTCATAAGCTTACAATAGAGGTCCTATGTCAGGTATACAAAGAATATTGAAAGTACGGCCTTAATAGCCTGAATATTCCGCAAACTGGGAAAGAAATCTGGATCTGGTACGTCTCGACCTGCTGTGTAAAAAACACAGTCGTCGACGACGGCAGTATAACCGATGTCGGCGACTGTGTTTTTTACACAGCAGGCCGAGACGTACCAGATCCAGATTTCTTTCCCAGTTTGCGGAATATTCAGGCTATTAAAGCCGTACTTTCAATATTCTTTGTATACCTGACAGAGGACCTCTATTGTAAGCTTATGAGCAAATAAATAAGAGATTATACTGTGATTTATTTATCTATTTTTTACAGAAATTCAGATAAGCAATTCAGAGCTTTTGTTTTGATATCCGAAGGGATATTACAGAAAACTAACTTAATAAAATAATTTAACATAGAAGTGTGAAAGAGTGTAATTAATAATTGTTATTATAAAATTTTATTCACTTTAAAATAAAAAAATTTATTTATTTATTTACCACGTTGAAATATATAACATGTGAATTATATTTGTTATTGTGGTAATTTTATTTACTTTAAAATAAAATTATTTATTTATTTTATATTTATTATTGTAGTAAATTTTTATTTAATTTAAAATAAAATAAAATATTTATTTATTTAAATATGTAATTATTTAATTCATGTAAAGCTCACATTATAAAAAACAAACAAAATCAAAAAAGATAGTGAGGTCCAAAATAAATTATAAAATCATACAACATATCCCTTATTTTATATTAATGTTTTGTTTTTTTTTCCTTACTAATTTGAGAAATGTTGTATTTATTATCTAAGAAAATGAAAATGAAATATTTGATTTTTTTTGGATATCATAATTAAAATTATAGTAACAAATATTTGACATTAAAAATGATACAATAGAATATAACTAGCATAGAATATTCTCGAGGCACCTATATCGTATTGAATTGTGAGTACTTCGAGAATGATATCTATCGGTGTATTTTACATAGATTTATCTAAGATATGTATGTTAGTAATATATTATATTTATCATTAATATATATAACATAGATCCATAATTTCAATGTCTTGTTCTTATGTCAACAATATTTTAATGATGATTCAAGTTGCATATCAAATGTGGAGTCCTATTGCAAACAAATCAGTGTTTATGATGTCTTTTTGCCAGCACTTGATAATAGAAAATGACCAATCAAAGATGTTGACTCCATGTAAATTGCAAATCCCTCTGTAAATCCACTAGTTGTGTGGAATGTAGGTGTGTTATATAGTATGTGCCTTCTAGTGTGTGAGACTACCTAAATTGCACAATCGTTGCCCCTTATCATCACCACTCAACTCACTTTAAAATATTTTACCACTTACATATTTTGTATGACTTTTCCATTCTCCACTACTTTGTCGTTACTCAAACTCATTGTGAAATAGAACATCTCCTTCATGTACAACATATTGCCATGTGAAATGAAAAAACATATAACCTCATTCTACATCGACTCTACCAGAAACATAAAAATATTATTACTTAATTCTTCATACACAAAAACTAAAATAAAGTCAATGATCATATCGAGTTACACTCCTTCACTTTACAAAACCTCACTTTATAAAAATAAAATATTACATCTCTTTTTAGCCCTTTTAAAGAAACTATTAATCATAAATCATGTTACAAATGACATTCAAATTACTCCTCTCTAACTCTAATTAGATGGTTCCGTAAAAGGAGAAACTACCTATTTTTATGTTATAAGGAGTTCCATGAAAATAAAAATTTCATGAAATCACTAAAATTAAAATCTTTATATCTTAGAGCAATAAATTTTTCAAAAACGGATACATATTGAAAATAAATATTTACAACACATGTGAAGAATAATAAAATATTTTATAAATATATTATAATTCTCCTAAATTCTGTTTAGGAATATAAAAGAATCCTATTTTAAAAAGTATGGGACCACTATATTTTGGTAGATAATCTCCGCAGCGCACCCAATATGTTTTGGTATGGGACCAGGGTCTACCCTAAGACTATCACCATCCCCATTAATACAAACATTAAGGAAACTTTCCACGCCCAACACGCCACCTGTATTCAAGCGCTGACACTGCGGAAGGCCCGAACCGGAGCCGAGCTCGCTAGTCGCTAGTCGTTAGTCGAGGAGAGAGGACGTGAATCAAAGCTTCCACAAAGGGTTTCGCTGCACCTAACATCATAACAGATTCATTTTTCTCTGTGCACAACCGCACTGAACCAACTTCCACTTCCATTGACATTTGTGCCTGTGTTAGGGTTTCTGCTACAAGCAGGGGCAGAGATTGCCGACGGTTGCGTCCTAACCTCCTTTTATCAGTTTGGCCCGAATATCCACACGGTATCCATTCCAGTAGAGATGTAACAAATCCTTGCGCCTAAACTTAGGTAAAGAAAGGAAGCTGCTTACATGGGCAGGGTCATACGTGGCCTCATCCACCCTCTCGGACACGTCAATAAAAGCTATGACCAGATCGACCTCATCAGAGCCATGGTCAGATTTGCTAGGTGGGAAATAGGACGAGGCGGGATTGAAAGAGGCGGCACAGCCCACTAGCCTAGCCTGTAGCCGTTAGCAACTATGAGCAGCAGCACCCTTCGGTCTCCAAGAGACCAACGACTCAATATTGATATGTTTTTGTTTTGTAAGGGGCCTCACCCTTACCAAAGTTGTGCAAGTACCAAATAAACGAGTAGTGGACCTGTGGCCAAAGCGTTCCCAACAAAGCCTTTCTCGAACAAGCTGCTCCTCAATCCATGGTTTGCCAGAAGTGTCACCCCCATGGGAAAAAAGACCAAGAACGAACTTCTCACATCCGCTACCTTAAAAAATCTCTTTTTGGTTTGGTCCACTGTTGCCATGTGCAAGGCAAGGGCACTTTAGAATGATGCAAATTAACACCTTCTACCATTAGCTTCTTAAGGTCTGCAGAGCAGAAACTTCCTTACCCCCATCATTAGTAGTCTCCACAAGGAAAGTGACCATTTTCCTCTTACACAGACTGACGTTATGAGGGTTCAGGGTTGAAACCCCTCCAGACTAATCTTTCTCTCAACACGACTATCCTCATTCACCGCCATATCGCCCATGGAAGACATCCCCTGTTCCCTATGTAACCTCTCCAGACTCACCATTTCATCAGAAATCTTAGTCCTGTCACTCTGGACCTTATAAAAAATAAAAATTCTATCTAGTGTCTGCTCCCGTGATTGAAAATTAAAGGGGAGTTCACTCATTATAAATGCCATACATGCCTTTATAGTTTGCTTCCTTCGATTCTGCACTGATTTGTGAATAAAATTTTGGTTAATGCTATTGAAGCTTATATTTTTCATCTGCGCATTCTGATGTTAAAATTATTGATACCAATATTTTTTTCAACTTACAGTTTATTGCTCTTTTTGACACCGCATTTACCAAATTTATCCCTGAACACAGTTCTGTATCTAGAAGAGAGACGGACGGAGCCGAAAGACAGAACAGACGGGTAGGATGTTTAAGAAGCCTTCGAAAAACATAACGCTAATATTAATGCCGGATATAGTCTCAAATATTTCACATGATTTTGGGCCATCCTATCCCTGTTGGGAAATGTAATTTATCCCACCGCTAAAAATAGGAACGCATGTTCTAGGTTGTTATATTCTCACTAAATTTAGGAGTTTGTTATTCTTTTTTTAGAATGTTTGTTTGCTAATTCTGCCTATATGATCAGGTTTATTGTAAACCTTTCATCAAGCAATCAAAAAGTGCAGCATTAGTGTGTTTTCTTGCGTGATTTATTGTTTTGGGTGTCAATGCAGTATTAGAGCCGAAGGAGATCTGTGGCCAGAAGAGACCAAAGAAAGAATCGTTGTAGCCAAGAGGACTAACATCCAATCGCTACCAATAAACAACCGACGGATGAGATAAGGTCACGAAGTTGTTAAGGACAACCAACATCCAATCGCTACCAATAAGCAACCGACGGATAAGATAAGAAAAACAAGATCGTGTGAATTAAATTAAAAAGTGAAGCGATCTGAATAAAAGAAGAAAGCACAACCTGTGTCCAGTCAGCAGCAGAATCGACACAGAGCAATGAGGAGAGATTGAATGTTGTAGCATTCTATTTGTTTGCAGCAAATAAGCATAGCCGTGACAGTTGACTTCAGATCAGATTGAAAAAAAAGTAGATCGTTGAATTAATAAAGCGTCCATCAGTGCAGCATCAAAGAGGTCTATTGGAGCTAAATGCATAAGCATCTACCTACTGTAAAGTAGATTGCCAAGGGCTGAGAAGTTTTTATTCTACGACGTGAGTCTTGCAGTCGATGTGCATCTAACAACTACAGGAGAGTTATATGAGTTCCATTTAAACCATGTGGCGCAACTAGCTAGAATGCAGTTAAGCCATTGCAGATCGTGAAAGAGCTTTGTTGCGGCCATAGCAAGGTTAAACCTGTGAATATGTCATGGAACGTTGCTGAGCTATTGGAGAATAGAGAGCAGCATTGCTGCTATTAATGCCAATTGTTACCTGTAGCTAGAAGACTACAGATGTGATCCGATAGTCTAGCATCAAGCCATGTTCAACCAAAGATTGTGGGTCTAGAAAGCTGTGACTTGATTCAAAGAAGCTGTTGAAATCCATAGGATGGCTGGATCAGAGGGAAACAGTTGGCAGCATCTGCCAACGTTTGATGGTCAGAACTATGACATTTGGGCAAAGAAGATGAGGACAATTTTGGTGGCGAGCGATCTATGGGAGTGTGTGATCACTGGTTTCATAGATATGACTGATTAAGATGCGTACAACGCATTGACAAATGCCTAGAAGACCCAATTGAAGGAGAATCAAAGGAAGGATGCGAAAGCATTGAATCTGATAGAGACAGCAATCGCAGAAGCCATATATTCGAGAATTGCAACAACAAATTACACAAATGAAGCATGTGAGATCCTTCACAATTCCTACCGAGGTACTTATAAGGTACGGTTAGTAAAACTCTAAACGCTTAGAAGAGAATTTGAAACATTGCAAATGAATGAAAATGAATCTATTTATGAGTTTCATAGTAGGATCTCTAGATTAACAAATCAGTTAAGAGTTAATAGTAAAACAATAGATGACTAAAAGATCATTGAAAAGATCCTTAGGAGTTTGCCTATGAGATATGATCCAATTGTCATAGCTATTGAGGAGGCCAAAGACCTCTCAAGGATGACAATAGATGAATTGATGGGTTCTCGTCAAACCCATGAGCACCAGTTGAACAGATCCAGACCTTCTTCCCTAGAGCGAGCCTTCAAAGCTCATACTAGTTTCAGAGGCAAGGGGAGAGGAAGAGAAAACAGAGGCAAAAGCTTCAGAGGTAGAGGAAGAGGAAGGAGCTACTATGGAAGATCAAGTTTAGACAGTCAAGAAGGAGCATGCAGCTTCCAATTAAATTTCCAAGACAATAAAAAGAGTAGTACTTCAAATTAAAGGTATGATAGTAATATTTAGTGTTATTATTATTATCATAAGTATGGCCATTTTGCCAATGAATGTAGAAAGAAGAATTATAATCAATCAAGACAAAGTGTACATGTAGCCACTGAGAATGGAAGTGAACCTGAACACTTGCCAAACATGTTCATTGTATTAAATGTTGCTGAGTAGAGTAGTGTTGAGGTATGGTATTTAGATAGTGCATGTAGTAACCACATGAGTGGTAATGAGAATCTATTTCCCTCCATTGATAAGAATATTCAGTCAGATATTAAGATGGGGAACAATGAAATAGTTATTGTTGTTGGTAGAGGAACTATCGTTATCTACACCAAGTAAGGAGAAAGGAGAGAAATCTAAGATGTTTATTATGCTCCAAATTTGAAACATAATTTGTTGAGTATTGGGCAATTGGTTCAAAAAAGATGTAGAGTCCTGATGGAGAATGGAGATTGCAAAATATTTAAGAAGGAAGGAAGCAAAAACATTATAGCTACATTTCAGATGACAAGAAACTGAATGTTTCCTCTCAAGATGCAAATTGATCCTCTCAAGAGTATTGTGGTACTACATCAAGTTGCCTTCAGGACAATCATGAAAGACACATCTAGACTCTAGCATTTGAGGCATGGGAATTTAATATTTTATGGATTAGATATTTTATCTAAGAATAATATGGTTATAATTCTACCAAGGATAATAAAACCTAAAAGAAAATGTGAGTCATACATACTAGGGAAACAACATATGCAACATTTTCAATTAGGAATGTATAGAAGGGCAAAATCGCCTTTAGAGTTGGTGTACTCAAATTTGTGTGGCCGAACGAAAAATCTCACTCACTTTAAGAATGCATATTTTTTAACTTTTATAGATGATTATAATAGAAAAATTTGGATTTATTTTCTAAAGAATAAGTCTGAGACTTTTGAGAAGTTCAGATGGTTTAAGGCATTGGTTGAAAAATAAAGTGGATATTTCATCAAAGCCCTAAGATCAGATAGAGGGGGCGAGTATGTTTCTAAAGAATTCTTACTTTTTTTCAAAATTGAAGGAATTGAAAAGCAGTTCGTAGTTAGATACACTCCACAATAAAACAAAGTAGCAGAAAGGAAAAATAGGACCATCCAAGAGATGGCCACAAGCATGTTGAAATCCAAGGGACTTTCAAAAGAATATTGGGGTGAAGCTGTAGCAACAATAGTGTATTTGTTGAACAGGTGTCCCACAAACATTTTTCAAAACATGACTCCATAAGAAGCAAGGACAAGAGGCATAAATTTTGTGATAAAAGAGAAAATTGTATCTTCATTGGATATTGTGAAGACACTAAAGCATACATATTGTTCAAGCTTGTTACAAAGAAGGTTGTGATTAGTAGGGATGTTGAATTCATTGAAAATGAATCATGGGATGGAACCATTGACACTCCATCAGGTATCTCTGTTAGCAGAGGTTTCTGAAGAATCTGAACATGCTAAGGATGAGGATAGATCGGATATACTTTAGTGTGCATAATATTGTATCATATTCATACAAGAGGTTGGATAATAGAAACATAACAAGTGTGAATTATTGTTCATTAAGGAGGTAAGAACAACCAGTGATTCATTTAACATAAATAGAGTATTCGGATTTAATTACGCATAAAGTAATCAAACATTATACATGAGAACACATGTAAGGAACAAAGTAAGAAATCACTCAGGTAACCATAACCATATAAGTATCTATTAATCTCTTCAAAAAGTGGAACTCTATTCTTCGTACAATCCAAAGTATATATAGACATTTTCAGTCTTTGATTGTTCATCTTTTTCTTATACTTGACACTAAAAGTGGAGTTTTTTCATATTCTAACCTATTACAAGTCATGGAGATAGGATAAAATAGACTTATACATGACAAAATGAGTACACAATGCATGAATATTAGACAAAAATCTTGCACAACTTTACAATCTGAATTCTTTTCCCAACACTTTCTCAGACTTAAAATGTTGTCTCATCCTAAGACAATGTCATAGGATCTTCTAAAATTACACGAGTAGAGGCTGAAGAAATAGTTAGACCAATAAAAGTCACAGTGATCATTCAAGGCATCATTTCCGATTTTCACCTCTTACACACTACTTAGTCACCCTTTCAAGTTTTTAACTTAGTAACATACCAACCTACCACCCATTATGGGTTTTTAATAGGCTGGCATAATTAGGTGACACCCTTTACGATTTTTCAATCAATCTGGCCGCACTTTTCATAATAAATCATACCTAATACAAAATGTTTATACAAAATTGTTCAAAATTTTTACTCTGTGTAGTACTTAACTAGATGGAAGTGGCATAGTCACAGATGATGACTGATCAAAAAAATCCTTGGACTTGGACTACACAATGTTGCATTGAGTGATGATCTGTTAGAGCTCTAAAGGTGGCTTATACATAGGTGTGTTGACAATCTAGGCAACTTCACTGGAAAAGGAAGTCAAATTAGTCTTGTAGGCATGTCAATTTAGGATGACTTCTTGGATCATCTGTAGCAAGGTGCATAATGGATCACAATAACCAATGATCAAATTGAGATTTGCATTATCGGTTATACTCATGGCTACCTTGGTTTTGGTGGCCCTTATCTTAATCTCACCACTCAATTACTCCATTTTGTCTACATGATGTTGAGCTTGGAGGCCATCGAAGGAACGATGTCACAGTTGAATCTACCAGTTGAGGAGGTTATCATGCACATTGTCCTTAACATTGAGTGTCTCCTAGAGTGTTCCATCCTTCTCTTCCCCAGTGGTAGTGTGGCTAACCATGGTTGCTTTTGTGGTGGCACCCAATATAAAGTCTGCATTGGAACTAGCTAGGGAATTATCTAGTTGTTTCTTCTAGTCTAGTAAGTTCTGTGCGACCTATTGTGTTTGAAGCATAATAGTGTCTAACATGCCTTGATACTCTTACAACAAAGTGACGAGAGTCATAACCTTGATTTTAACATCTTGTCCTAATGTGCCAACTGCATGAAGTTTGTTTATTGTGCACAAATCCTTGGTTAACTTAGAAACAAAAGTTTTGAGTCTATGGTGGTTGAACATGACTTAGTCCCTAATTGCTCGAGTGACCAACTTGGTATAGGCATCCTAGATAAGTTTGGTAGCTTCATGGAAATGAGCCTTCATTTTGACATTATCACTCTTGGATTGATCCATTTATTACTCCAGAGAGGTAGCCTTCTGCGTAATGGACTCCTAGAATGCTAATGCCCTCTAGTTATTTCTTCAACGGTAGTTTGGAGACATCCAATGATGCTTCCTACTAGAGAAGGAATGTTGCCAATGTGCTTGAAGTTGCTGAAGGGTTAGGTCATGGCATGGTTATAAGTGGAAGAGAGAAGGTGGTGCATTGAGCACCCATAATTGAGATGCCCCATAGCCAGACTCCTCCTAAAGGTAATTCTGGTAGTTTCAAACCTGTTAGAGTGGTAGCTAGTTCTTCTTATTTTGATTTGATTCATCTTGTTGTTGCTTAGACAATTATTTTTGTTGTGTTGTCACCTCTACTACAAACTTGAGTTTTTGCGTAACATATTCACCTTTTTTTTTTGGCATCCTCCTCTACTTTTCTAATCAGTGCATCCTGCATAGCTTTCTATTTTGCTTGTTCTTCCTTCTATAGTTTCTACACACGTGATTATGCTTTATTTTATTCTTCCAGAACAATAACCTTGGCTTGTTCAGGCATATCCTATGCATGTTTTTGTGCCTATGCCTTGGCTGCACTTTCTTTTTGTGCCTATGCTTGTGCCTATTATTTATGGAAGGCTTCATCTTCTTCTTTCTTATCCTTTATAGCTTCCTCGGCTTAATGCTATATATAAGTTACATCTTCCATGGCTTGCTTGTATTGCATCATTATGTCCTATGTTTACTTTTCTTCTTTGGACTTAGCCTCTACAATGAGCTCAAATTCTTTGATATTTTGATCTTGTTTCTCCTATGCTTTCTTGGCTACATCAATAACTTCTTGTGCCTTCTTGGCCATCTTGAGAGCCTTTATCAGTTAGCCTATACATCCTAGGACTTTTATGCAGCTTCAACTTCTTTAGCTTGTCAACTTGATGGTTGAGCTTGTTATTGTTGAGCTTGCTCCTTATGGCATTTCTTCTCCTCTTTTTTGACTTATCATTCTACTATGCAACCTACTTCTTCCCATGAATCCTATTGTTCTTATACTATAGGTTGCTTTGGTGGGAGATATTCGACCACCTAGGCTTGTGGTGAAGGTGGAAAATCACTTGGCTAGACCATAAAACTAGAACATGTGTTTTCTTGCATCCTAGGGTAACCAACCTACATTGGGTGGTGGTGAATTTGAATATGGAGTAGGTTGTGCTTCTTGCATTATGAATGGTTGATCAAATGTGCATTCTTTGAGGGTAGGTGATACCCTAACCTCATGCTTGGTTCATGATCAGTGCATGATGGACTCCTATATGCTTTCTAAAGGTGGCACAAAGATATATTCAACTACGAAAGTTGTTAATGGAAGAAGTCACCCCTTCACTACAACTACTTAGCTTCTTATCGCATAGTGTCGATGATGATGGATGGAGGGCATAGTGATAGGTGCACCCATAGATTTAGAGAAACCTTATTGTGTACTTGGATTGTGTGCATGGCCCTCTAGAAGAAGAATTCCTTATCCCCCTCCCTTTCATATAAGTCTCTAGCCATATCATCAAGCATCACCTAGTAGACTTATTATTCATTCATGCCCATCTATGGTAGGTCACATGAGCTTGCTAGCTGGGGCACTTTAGGATCATCTAACTAGGTCGTAGTGTTCCTTGTATTTCACTTCAATGGAGGAGACATAGATTGATGCTCGATGGAGAGATTTCCCTTTCCTTCCTATTGTTGTGAAGTAATGGCTTCCTTTTATTATTGTGCTATAGGGATAGCTGTGCCAAATGGTATAGCTTGGAGTGGTGTCGCATGCCTAGCTGCAAAGGCATTTTATTTGGTGAATTTGGCTTGTTGCATGGGCATGGTAATAAATAATGGTAGAGGTCCAAAGGGAAACCTTGGCATCTCTTGGATATGGATGAATAAACCTTTTGACAACAAGGTGACAACAACATGTTGGACCAAGTATTACATTACATTCAGAGACACCTAAGGATGTGTGGTGATCATCTCCAGGCACTCTTCCCACCATGTCTTGAATTTACCCTCATGGGATAGGGATTCATGCTTAGGTTTCTAGATTAGGTTGGGTAATTACTAACCTAACTAGTAGTCAGTGTTTGGGTGTGCCTCTCCCTCAGGGGAATTCCATTATGTGAAGCATAGTATAAAAATGAGGAACTGGTACTATAATGTTTAATTGGAATATGTGAAACACTTGTTGATGTTCATCAATAACTCCTAAAAAAAGTATTTAGGCCAATTAAACTAATAATTTCAATGGATCATGAGGTGGGCAATGTCCACGACCCCTTTTGGAATTTGTTGGGCAGACTTGGTGGTCTGCTAGAACCTTCATGTGAAGCATTCTACCAAGATGTGCACTGGTTCTTCATGAATTTATTTAATTGGGATCCTTTTGGGTCCCTGAACAAATAGATATCAAACCTCTTAAAGAATGGGTAACATTCTCTCTTGTACATCACAAGAGAATATCCTCATGCAAACATGCCCAAATCTCAGGCCATTACTTTTATGTTAATGATGATCATAGTATAATGTCCAATGTAGATGTTGCCATCATTGTAATGACTGAGCAAGACTTGTAAAATCTCCCCCAAGTCGCCAAAAATGGGAATTCAAAATAGGTTCTTGACATCTGTGTTGTGGAAGCGGTGGGGGAATGCAAGAACTAGTGGTTTCATAACATCGATTAGGTCTGGGAAAAATAGTTTTTTCTCTACTGCTTGAAGAAAATTGAAGGGCTCTAGATCATTGAATTTTTTTGTCAAAGGACTAGATCGATGCCCATTGCTTATTTTTCAGTGTCTATCAAATCCTTAATTATTTTTGAAGTATCCATGATTTCTGAGTGATGAAATTTAAACTCTATTGGCTCCCTATGCAGTAAAACTATCTTGACTCTTTGAAATTGCAAGTCATGAAAATATTTGCAAGGAAGAAATGCAGAATTGGTTCACAATATTATGCCTTTATATATTTTTCCCATGTTGGTTTCTACATAAATGTCACACTAAGCTACCCATTTGACATGAATGTAATTATTGATGTGGAAAATATTATCCAATATATCAATTAAGATAGTTAATCATTTCCACATGTGTGGAGATACGTCGTTATGTTCTTTTTTATCCATATGGGAGTATGAGTAGATGATGTTGACTATCTATTGATTTATTAAATATTAGGTCAATCAAACCTTAGATCTAACATTAAATACTTGGGAATGATTGTTAAATGATGAAGATCTTAGTTGATGTGACTTGCCCATACATTTACTGGACTTAATTATTATTTTTCACTCCTACTAACATCCATGATGGTGCATGTGAATTCTCCTATGCATGGTTGGACACGCTATACTTGGTATCTTGGTTCCCAAATGGTAGTGAAGAGATCATCTAGAAAACACACACACACACACACACACACACACACACACACACACACACACACACAAAAAAAAAAACATTCAAAAATGAAAAATTCTAATATACTCGGTGCTTCTCAACACCCACTGACTTAGAAAAAAGAGATCAATTAAGACCATTGGTAGTAGGGCTTAAGCTACAACCATTCCCCTGCCCTGGAAAAATGATTCCCTATAGATCTCTCAAAACAATGGTTCTTTCCTATGATATTTCATGTATAACATAAGGCCCTTTCCATCTAATCTATAATTTGCCTAGAAATGTTTTGAAATTACTATCATATAACAAAACTAGTTGATCTTTATGAAATTCCTTATGGCACATATTCCTATCATGCCATGCTTTCTATCTCTACTTACGAATTTCCTGCACCCAAGTTGATCTACATCAATACTTTTCCATCCTATTAAGTTCAAGAAGTCTATTGGTGAGAGACTCATGATCCCCTAGTTTCATGACTATTTCAATGCATAGACTGGGTACCAAATATTCCATTGACATAACCACATCAAGATCATAGACCAACTAGAATGGAGTAAATCATGTGGCCCTCTTATAGTACATGCGATATTTCCATAGAATCATAGGATTGTGATATTCTCAATCATCCCTCTTGACATCTTAAATCTTTGTTAACATTTTTCCCAACACTTTGTTATAATCCTTAGGTTTTTTGGTAGCTTATAGATGATATGTAGTGATTTTACGATGAGAAATCATGAATTATTCAGTAAGAGCTTTGATGTTATTTTTTAGGAAGTGTGTCCTTCGATCACTAATGATCTTGATGCAGCATCCAAATCTTGGAATAATTTTCTCACACAGAAACTTTGTTGCATCCTTCACACTACATCTAGGTGTCATAGTAGCTTCAAAAAATTTGGTAAATTAATCTATCCCAATGATAATATACCTTACTTTACTACATTTACTTGATGGATTGATAGGTCTGACAAAATCAATGCCCTATTATTTAAAAGGTTGTTTGACTAACAAAGGCTATAAAGACATTTCATCTCTTTGTAGTGGTTTATCCATGCGCTAACATACATCACAGTGTTGTGCTACTCTATGTACATCTTGAAAAATATTTGACCACCATAACCCACTTTGTAACTATAGACACCTAAATCTAGCCACCAATGACCTCTAACTAGGTTTTTGACCAATTCTTACTAAAATGTGCAATTTGGCCTAAAAACACTAAAACACATTAAAATATTTGAAACTAATATATCCAATTTATGATTTTGGCTAGATTATCACTAAATGAGACAATGCAATTTATGGGGCAATTAACTTTGATCAAATCATTTCAAATCAAAATGCCAATTTTGTACCTGGGTGCTTTGGATTGATCTTTCCTATCAAACCTCTTGCACAAGACACATGCCTTTATTATTTTATATTGGTAACATCCTAAATAGGAAAATGGATCCAATTTATCTAACATCACATTATAATTCCAATCCAGTCAAAATTTAGACCAATAACAAGGCATTTTGATCAATTTGAGTAATTTATGCACAAAGTGCTTAATCATGATTAAAAGATAATTAAACCAAATTAGAGCCTAATTAATAATTCCATGGAAACTTGTTGAAAACTTGTTTTTATAAATTAATATTGAATCTACATCATCAGGTGACCTCATTTCTTGGGAAGACATCTCTAGTCCATAAATGCCACAAATATCAGGATTCATGCCTCCCATGCCTCGTCAATGCCCTCCATGCCTCCTAATTTCTTCTCTATCCTAAATATTAATGAGCCTATTTATGAATTTTAATTTCAAAACTAAATTAATCATTAGCACACATCTCAATCCTGAGATGGATGGTTAAGGTTGATTCTACCCATTTGCAAAAATCTATAAATAGGAGGTCTTATCACATGAATTTTAAGTCTTGATTATGCAAAGTTATAATGCACAAATGATTCCAAAATATATTTAAATTGGTGTTACCATTCTAAATTGATTCCAAGACAAGCCAAGCCAAATCCAAAGGTGCCAATAGGAGGTGGAAGATAGCCAAGCTACATTGCAACAAACTTCATGAGCACAAGCCGAGCAAGCCACTACAAAAGAATTTAGGGAATCTAAGGAAGGTGAAGGATTATTATTTTTACCTTAATTTTTAGTTGTGTTTATCATTTTTTTTGTTATTAATCTCACCCTAGTAACTAGGAATGAAGGTGTTAGTTTAATGTGTTGTTTGTCAACTTGCTTTATTCATTTTGTCACTAACACAATACTAATCTCCTCTTCTTAGTCAAATTCCTAGTTCACATAATGACATGCTCAGTGGGAATGAATAGCTTCACAAAATTGATCACAATGCTCCCTCAAGAAACTCACTAACGTTTTTTATGAATAATCTTGGAGTGGGAGACTCAAAATATTAAAAAAATCAAGAAAAACATGTTTTGTTATAAGTGGCGGGTTTGACTGGACATAGTCATGGGATTGTCCTACAACTCACAGTATTGTCATTCAGACTCATGGTATTTTGATTATCCATTTTTATTTTTAGACTAACTTTAAGTTTTTGTCCAGGGTTAACAGTACCACTACTTTAGAAGTCATGAGATTGCTTTCCAACTCACATGGTTGCTTAACTGAGTCACGCTATTGTCTAACTGTTAGTAGTTAATAGATAATATCACAACTCATTAATTTTTGGGATTGTCATGAAAGTAATAGGATTATCATTTAGAGTCATAATAATTTGAATAAATGGTTAGTGGTTAGTTATAATACCATAACTCTTAAATTTGTAGGATTCTCCTACAAGTAGCAGGATTGCTTTGTCAAGTAGTGGTATTGCACCATTGTGTCAACCCGAGAGCTCATTTTCATAAGTTAATTGTTTCATCCTTAAAAAATCTTCAAAGCCAAACCACATGCTAACATTTTTATTTTAGGACCAACTTGTAAAATTTCTAAAACATGTTTAAAACATATTTTTCATGCTTTAAAATAAGCTAGGAACATTATTTTGGTGCTTAATATAACAGTTAGGTGCTTAAGTATGTTTTTAAAATTAGTTTTCAAAGTTTACAAGTTTAAGACCAAGGGGTCAAATGAACACCTCCAAATATTTCATTTGGGCTTAAAATTGAACACACTTGTCAATTTTGTTTTCATTGTTTCAATTAGCACTTTGTTTTCACAAAATATAAGGATGTTGCATGTATGTTCTTCCATTTGTCCCCTTTAGGGAAATCTTGGAATCAAAAGCACTTTCCTTATTTACAAACTACCTAGTCCAATGCATAGAAATAACTTCATCTAAGGCACTTCCCAAAAACTCACAAAAGTGTTGGGTGACCTTGAAAATGATCCTAATGTCTTTCTATTATATGCTTTCCTTATTTCATGTAAACTTGGCTTGCGAGGGGGATGTCATTACCTCCCATAAGTTCTTTAGGAAAGCTTTGACTTGAGGTTTCATCTTCTAGCATTGAATTCATTTGGCTCCATATTGGAGTTGAACATGGGACATAGTATCACTTTGAACATCGTACTACACTAAGCAAACAACAAGATGTAGTGGTTGTAAAAAGGACTAGAGATTTTTACAACAAGCCAAGTGATACGGACCCAAAATCCATGATTTTGTTTTGCATTGTTTGACATGAAAATCATTGTGCAATTTATTCCCCTAGAATGTTAAAAAAATTGTAGATCTTAGACAAATCCCCACTTATCATAGAACTATTGTTGGTGCAAGGTGCACCTCAAGGTCCATGTCATAGTACTATCATTTGAGAGAAGGGGGGGGGGGTGTAAAAAAACTACTATTTAATGCACATTTACTTTTGGATGAACACTTAAAATCTTCTCAAATGACATATATTGACCAATTCCAACAATACCAAACAACCTTATTAGTTTAGAGTCTAAGAGTGATTAATTAGTTGGTTTTGTCCTAGATTAAAGTCTTGTTTGTAGTCAAAACTTGGTGTAAAAAAATGATGCAAACCAAACACATGGTCCCCAATTTTGTTTGAACAAGGAGGCATTATGATACCCATGTGAATCATCAATTGGCCTTATTCAAATTTCATCAAAACTTGGAGTCATATCATCCACTTTGGTGTAGTTATGCTACCCAATTAAGTCTAGACCTTTACCAAAGTGTGTTTAAGTCCATTTATAATTTAAATTTTAACTTCATAAGTTCATAGGGTTGATGTGTTAAGTGGGTTTTCCATTTAAAATAAACTTGAGGGAACTTACGTTCAATTTCCAATTTCGGTTGAAGGTTGTTTAAGACTCGTGATCATTATCACCACTTGATAGACATAAGTAATTTTGTGCTAAACACTTGCACCTTGAGTCTATATGCCACAACATTTTGAGTCAAGAAAGGTAGTGTTATGCTATCAAATTTGTGAGAAATTATCTTTACCTTAGATATTTTTTGAAATTTTGTCACGTCTTTTTGGTAGTCTAGCACTGTTAAGCTTCCCAAAACATTTTAGATATTGTTTCATTGGCCCTCTTACATAGAGTTCAAATTTGTTCCTACATTTTGAAACCAATTTGAGTGTACCTTTGTGAAATTTTATCTAGCACATTTATGTTGTTCACTTTTTATCTAGCTTATTTGTCAAAAGAACCAAATTTTATACCATTATTTGTAAGAAAAATAAACTATCTCTAAAGTGCCATTTATTTCATATCTTATACCTATTTGATCACGTCCATGTCCAATAATAAAATGCCTAGTTTTTGTTATAAGTGTTTCAAATCTGTTAGATTAAAACTTTCATCTATTTCAAAGTCTAGATTTTGACGTTGTTTGGCCAAGAGTCCTAGTGCATGTCTTATTTGAGCCTAGATTTTGATGCTGTGTTTAGCCAAAAGACCTAAAAAAATTTAATTTATTTGATTAGACTAATTTGAAACACTTCAACCTTAGCATTTATCATTTTTATTTTTGGTTCATTCACTTAATATTTTTTGTGTAAGACGTGTAACGTTAGAAACTTAGCGTTAGCTTGAGTTATCACAAATCTTTGTATAAACCTTTTGATCCTTTTGATGAATCTAGACCAAGTTTGAACATCAACTTTTAGACATTGTATTTATAGAGTTTTTAGAACTCTTTGACCTTTTATTGCAAAGCATTAACTATGGATCCCAACATGTACTCCTACACTCATAGTGGACACATGTACAATGTATGGATTAGTACTGCGATTGCACAACAAGAAATGGTGCAAGACCCCTATGCAGATAATATTGCTTATGAGATGTATCCTTACCCCTCTTATAATACTAAATTAGGGACACAATTCCAAGATCTATTAGCTAACTATAAGGTTAATACACCACCTTATTCAGAACAAGACTAAGAATAAACTACACAATACCTAGCTACAATACCCACAACTGACAAACCATTTCTTCAATAGTCATACTCTAATAATACACCTTCTACATATGACCAATTTTTATTTGAGCATCATTTTTTGGAGAACAAAGATGAGATTTTGGTTAGAGCCATAGAGGTAGGGGACAAGCTTCTAGTAGGCTTCCCTCATGAGAATTTGCTAAGCCTAGTAAGAATGCCCCACAACATAATTTATGATCAACAGGCTTCTATAAATCCTTTGGCTCTAGTCCAAACAACATATCAAGAACCTAATATGCCTAATAGAGGTAAAAACCTCATGGAAGACCACTTTATCCAAATGCAGATGACATATCAAACCTGCCTGAATCTAGCACACAATTTCAATTAGATGACCATAGTGAGCAAAACTCTTATTGCCTTAGTTCCTTGAATAGGAGTTTTGATAGAGTTAACTAGTCAAGACAATCAGAGTTTAGACCCATTCATGCAAAACACTTTGGTAGACAACTTGTTGCATATGCCCATTATTGAAGAAGTGTATTTTTATTCTACACAAAATAATGAGTAAAATATAGTAGACAATGTGCAAGGAACATCCAATCCAAATCAAAGTGGTACTAATGCAAAAACAACTAGCTAACAAAATGTGCCTTCAGTTAACACTGCAAGTGGTTTTCCAAACCAAGGAGTAGGAGTTTCTACATCCTAACTTCAACCAGCTACTTCATCAACCACTCAACCAATAGGATTAGGTAGTCAAACAACACCTAATGTCACACCTCAACAATAAAATGTGATGAATCCTACTCTTCCTCAATAAGTGATGAGTAGTATTCCACAACATCAAGCACAATCTATTGTACCAACATAACTAAAGATAAATGTATTGCCACTTCAACAAGGGGCAACTAATGTTCCACCTTTCCAGGTACTGACAAACATACCTCTTCAATCATAGACTAGTATACCAATCTAAAACCAAATGATGACAAGCCAAAAACATGTAAATATTGGTTAGCGATAGATGCCAAATCTTCAACATGCTTTCACTTCCCAACAAGGATTCTTGTAACAAGGAGGCTCTCATGTCTCTCAAGTATCTAGTAGACAAAAATTGATTCAAAATGTGCCACAAGTTCAGAGACAGGGTCTTGGTTCACAAGTTCCCTCTCAATAACTAGGTTCGATTAGTCAGTAACATGTCCCTTTTCAACCAAAATAGGCATAATATAGCTATATCCCTCCATCCTAACCACAAAATCCTCTAATTAAAACCTTCATAGCTAATTTAAACCATAATATCACACAACCAAATTTGTAATTTCAAGTACATCCTAATCCACATATGCATATTCTTGGTCCATTTCTCAACCAAACCAATATACCCCAATAGATATATCCATCATACCTTGGTCAAAGTGTACCACTTGTGACCTCCAAAACATCTACCCAAACCAATTTTCTCCCTCAAACCAATATTCCTTCAAGTTTCCTGTCCCAAGAATTAAAACAGAAGAAGGATGCAATTGCTACCATTCAAACTGAGAAACATACTAAAAATTTTAAGTTGGATGATGTGTGTTCTTATCCATTCAACATAGAGTACTTATAGATACCATTTCCTCTAGGATATGAACCATCAAAATTTGACAAATACAAAGAGAAAGGTGACTCTAAATCCCATTTAACCAAGTTCTTTGTTGCATGTCAACTAGTGGCATATGGTGATATATACCTTTTGTTTTTGTTTCCAAGAAGCTTGGTTGGACAAGACTTGGAGTGGTTTTTAAAGTTTCCCAAGAATTTAGTAACAAATTTTGATGATCTTTCCAATAAGTTTATTCTGCACTTTTCCTATAATATTGAACATGAGATTTCATTGGTTGACTTAACACAATCAAAACAAAAAGTCAATAAGAGTTTTTTAAGTTATCTACAATGATGGAGAGCCCTTGCAAGTTGATTCACCCATAGTTTACCAGATAAATAATTATATGTTATGTTTACTAAAAATTTTCATAGTAAGATAGCTTATCATCTGGAACTACAATGTGCACATACTTTCAAGGAGATCATTGACAAAGGATTGTTGATTGAACTAACCCTTATTAATAAAGGGATCATAAAGTTTATGTCAACCAATCAAAATCAAGGTACCAATCAGATAATTAGAAAAAACCAACATCCAATCTAAGTGCAAGCATTGCAACCAACATAGGCCAATAACCAAGATAGACCAAAGCAATCCAACCACAATAGGAATGTTGTGGGTAATGGAGTAACTAAGTCACATCATGCCCAAATAGTGTAAACATCATCTTCACCACCTTTTTAGCTTATTCCTACCCAATAACCTCTCTAAACAACACCACAAGCATAACAACCAAGACCCATGTAATAAATACAACAAACTTTACATTGCAAACCCCTCCTCCAAGGAGAATTGCGCCTATGCATCATGTCTTTAGTTACCTAAGAGAGCCTATTGAGTTTATATTTTACAAACTTGCCACTTCTAATCTGATTAGTTGGTCTATACCAAAGCATTATCTATAAGGCATTCCTTATCCTGATTGGTACCATGAAAATGAATTCTATGAATATCATAGGGTCAATGGGCATAATATACGAATATGTGTGAAAATCAAGCATTTGATTGAGAATATTTGGAGAATGGGGAGATAACATTAGATAATGGTGCTTCCATCTCCAATCAAACTCTTAGGATTTATCAAAACCCCTTTACCACACAACAACAACATAACAATTAGTGACAACAATAACAACATTGACCAATGCAACAACAAAATCAACAATATCAAAATCAAAGGCTGAACCAACATAATCAACAAAATCAACAACATAACCCACAACATTAGAATAATGGACAAAACCAAGGTCAGAACAGTAACAACCAATAAACCTACCATGCAGTTGCACATGACTACAATAGGGTTGTAGGTCATATTATAAGGGGCAATGTTAATACCATATCCATTAATCCTAGACCGAATACTAATCAATATAGACTATTGCTAAACAATACCACTCAACCAAATTACATGGATAATATTTATTTGACCTAGGACTGCACATAAGCAAACTAATAAATTGGGACTCCCACTTTTGGACCATATACTGATAATTTATCCTTGCCACATGACCACATACAAGTGCACCAGCAATTGAGACTTGTCTTATCTAGTCCCACACCATTCCCATCATTTGTTAGAAATTATGGTCCAACATCTAATTCTAATTGCATAATCATAACTCAGAGGTCAAAGATTACTATCTCAGGTCCATAACCATTTGCCACTTTGCTTGTTATCCAAGCAACCATTCAGCCTCAAAATAAACCATTCACCATTGACCAAGATAAGAAGTTTGATATTATGGAACAATTGTAGAAGACACCAGCATAAATTTCCATTTTAGATTTAATGCAAATGTCAAAAATCCACAAGAACATTTTGAATGAGTTTTTAACCCAATCCACTATTGCCAATGACATATCCCTTAATAAATTTCAAGCTTTAGTTGGACACCAAGCCCTAATCCAACAAGTCACATTCAACCAAAGTGATATGTCTTCACTTGGCCCACTCCATAATAATCCATTATACATAGAAGTTTATATAAAGTAGCATAAAGTGAAAGGTGTCCTTATAGATAATGGATCAGGCCTCAACATAGTGTCTCTAAAGCTCATCAAGCTCTTGGGTACACAATGGTAGATCTCCAACCATAAATGATAACTATCAAAGCCTATGATAATTAGGAAAGAGAATCATAAGGCACCATTAGCTTACCAGTTATCATTGGGCCTTTGACCCATGATATACTTTGCCATGCACTTAATCTTGATTTGTCATATAATATGCTTCTAGGTAGGCCTTGGTTACATGAGATTCATGCTGTCCCATCAATGTTGCACCAATGTATCAAGTTCTCCCACTCAGGGATGAAAGTGAATATTTTAGGAGATTTACACCCATATAAACATTGTAAACATCTTGAGTCTAATTTTCAAAGCTATAAATACCAATATCGAATGAATCCAAGTTCCAAGCAGGATAAAGGAAAGGCCATACTTATTGATCCTCCACAAGATAATTTCATAGATCTTAATACCTTGGATTCCCTTTCCCATGCCATCTCCTAAAGCTTCCAATCATTTCAGATAATGGCCCAGGGGAGTATGTGACCCATGATACCTTCCATATTACCAATATTACTCAAAATCCAAAGACCTTTGGATGACCTAAGAGTACCCCACACATGAATTAGAAACAAAATAATAAAGATAAGGGACCTATCATGTTTGTACCATCATATAGCCTAGAACCAGACCCTTTTGAAGGGGATAAATCATGGTTGTACAATGACAATCAAGATAATTATTATAAAAGTTCAAAGTATCTTATTCCCAATTGGATCATGAAGCATCAAGATTATGAAGGAAGAGGCCTTAGACTGAATCAACAAAGAACCATTGACCCAATTTCCATGACTAAGTATAAAAGACCCTATGGACTTGGATTTAAACTTCTTGGGGGTGACCCCACATATCTTATTCAAGTTACATCATTGGTGGCTAGTGATGATGATGATGTCGATAGCAGAGTAGAGTCTGATCATAGCCTCACCTTTGATGACCTAGCTAAGACTAACCTGTTTGATAATAATTTCATTTGTACCCTTACCCCAATCATTCATCATAACCCATTGCCATTATACTATCCCCAACTGATAGATTAGGACCAACAAGAATCCAATTTGTTGATTGATGAGTTTCATAATGATGAGGTATTCTATGACCTTTTAGGCCTATGAGACAATGTTCCATTGGGAGATCATTAATCAAGATTCTCAATTACATTGGATCTTGATGCCTATTTTGGAGAGTGGGTGAATGCCCTTATCCAAAATAAATAAATAAAACATTGAGTTCCTAAAGTGAAAACCTCTTTGAGGTGGTTTTTGACCAAGGAAAAATGTAAAGATAAAAGCCAGTCTAGTGGTGAAAACCTATTTTAGGTACCATTAGATGGGGGTGTTTATTATTCTTCAAATTTAGACTAGGAGACCACCAATGATGAACTTGCTTATAGATTCGAGTTTAGTTTTGTGCAACAACAAGTATTTGATCAAATTATCCAAAAAATTTTGACTATTTTTGTCACATGGCCATATCTCCCATTGGGGGACTCAGATTCATCATGCCTAGGAGATGTTGAAGAAAAAGTCCTAACAGAGGACCCTAATATAGTCCAATAGTTCAAGTCTTTGCCTACTATCCTAGAAGATGGTTCAACCCTTCTAGTCAAAGATACAATAGAGATAAACATCAAGACTCCATTGGACCTAAAATAGATAAAATTAGGCATGTCCCTCACTAAGGAGGAATGTGAAGTCTTTACAGCTCTATTGAGAGAATTTGTAGATATCTTTACATGGGATTATTTTAACATGCCAGGTTTAAACCCTGCCTTGGTTTTGCACCACCTTGTGGTCAATCCTGATGCTAAAAGGGTGAAATAAAAGTTGTGTAAGATGAATCCTCACATTTTTGTCTTGGTAAAAAAATGTTGGAAAAACTCTTGGAAGTAGGATGTATCTAATCCATTGACTACTCAGAATGGATATATAATGTTATACCTATTAGCAAAAATCCCAAAGGAATAAGAAATTGTATTAATTTCTGAGACATAAACAAAGCTTGTCCTAATGATGATTTTTCATTGCCTAATATTGACATGATCATTGAATCCATAATAGGTTATGAAATGCTTTCACTCATGAATGGATTTTTAGGATATAACCAGATTAGAATAACACAATACCAACATAAAATATCATTCACCACTCCATGGGGAACATTTTATTATCAAGTAATGCCATTTGGTCTTAAGAATGCTGGAGCTACATATCAAAGGGCCATGACTATCATATTCTGTGATATGATGCATGATATTATTGAAGACTATGTCGATGACATATTAGGAAAATCCAAGACCAAGGTCGACCATCTAACAGTGCTATGTATGATATTTGAAAGATTATAGGAGTTTAAAGTTAGAATCAATCCAAAGAAATATGTGTTTGGTGTAACCTCGGGAAAATTACTTGGCTTCATCATGTCTCATAGATTCATTGAATTTGATTTGACTAAAGTCCAAGCTATAACTAAGATGCCACCACTAACCAATTTGAAGCAACTCCATAGTTTTCAAGGCAAGATCCAATCAATCTAATGTTTCATCTCTCATCTAGTATACAAGTGTCATCCATTTACACATCTTCTAAAGAAGGGAGTTGTATTTCACTGGGATGACCACTGTGAAACATCTTTTCAACAACTCAATGACTATTTAGCTAATCCACCTATTTTGTTACTTCCTATGCTAGGAAATCCATTCTTATTATATCTATCAGATACCAAAAATGCCTTGGGGGCACTTTTGGCTTAACATGATAACAATGGAAAAGATCATGTAGTATACTACTTAAGTTGTACCTTGGTCACATATGAATACAACTATGCACCTATTGAAAAATCTTGTCTAGCCATGGTCTTCATAGCTCAAAAATTGTGCCATTACATATCGAATAATAAGAACATGATCATTTCAAAAGTAGATCCACTCAAGTATCTACTATCTAAAATATATTTTCAAGGTAGAATGGCCAAATGGATCATGATTCTTAGTGAGTTTGACATAGATTATGTTAATCAAAAGGCAATCAAAGGACAAGTCCTTACAGATTAACTTGCTGAAGAACCCCTTATAGGCACAAAGCCACTCACATTTCATTTTCCTAATGAATCCATAATGACCATCATTGACACACATCTTGAGGAGCAACATTGCAAGCTATATTTTGATGGTTCATTTATTGCACATGGATTGGGGGTAGGCCTCTTATTTATTACACCATAGGGGGATCTAATCCCTAAATCATTTAGAATTAGTTTTCCTTGTATAAATAACATGGCTGAGTATGAATCACTTATTGTAAGACTTTGATAGGCAGTAAAATGGAACATATCTAATATCTAAGTTTATGGTGATTCTCAGTTAATCATCAGTTAGGTCACAGACTATTTCCAAACCAAAGATGATAAACTAGTTCCATATAAGGCTATGGTCAATACCCTAAAGCACAAATTAAAAATATCCAATTTGAGCATATACCAAGGGCTAGTAATAGAACTACAAATGCCATGGATATTATTGGCTCTCTAATTTGACAAATGGATAAAGCTAGAGAGTATCAATTCCTCATATAGAATTTGGTCATACTAGCTCATGAACCTTCAACTATGGCAATGACTTGTGATATTGTTGGTCCTAATTCTATTTAGTACTAAGACCTTTACAATTGCCTTCATGACCAAGTTATGCCACCTAACCTATCTCAAAAACAAATCAAATCCTTTATACATCATGCCACTCATTATACTCTACTTGGATCCACCCTTTACCACCATACTTTTGATGGAACTTTGCTTCATTATTTAACTTAGATAGAGTCTACACTAGTGTTAAGATAAGTTCATAAAGGGGTATGTGGAGCTCATTCTAGTGGGGAAGTCCTATCTAAAAATCTCTTGAATACTAGTTATTATTGGCCCATGATGGATGCATATGCAACTGTATATGTAAAAAAGTGTGACAAGTGTAAGTGGTATGCTAATCTAATTAATGCCCTAGCCCAAACTCTAAAACTGATGTTGACACCATGGCCATTTGATATGTGGGAACTCAAACTCATTGGGAATATCAACCCCACTTCATCTGATGGCCATAAACATATCCTTACCACCACTGAATATTTCACTAAGTGGGTTGAAGCTATACCCCTCACTTATGTGACTGGAAAACAAATTTCCAAATTCATCTTCAACCATCTCATTTACCACTATGGTATCCCCTATAACATTATATCTGATAATGGAGGATCATTCAAGAACAAGGATGTTGACAAGCTATGTACTGAACATAACATCACATAATATTTTTTTATAGAATATTACCCTCAAGGTAATGGCTAGGTTGAAGCATCGAATAAAACCATTGTCAATATTCTCAAAAATATTATCAATGATGCCAGTCATGATTGGCACCTTTAGATATTTCCTACCCTTTGGGCATATCGTGCCAATCATTGTACCCTCATAAGAACCGCTCCATATTCACTTTTTTATGGTACAAAAGCCATCATTGCCATTTAGGTTGAGTTGCATTCACTATGCATATATTTAAAGCATGTCCTAGATGATCATGACTATCAAGTAGCTTGCCTATAAGAGCTAGACCTACTTGATGAAAAATGTATAGCTACACTCAGTAATCTTTAAGCATATCAAAATTGACTCAAAGGCCACTATAATTGGCATGTCAAGTATAGAACATTTGAACTTGGTGATCTTGTCTTTATAGAAAACTAAAAGAATACCATGGATGAGAAGAAGTATAAAGGTGAATTCAAACCAAATTGGATATGACCTTTCATCATTATTGTAGATTATGAATTAGGAACATACAAGCTCCCCACACTAGATGAAGATAAACTTCCTGAGCCAATGAATATTATTCACCTCAAGTGATACTATGCTTGAGCGCTAAGGTGTATTGTCTATAAGGACCATTTTAGTTATGCCATTTTGTCTCTATTATTATTTGTAAAAATTTCATACTTATCATTCCTTTTAGCCCATTCCATCTACATTATCATCTTGTTTTATCAACCAAGCATGTTCTAAATCCTATCTACTTAACCCATTTGATCTTGGTTTTTTCCATTCATTATGCATTTTTAGCATCAAGGAATCTGATCAATTTTATCAATTATTTCAAGTACTTTAGACAGAGATCATATTTTGGCATAGTAAGATATGTTTTGGTAGTTGCATCTTTCATTTGTTCCTTTCTTCTTCTCAGTCTTGCTAATAATTATAACTGCCTTTGGGCAAATTAGTAACATTGATCCATGCCATTGTGTCCTAGTTATAACTACCTATGGGAAAACTAGGGGTAACATTTTTTTATTGAGATTTGACGTATCAACTTACCACTTCCTATGCCACACTATGCCTTTTTACCAACTATGCTTGTTTTGTTTGAATTGATTGCTACACTAGTCAAATTCCTCCACTGTAGGGTCAAACTACAGTGACTTGAGGTCCTACTCTAGGACTATATAAGAAATGCTTGATACTTATTGAGGTCAACTCAGTCAACCTTTCCACCTTGCTCTCACCATTTTGTAAGCACCCTAAGTTGAATGCTCTCTCCATTCTATGATTTTGAACCATTTCATGTCTTGTCATTCTTGATCGAGTTGAGATACTTCAAAAAAAATTAAAATATTTATAAAACTGTTAGAAAAAACCAAAAATATTGACCATTTCTTTGTCTTAAGGATTCTAGGAACCCCTACTAAGTTGTAAAAAAACCACTTGTCATTTATTTTCCCCATCCTTTTTGGCCTTTTATCTCATGCACTTGCCACTTTTCAAGACTATTCCTATTCTTCTATCACATCCATTGTGTTTGTTTTCATTAGTTATCACATTCTTCCCATTCCTTGGGAGAACTACATTTGGCTTGAAGTTTTTTATTAGATATTACATCTATGGAACTATGTAGGTAGCATCCACTTGCCTAACACATATGTAGAAAACTTGGCCACCCCCTTCTATTTCTTTTATTCCCCCATTTTGTTCACTTGTTAAGTTGTTGCCTATTTTATGGGGACAATGTTTGTATGGTTTCTATTACATTGTTTGCTTGTTTATTTCTGCTTATTTTGTTTATTTGTTTCCCTATTTATTTGCTTTTAGCACTGTTTCCTAGATTCAGTCTATGTGTGTTCATTGGGTGATTCCTTGTGCACACCTATATGTGAATCCATCCATACTCATCTTCTAACATTGACATCATGGTTTTTATAATCAGTGCATTATTTTCTATTTGAGTATTGGATTATGGGATTCAATCCTTATTTATATTTTTGGCCAAGTCTTCATGATGTTATACCATGATGCCTATTGAGACATGCTACAAAAAACCTTAGCTTTAAGAAGTCTATTCAGAAATTGTGGCATCAACATCTCTTTAGCACTGACATCCTAATTCACTCCCAATCATATCCCAAATAGAATGATTAACCACACAAGAATTTCAACATTTATTAGTTTGAACGAGCATCTCCCTACTAGTAGGTTATTATAATTCATCATTAACCTTTGTGATTAATTTACCCTCATCATTATCCAATCAATCATGTTTTCCATAATTGGGGTCCAATTATTATAACCACCTATGGGAAAATCATTGCACACCATCTCACATGCATTTATCAATGATTATAACCTCTTTTGGGCCAATCATTGTATTATCACCACCATTTTTCTTCCCATACAGGGGCACGTTGTTATCTTGTTTATCTGTCCTAATTGGGGAAAATCCATATTCTCAATGATTATAACCACCTTTGGGCAAATCATTATGTTATCATACCACGTTACCACTATCAAAGTATAATGCTTATAATAACCTTTGGGTAAACCATTGTACACCATCTCATTTGCATTCTCAATGATTTTGACTACTTTTTCAATATAATTATGTTTTCAGGCCATCATGTTTCCTTTCTTTGGTGCCCTCATTTCACTTATTTCTTTTTGAGGGATCATTTACCGACCTACTTGTGCCAACTGTTCCCTCAAGGGGGCATCATACAGTTAGGTTATCATCATTGCAGTTATAGGCATACATGACCTTTTCATTCTTTGAGAAGATATTACTTTTCTTATAGCTTGTAATGCCTTCCCAAATAGGGGTAAACTGTAGATACCTAAATTTGGCCACCAATGACCTCTAACCAAAATTTTGACCAATTCTTACTAAAATGCACAATCTGGCCTAAAAACACTAAAACACATTAAAAGATTTGAAACTGATATATCCAAGTGCTGATTTTGGCTAGAGTATCACTAAATGGGATAATGTAATTTATGGGCTATTTGACTTTGATTAAATCATTTCGAGTCAAAATGCCAATTTTTCACCTAGGTGCTCTAGATTGCTCTTTCCTATCAAATCTATTACACAAGACATGTGCCTTTATTATTTTCTATTGTTAATATCCTAAATGGGATAGTGGATCCAATGTATTTGACATCACATTATAATTCCAATCCAATCAAATTTTGGACCAATAACAAGGCATTCTGATCAATTTGAGTAATTTGTGCATAAAGTACTTAATCATGCTTAAGAGATAATTAAACCAAATTAGAGACTAATTAATAATTCCATGGAAACTTGTTAATAAATTGGTTTTATAAATGAATATTAAATATCTGCATTATCAAGTGACCTCATTTCTTGGGAAGACATCCCTAGGCCATAAATGCCATAAATATCAGGATTCATTCTTCCCATGCCTCATCAATGCCCTCTATGTCTCTTAATTTCTCCTCTATCCCAAATATTGATGATCCTATTTATGAATTTTAATTTCAAAATTAAACTAATTCTTCACTATACATCTCAATCTTGAATGGATGGTTCAAGTTGATTCTACCCATTTGCAAAAATCTATAAATAAGAGGTCTTGCCACATAAATTTGAAGTCTTGATAATGCAAAGTTATGACGCAAAAATGAATTTAAAATATATTGTAATTAGTGTTACCATGCCAAATTAATTCCAAGCCAAAGCCAAAGGTGTTAAGAGGAGGTGAAGGATAGTCAAGCTCCATTGCAATAGACTTCATGAGCACAAGCTAAGCAAGCCACAACAAAAGCATTTGGATCATCTAAGGAAGGTGAAGGATTCTTGTTTTTCCTTAATTTTTAGTTGTGTTTGTCATTTTTTTTTTATTAAGCTTGCTCTAGTAACTAGGCATGAAGGTGTTAGTTTATTGTGTTGTTTGTCAATTTGCTTTACTCATTTTGTCACTAACACATTACTAATCTCATATTCTTAGTCAAATTCCTAGTTCATAGTAGCGATTTCTTGGTGGTAGCTTCTCCAACAAAATGTACTCCTACTATTCCTTGATGTGCTTCCTATAAGAGTTGTGTTCATTTATGTTCCAGAACTGTCACATCCTAATTTCACCCTATGCCAAATAAACCTTTAATAGTTGATTATTATGTTCATTATTTGATTACTATTAATTTCATTTTGATATTTATAACATATGCTAAAATGGGATAGTGATATTGTTGACTATTATACATTGTGTGACAATTATATTTTGATAATTTTGCATAGTAAAGATGTATATTTTTAGTTTAGCATCATTTTTTGATATATATGATGACTCATACTAACTACCTATTTGTTAAGAGGTGGATGCAAGATAGGTCCTAATATCAAAGCTTGACAAGGGAAAGCATCATCAGAGAGGGTTAGATAGATGGATTGATTGTAGGAAATATCAATGGAAAATGCTAGTGACCTTACACACATGCATAATAGATTCTAAATTTTATTTGCATAAAAATGTTAGTGCATATTGCTTGTGATTATATTGGTGTGTGTGGAATTAGTTTAGTATGCATTATATTTATTTAGCCTAATTGACTTAATTTTAAAAATTAAATCTAGAAAATAAATATTAAGTGATAATAGAAATAATTGTTGTGGAAATAATTATTTTTCAAATAAAAGGCAATTAATGACTAATTTTATCTTTTAAGTTAAATAATTATTTAGTATTGTTTTGAAAATTTGCATGAAAGTGGTGTTAATACAATTTAAAGCTAAAATATGAATTATGCATGAATTTACTTAAAAATTATGAAAATAGATTCTTAAGTCAATTTAGGTGTCTATGGATAGAACAAGGGAAGATGGCATAGTAAACTAAATTTTCATGTGATTAAGATAAAATTTTAATGATGAAATTTGCATGCAAGGGTTAAATAAATAAAATAGATAAATTTTTATTCAAAGGAGGAGCATAGAAAATTAGAAGGAAATAAGTCTTATAAATGAAGGAAAAGGTTTGGAGAATAAAAATGCATGGAAAAAGAAGCAAGTAGTTGATGAGAAAAAGGGAAAGATTGGGGAAAGGAAAGGGAATATTCATCCTTTAAATATTACCAGGTTGGATCTATAAATTTCATTTCTATGTGAAATATAGGTATGTTTTTTAAACCCTGTATTACTTTACAAAAACTTGTGAATTGTTTATAAAAGTTTGCATAGTTTTATTGGTCAACGATTACTTGTTTTAGACTACATTGTAGATTGGCTTGAGCTGTGTCTCACTTTCTTTTGGATGTGTTTTGTTTTATACCTAATTAATTAATTTGAGAAATCACTCCATTTAATTATAATAGCATAGAAGTGTCTTAAACCTATGCCCCAGTATTTTATTTTGTAACTAGTGCCCTTAG
Organism: Torreya grandis; assembly: GCA_037957365.1. NCBI lineage: Eukaryota > Viridiplantae > Streptophyta > Pinopsida > Cupressales > Taxaceae > Torreya > Torreya grandis. Next base: position 816,177 of record JARHVA010004883.1, on the reverse strand, counting down.
TCGAACGCTGCATGTATTTTAAGGCTGCCCTTTATTTTTAATTGAATGATGAATTTGATTGTTATTGGCCTCATTTCTCCTAAATTTTAGTGTTTGACTCCAATGGTGTATTAATTTACAAAACTGTCTTTTGTTTTTCTCAAGACCATAACATAACTTTATAATGTTGTGCTACGCCTTCAATACTCGATTTGCCATACCAAGTATCCTTCATTACAATTTTTAGAGATTGAATATTATTCAGTGGATGCATTTCAATTATTTGGGTAGAGGTCTACATTATAATTATTTATGCCTGCATATCATTTCCTGGATATGGCATTTGGAACAGGTCTTCACCCATGGTAATATTCTACATTTGTATTTAGTGCTAAGTGTATATACAAAACACTATGTAATTTGAAGTCATTGGGCATAATTAGGATATGGATGTTTATATAAACGAAATTATTGCATGCATAATTATAATTCCATAGTATAATTTTGAAATGCCTTATCTTTACATCTCTGACATCATATTGGTAAAGCTGAGTTAAACATTGAGTCTCTTAGTTTAAATGCTAAAGTTTATTTAAAATTCTCATTCATTTGCCAAGTCAAAAATAGAAGTCACTGAAGTATATTTTTTGATAGATGAGTATAAATAGTATGATTGGTTGAGTCTTATTTTGAAATTAAAAAGTCAATTTTAACATTGGAATGCCAAATTACATTTTTAGATGGCTGAGCCTTTATCAAATCATTGTGTTTATAAATTGAAAGAAAGTTGAATATATGATATTAAAAATGTCTAGTCATTTAATTCAAATTGCAAAGTTTCTAATTTGAAGCATTGAGATTTAGTTGGAAGTCATGGTGTTTTTGATTTGAAATGATAGGTATAAATTTAAAATGCCCCATATATAATATAAAGTTGAGTATCTTTTATGCAAAACACTAAATTTAATGGTTTAAACACTATATATAGACTAAGTGTTGAGTAACATTTATGAATGCCCAACCACTTAATGAGTAGTTGCATCATATATATGAAATGATGAGCATTATATAACACCAAACCTTTTTTTTAACTTCTTTATTAAATTGAATAGGTGTATATAAATTTAAAAGGAAACATCTAAATTGAAAGGGAGTATCATAACATATGTTTAGTGGCTAAGTTTAATTAGAATGCAATGCTAAGCCAATGTAATAGAACATTGAGTTAAATTATTAATTGTTGTGTATATATATGAAAAACATCTTGAAAATGTATAAAAGTAATATTGCTAAGTTGTTTAAATAAAAGTAATTATGTTTCCTCTTTAAATGCAAGATCAAATGTGTGTCTAAACTTTGCTCTTTGCCTCAGATTTCCATATTATCAAAATGAACTGAGTTGCATTCACAACTAGAGTTGCATTTTTAATAAAGAGCTTGATTATTATGAGAAATTAAATGGAAGGTGTGTTATTTTTTCCCCTAGATTAAAAATCAACATTGGAATGCTCTATATATTAAATTCAAAAATAAAAAGATGAAAATGTGTGTGCCATTGCAAACAATATTTAAACTATGTAACCCTTTTAAAGTAATATCTAAATATAGAGATAATATTGTGATTGAAACCATTTAGAGCATAAAATTATACTAGTAGCTATCTATAAAATGGATATATGTGATGCTACCAAGTAAATATTGATTAAATGGTTAGAGTTTGAAAGAGTTGAATTATTAATTAGGAGGAAAACTTTAGGAGGGTTGTACATTATTTCCATTGTTATATGGTAATGTTATTATAATTTTGGTTATTTAATCCTTGGGTTATTTGGTTATATGATCTAAATCTATGGCTTTGTTTAAAATTCTAGTAGAGACCAATAATGTGTCGATAGCACCATAGTGTTATGTTGCATGATGACAAGGGCAAAGTTTAGTAGTGTCATGATAGGATGAAAATTTGTGAGAGTATTTAATGTGTGAATGATTAAAATTTTCTAGAGTAAATAATTGTCATGTTCAAGTAGGGAATATTTCTCCTAGGCCACCAATGCCATTATTCCCTAATTTGCAGCCTCCTAGTCAAGTCACATTACCTACCTTGGCTCCTTTGCCATTGTCCCAAATAATGAGATCCATGAAGTCAAAAGTTTTATCCAAAGTGTTAGAAATGAATTGGTTTCTCTTAAAATCCAATAAGATCAAAGTTATAGGCCATACCAATCCTAAAATAAAGTTTGGGCAAACCACTAGGCCTCCTTTCCAAGGTAATGTTCAAGGACAAGGTCAAATCACCCAAGCTAGACCTTACCAAAGTTACAATCCTAATGCTACCTCATCTTCCAAAGATCTTGTTCCCACCAAAAAAAAACTTGTTCAAGAACAACTAGGTTATCCCTCCTGTGACCAAAGTCAAGACCAAGTTGTTTATGCCAATGAGATGCATATTCAAGCCATGACTCTACAAGGTAATCAAACATCTCAAATTTAAAATTTTGAAGGACCAATGCAAGGTAGAATGGAGAATGGTCAAACAAAATCTAATTCTACTCATAAATAATTTTGAGGGAGATTTTTGTGCCATCAATCATTTAGGGAATTTAAGCAATGTGAATACTAGTGTGGATTCTAACACTAGGTCTAAGAAGAGGGCTATTAAAGAGACACAAGGGGCTATTCAAGGGCCTATTTTCACTCCTAAAACATATACAATGGTATGTGTATCTAATATATCTCCTAAATTTCAAGAAAATCAGAAGTTTTAGCATGTAAGACCTGCTCCTACACATCCACCTCCAGAAGCTACACCACAAAGTAATAGTGCTCTCAAAGAGCCTTCCAAGGTGAGAAATCCTTCTATAAATGTTGTGGACAAAAGGATTTGAATTTTATTTTACTATGGTATTCACTAAAAATATATAGACAAAAGGACATGATTCAAAAATAATTACAAGGACTTGGTAAACAAGTTGGATTAGCTAGGAATGAGAATGTTGTCTTGGTGAATGAGACTCAACCTATTGATGAAAAGTAAAAAAGATCGATAAAACTCCTCATTTATACCTATATTTAATCATTGGTGAATGCTTAGTTCATAATTGCATCATAGATAGTGGGGCTACTACTTCTGTTATGCCCAAGTGTATAGCAGATAAACTTGGCCTCAAATATAAACCAATGGCTAAAGGAGTTTTACAATTGGATGGATCACCAACAAAGACCTTGCGAGTAGTAAAGGATTTGAATTTTATTTTACATGATTGTCCTACCTTTTCCATTCCTTATGATGTGGTTGTGGTAGATTTACCTCCATAATTTTCTCTTTATTTTTTAAGAGAGTTTATAGCTAAGATAGGTGGATACTTGACAGTGAATTGGTCCTACATGGTTTTTAGGACAAAATATGGTACTAAGGTGAAGATTGAATCATAACCTATCTATCATAATCACTTAGAACGTTATATGCCTAAAGTGGAAAATGTTAATTATGCCATTATTTATGAGGAGGAGCTTCATATAGATCAATATCCAACATCTTCTCTTGAAGGAGTTTTTAATTTGTAGTTAGATGAATGGGGAGATGGACATTATGAGCATGATCCTTAAAAATTCATAGAGGCTAATCTAGGTGTGTATTGTATGCATGAAGAAGGCTCTTTCATTCATAATTTGATGAAGCCAAGTGAAGACATGAATGGTTTATGGTATCTTTTCTTTGATGGATTAGGAAGCAAGATTGGGGTAGGTGGTGGAGCAATGTTGGTTTCTCCTTCTAAAGAAAGGTACTATTCCACTTTAATATTTCAATTCTCTTGTATTTGTAATGTGTTATAATATGAGTCCCTCATTCATGGCCTTGAGTGGGATAGGAAAAAAGGTGTGAAGGAGTTACAAATGTATGGTGATAGTGAGTTGATTATGAATTAAGTAAGAGGTCAAAATGTGACTAAGAACTCTTTGCTCAAATCATATAGGCATAGAGTGTGGGATCTTGTGGAGATTTCCAAGATTTTAATATCACATCTATCCCAAGATATGACATAAATATGCTGATAGGCTGGTTATATTTGGAGCTCAATTTGATGTTGCAAAGGGGATAGGAGAGGATAGGAACCAACCACATCTCAAGGTGATTGTAAGGCCCTCCATATCAGATAATGTCACTAATTGGCAAGTGTTTGATAGTGACCAAAAAATAGCAGTTTTTATATAAAAGGAAGCTAAGTTTTTTTCCTAAAAATTAGTCCAAACTATAGCAGTAATATGGATGGCAGATTATGCAATTGAAGTCAAACAAGCTCCCTCAAGGCCAAGTCACACTTGAGAATATTTTCAATGATGATGACCAGTTGAAGAAAGAAAAGGTAATAATGTCTACTAAGCAAGAAAACTATGAGGAAGTACACATATTTAAGGATAAGTTGCATGCACTTGGGAAGGCATGTACTATCGAAGAGAAATATGCTTTCATTGAGTTATGCAAAACATTGTATGATATCTTTGCATGGGAATATAGTGACTTGAAAGGGTTTGATCCAAACTTAGCTCAACATAATATAGAGTAGATGAGAATGAAAAGACTATCAAGAAAAGGCAAAGGCCAATCAATCCTAAGATTGAACCTCTCATGAAGAAAGAGCTTATTAAGTTGATTGAGTCTAAGATCATCTTTCCTATTAAGCATTCATATTGGTTGGCAAACTTAGTCCCTGTTAGGAAGAAGAATGGATAAATTAGGTTGTGTGTTAATATTAGGGACTTGAATAGATTTTATTTGAAGGACCATTATCCTCTCCCTTCCATGGAACAAATATTTCAAGTTGTGGTAGGTAGTGAAATGTTTTCTCTCCTTGATAGGTATTCTAGGTATAATCAGATTTTGGTGAAAGAAAGTGACCAATATGAGACAACCTTTACTACTAAATGGGGTACATATGATTATAGGAAAATTCCTTTTATCTTTTCAAATTCTGGAGCTAATTTTCAATGTGCAATGGATATGGCTTTTAAAGGACTAATAAATGACATTGTGTTGGTGTATCTTCATGACATCACATTTTTCTCTAAGGATGCAAAGGATCACTTGGACCACCTTAGGCATATTTTTGAGAGATATAGAGATTTTGGAATCTCTCTTATCCCAAATAAGTGTGTATTTTTTTTCATGCGGGAAAACTTTTAGGATACATTGTCTCCAAAAAGGGCCTATCCATAGATCCGGAATGGGTGAATGCAATCTTGGCATTGGTTTTGCCCAAACACAAGAAAGGTTTGAAAAGTTTCTTTGGGAAAATTAATTTCATAAGAAGGTTCATCCATAATTTTTCTAATTTAGTCAAGCTTCTAACCTCTATGCTAAGGAAGGATGAAGTGTTCATTTGGACTATAACAAGGAAGGAAAGTCTTGAAGAGATAAAATAAGCCATTGCCTAAGATCCAACTCTTGTAAGTCCTAATTTCTCAAAGGATTTCAACTTGTATACCTTTGTAAATGAAGGGGTAATCTCTGCCATGTTTACCCAAGAAATTTAATATAACTTGGAGCATCCTATTACCTTCTTTAGTCAAGGTTTGGAAGGTTATGAGGTAAGACACACCTATGTTGAGAAGCAAGTACTTTCAGTTGTTATAAGTCTAAATAATTTTAGGCATATGTTATATAACAATAATATTCACATATTGATACCTCATCCTAGTGTCAAAGACTTCTTTATTAGTATAGATTTGAATGATAAAAGGGCTAGTTGATCACAAAAGTGATGGAGTATGATGTAGAAATCAAGACAACCAAAATAGTGAAAGGGAAGGGGTTATGTGAGCATCTTTCTTCAAATTTGAAGGAACAAAAAGAGGTTGTTGTATCACTCCATGATAACCATATGATAGTTTCATCTTCATCAATGAGGAGTTAGACACAAGATATGATTCATTTTTTTCAAACCAGTTGAGTGTTTACAAGCCCATGATAGAGCTAGAAGAAGGTACTTTATATTGAAATACATTCCTTATGTTCTTGTTAATGGAGTGTTGTTTAGAAAATAATTCTAAGTTTTGCTATTAAGGTGTGTTGAATTAAATTAGATTGAAATTTTTTTAATTGAGTTTCATGATGGACCAACTAGTGCTCAATTTACTCCAAGAACCACAGCTGCTAAGATTATGAGGGATAGGTAATTTTAAACTAGATTATTCAAAGACACCCATGTTTGGTTAAGGAAGTGTCAAAAGTGTGCCCTCTTTGATGGTAAATAAAATCTTGCTACCTTGACTCTTCATCCAATTCATGTTGATCAACCGTTTATGCAATGGGGTTTGGATTTCATAGGCCTAATCAATCCACCTTCTAGTGTTGGTCACAAGTGGGTGTTGATTTCTATAGATTAATTTACAAGGTGGGTATAGGTTGTTACTCTCAAGGAATAAAATGAAAGTTTAGTTCTAGACTTTTATGAAGGCATAATGACAAGGTTTAGAGCTCCTTCAATAATAATTTTAGATAATGCATTAGATTCCCTTGGGATGAAGACAAGTGAATAGGACTTGAAACATGGAATTTATCTTAGTAATTATTCCAAATATTATCCACAAGGGAATGGAATAGCTAAGCCTACCAACAAGAATCTAATTAGGATCATAAAGAGAACAATGGAGGAGAACCAAAGGACTTGGCATTCTAAGTTGAAGACAACTCGTTGGGCTAATAGGATCACCCCAAAAAGAGCTATTGGGAACTCACCATACACACTTGTTTATGGTAGAGAAGCTAAAATTCCTATTTCACTTAATTCAATAGCTTTATATTTCACTTATCAGCTATAAATGATGGAAAATGAAAGCATGGAAGTAATGTTTTGTGAATTGATAGAGCTTGAGGAGACAAGAGATCAAGCTATTCAAATCATGAGAGATCACCAAGACCAAAAAAGGAGAAATTTGACAAGAAATCCATGCCAAGGAGTTTAAAATAGGGAGACATTATCCTAAAGTGGGATGAAGATAAGGCTAAGCCTGAAAGACACACAAACTTTGATACTTTGTGGAGTGGCCCTTATGTTATCACCTAATGCAAGCAACACAATGCATTCAAACTCTTTCAAAGTTAGATAGAGAGGAGCTTCATATCCTAGTAAATGGGATATATATCAAGAATTTTTACTAATTTTATCCTATCTCCTTGTACATAGTTTGTGTTTCCCTTTGTTTTCCCTAAGTGTTTGTGCACATGTGTGAGTTGGTTTAGTGTCTTGCTTTGTCTTGTGTTGGTTTAGTGTGTTTTGTTTTTATTGGTGTGTTTTAGGAAATTATTTTCTTATTGTCTTTAAGAATCCATTAAATCTATTTTCCCTTGATATGATAAGGCTACAAGTTATTAGTATAATAGGCATACTACCCCTGTGAGTCACGATTTTGTTGACTTAGTTTGACTTTTACATCAAACTTGGACACTTATAGGTAAAAACATGTTTTATTAGATAATATATAGGTATAAATATATTTTAATGGGAGTATTTTATTTCATTTTATGTTATTCAATAAAATTTTAGCCTTGGTCTTAGTTACATTAGTCAATTTGTCAATTTGAAGTCATTTAATGTACTTTTGAGTCATTAATGAAAATAACACATTTAACAAGGTGATCAGGTGTCCTATTTTAATTTTAAACAGCCAAGAAGTTAGTTTAGATGTTAGGGATGTTATTTACATTAGAATTTTTCAGGTTATCTAACTAAAACTTTGGAAATCAATTGAAAAAGAGGGAAAATGTCACTTTTACAACACATAGGGAAGTGTGCCACATGTGGAGGATCATGGGGGGTATAATAATATTTATAAAACTAATCTACACACTTTAGTTGATCTATAAATTCCATTTTAAATCCAAATTTATTTTTTTGGAGATGATATTAAAATAGGATAAATTAATTTTAATATATGGAGTTATAATATTGGTAACTATGCTTTATGAACCATTGATAACAAGTTGACTGTCTTTTTACTAGTTGTTTTATACAATCTATAGGTTTTGCTCAATTCTATCCAAATACATTTGAAATAGTTGTTATTTTGGCTCCATAGGATGTTTTATTCCTTATCATATGGTATTCATTCTTGGTTTCATAATTCATGATGTTTGGATGAGTAGATTAGCCCATGATGCAAGCAAGTGTCACCATGTGTAGTTTTAGTTGGAGTGCCTTTGTTTGATGAGTGTTTTATCATATAGGTGTCTCATAAATATTTTAAATGGTTTTATAAAATCCTCTATCTCATGTTACCATCTATTTTCATGTTTGGACTTCACTATGTCACCTCTTGGATTGCTTACTAGCTTGTTTCCCTCCATGGTGATCTCTTTGCACAATTCCAGTTGCAGTCTCATGCATAAGCTAGTATATCATGTCTATGAGGTTGTAATGGAGATGTATGATATGATACAAGAATATAGGATTTTAATAAATTACATTTTAATTCTTGGGGAGGTGTAAATTTTGATCATATGCTCCCATTCCATGCCAAGGCAGCCACTTGATACTTTTGTATACTCTATTCACATACTAGCAAGTGATTTTCATGTTGTAATAGGTGTTATAAAGCTATTTATAAGGTAAAAATGATATATATCACATGTTTTATGAAGGATAATACATTTTGGGCTATCTTTAAGCTAGTTCATCATGTTTTTGGCACATTTCATTACTCTACCTGCATAATTTACTTAATGTGCACCCACAAGACCATTTGATAACATCATGCTGGAATAAGAAGAGCTGAATATGTGTTCCATATCCTTGGTTTTACTTGAGGTACATTTGGAGGTTTATTAAAGGCATATTAGGTTCATTTGCATTCATGGTTTCTAGCTATCCACACTCAGTCCACTGTTTGAGTATTCAAACAACCACATATAGGTGGTTGAGCATGGAGAGTAGGTATTGTATGAAAGATATAAAATAATGTAATATCTTCTTGAGGTCTGAAGATAAAAAGAATGTCATGATAGACCTTAAAAAGATACTAAAAGGCAAAATGAAGTATGGAACCAATTTGAGGGTCAAGGTCTAAGTTTAGGGATTAAATCCCTAAAGGAGTAAAATAGAGGTCAAGGGGTTTTGAGTGACCTTCCATAGTTTTTTTCCTAAAGGTTTCAAGGATTCCAAATAGGTGAGCCTTGTATCCCTACCATTTGAAAATAACCCTACCAAGTTTGAAGGGGAAAAGATTAGTGGAACATGGTTTTGAAAAACCTCAAATATGCCTTTGAACCCACTGAAAAGCTTCAATGATGTCTATAGGCCCATAATGGTGAATGGCCTTTGTTACCTTGAGGAGCAATATTTGGCATAACCCCATGAAAGAGATGACTAGAATAGTATAATGAGACAAAATGGAACAAAATGCATCAATAAATGGTTGATATGGAGTCCTATCCATCCCATGGCCACCTACAGGTGCCCCTAAGGCATGAAAAATGGTAACCTATAGGTGTCTCAGTCCAGTCAGATAGGTAGGGTGAATAAGTAGTGATCTATGCATGGTTTGGATGTTTTAAGCCAATCCAAGGTGATTTTGAATCTAGGATAGTGATATATGTTTAAAAGAGAAACCTAGGAAGGTCTTTTCTCACCAAATCACCCTAGCCAAGCCCTCTGATGACCTACACTAGGGTATTATGAAAAAGTGTCTTAGTCAAGGAAGAAAGGCACATATTGAGTTCAAATGAGGCACATAGATGAGTACAAGATGTAATATGCATTGTGTGATCTCATAAGGTGTCACAAGGAGCTTTTGAACATCACAACCAAATGCATAATACCCCTGTATTGACCTATAGGTAGGGTTAGTATTGAAGTTTCATAGTTAGAGAGTAAAGACTCAGATTTCAAATTTAAGATGAACATGAAGAAGTAAATATGATAAAGTTAAAACCATGAATTATAAATAAATTTTATCTAAAAAATCCCTTTAAACTTATTTCATATCACCTCTCAAGCCTTAAATATGCACCTGCATGTCAGATAGGTGATTTGATGTAAACAAAGTTATTGACATGAGTTATGGTTTTCCTTTGGTAACTTAGGATGAGTGAAGGTGACATATAATGTTTTATGTTATCAAGGAAATATCAAGAGTATTTTTTAATCACTCCATCACCTCAATCAACCACAAAAAACCTACAAGCAGACCTACAATAGGGGTCTCAATCAAGATCTCAATCAGGGTGCCTAGCTGAACTAGGAATGCATTTGAAACCCAAAAGATGAATTTGGATGAAATATAAGGAAATTAAACACCTCAATGGAAATTATTAAAATTTAAAGATTAAAAAATTGGAATTTAAACAAGACATCTACAAGGTTCTAAGATCCCTATTCTCAATCCTATAGTAAGGTACAACTTGGCAGTCTAAGCGGGAACATGAACATGAGAGGTAAGGAAGAGGTGAAGGTTAAAAAAAGGTAGGATGGTTAATTATAGGTATTTATGTTTTTATAAAAGCTCAAAATATGAAAAAAATGATCATATTCATTCCCTACTTAGTCTAAATGGAAACATTCCATATAAGGAGCTTGGAAACTATTTTTTACTCAATAGGTAAGTATGAGAATTCAAAAGGAAATGGGTTAATTAAGTGAGTTAAAATATTAATAAGAATTAATTTTTAATTTTAAACATTTTAAAACCACATATAGGTATTGGTTTGACTTATAAATGTCATTCGTAAGAGGGTTTGATAAAAATACAGGAAAATAGGCCATTTTGAGGCTTTTTTCGAGGAAATGGAGATGGTTAAACACACAAATAATGGAATTAGACCAAAATATATTTTAAAAATAATAATTATTAGTTTTAAAATATATAAAAATATTCATTTTACCTTGAAAATAAGGGATATACCTCTATGTTTTGTCTTAGAGGTCAGCGAGTCTAGGAAAATCAGAGTTTGGCAAAGTGATATGATGAGTGTAGAATGGGCAAGAGACATAATGTGAATATTTGAGGACATAAATGAACATATTATGAGGTTTATATAATTAAAATAATTTATAATAAAGAATTTATAAATCTTATACTCCTCAAACTACCCATTTTCCCTTTGCACACAGTCCAACTAGACAAGGTTTCTACTAGGTCTAGTTGGTGAATGAAAGAAGTTGATGAGGTAAAGTGTTTGAAAATAATTGTAATTGTATTATGAGATAAAATGGGATTTAAATATTTATAATACACAAATATAACCATTAGGTACCATTAATAACATCAAAATCCATCAAGGTGCCTAGTAGACCTATTAGGCTTTGGGAAGGCCTAGTGCCAAATAGTGATACATTTTCACTTTTAATCTTTGGTGAACTATAAAAATGTATAAGGAAGATAATTAGGGTGTATATAAACATTATTTAACTCATTAAATTTAGATAAACACATTGATAATCCATTTATATCCCAAAGAGGGTTCAAACTTGAAGAAGGAGCATAATGCAGCTCGAAGGGGTGTGTTCAAATGCTTAGATCTTTTCTAGAGTTTTGCATGGGAAATAAAGGAGTAATGGGAGTAATTAGTGTCCTTGAATATAATATTTTTATAATTTTTTAATATTTTTTATGTTGTATTTTAATGAACTAACCTTAAGACTCAAAACTTCTCAAAACCCTTGCAATGACCTGATGGGGAAAATGAGGTTAGGAAACTGATATAAATGGATAGTTTGGAAATGGAAACTATTTTATCAAAGATAATAATACATAAATATCCTTATAAAACCCATTATACCCACGCACACCCCCCCACTCCCCCCCCCGCCCCCCTGCCCCCCCACCCCCCCTGTGCATGCAAATGATTTATATGGAATTGTACATATATCATGTAAGACATGGTTTTTCTCACCATTTTGTGTGTTTTTCAAGCTAAAAAGGGAGTTATAAAGTGAAAAAAAGTTAGGGTGTAATATTAAGACTTATAATAACTCCCTATGGCCACTTTATTCCAGAAAAAATCTTATAAGTTTTTAAACAATTACCTTATTTTTAGCCAATCAAAACTGGCATAGTGAACACAAGGGTGAGAAGGGTGGAAAACCCAAGTGAACCCATTTTTAAAGAATTCATGATTACTATAAGGCTATGGAGGAACTTTATAGGTGTAATTAAATCCATACCATGAATTTTAATGGAAATTTTAAGAAAATTTTGAGGCCAAGTTTGAGGGGTGACTGAAAATGGAGTTTTTTAGATTGTAGATGGTGATGGCTTCCTTATAGGAGTTTAAAAATGATTAATATCAGAACCAATTCATGAAATTTAATGAATGAAGACCCTAAATATTATCCAAATCATAATACCTATACCTATTTAGTGTTGGTATGTTCAAACATCTCCAAATGATGAAGGAAATTTTTTTAGATAGGATAAGGAATTTTGTGACACTTCTCATAGGTTTCATGAATTGTATGGACAATTGGAACTACTAACATTGTATGGTTAATCACATTAATATTTATAATTTAAATTATAACTCCTTTTATAAAATTAACAAGTTTTCAATTGACCTTTGGAATTATTTTTCCTTGTTTCTCTCTCAAAGGCTATAAATATTGAATCTTTTGGCTCTTTTGAGTAGCCTCCATTGGTTAATGGTGAAAATCTAGAATTTTTTTTACTTGAATGAATATTTAAGAAATAAAAATGTGATTTTTCCTACTCACATGCTTTTCAATTGAGTTTTAGTGTAATCTTGTTAGTCTTGTCTAGTAGAAGAACATCTTTTGTAGCATGTTATCCTTGATTATTCACCAAGCATGTAGAAGAGTGATTGTTACAAGTATTTTTAGTGTTATTTTAAAGTGTAAAAGTTTATTAAAATTGGTGTATGACTATATTATATAAATTTAGCATTCATTTCTCTCCTAAGTATCAAATACCTTCTCGAACCTAGCTTATGAAACATTGATGTGATAATACAACTTAAATTATGAGTTTTGTGTAAAAGAGGTGTTTTTTAACTCTAAGTGGTAAAATTTAAGTCAATGGGAGGAAATATACTATTTTTTCATCACCATTTTTATATTTATTAGTTGTTTTATTAACCCTTTTCATCCAAAGTTTATAGGCAAGAAAGTTTTTTTAAAGATTACATCAAAGGAACTAGGCCTTCTAGAGATTCATCTCAAAAAAATTGTCAACCATAGAAAGAGAGATGTTTCCATTATTAAAATTGGATGAGGAGATATATAATATCCTTAAGGGGTGAAAATCAAAGTGACAACATTAACCATTATTCTTATAGACTAATTTCTTAACTCTCTCTTTCATAGTGCATACATAGCCAGATAATCTATTTTAAATTTCAGATTACAACATATTAAAGTGACTCATAACATTACATAAAGCATGTATAGATCATTTAGGTATTAAAAAAAAATAACATATTCAAGATATTATTTAGATAAGTGCAAATATCCTCCAACTCACCATTCTCACTTACTCATGACTGTCATTTTGCCTAGTGAACCAGTCATGGTGAACATGACTTCCAACATATGTATAAACACTTACATGAAGTTATAATACATGAAACAGGTCTTTTAATATAATTAAAAAATATTAAAACACTTATATATATATATATATATATATATATATATATATATATATATATATATATATATATATATATATATATATATATATATATATATATATATATATATATATATATATATATTCTAATTCCAAATGTGGAAAATATAGACCAATCTTTGAAACATACACCTTCACTATCTCAACTCACTCAAATAGGACATCTTGTGAACATCATTTACACAATTTTAAATGACTTTAAGCTTAAAAAAATGAATTAATATGACATAAAAGTCCCAAAAAACAACACCATGTGCTTTATATACCATAAACCATAGAAAAATACTTTAATAACAGTCTTATAAGAAGCTCACTCAAATCTACTAGTCCACTAAAAAACATAGTCAAATTTGACAAGAAATAAGTTCACTTATATAGACTAACATGAATAAATTAAACTTTGAGGTTTTTCATTAATTAGTCTACTTCATCTTTTCTTTTTATACCATGCCAAAAAACTCAATATTTTCATCTCTACATGCATTTCTTTTCTCACTAGCTTTTTTGGTTTTTCTCATAGTCAAAACCTTTGAATTTAAACTATAATAAATGCACTTGTATGGATATTTAAGACATGACACCACCTATAGGTTATTATTGTCACTTTATAGAACAAATTTTATTTTTTCATAATACCAAAATTCTTTATATATTGGCTTTTGAAAACACTTCTTTATTCACTGGTCTCTTATGCATCACACAATCAGTTTGAATTTAAATCCCAACATCTATATTTTTAAATACCAATGGATATTTATTGAAGCTTAAACTCGATAGTCTTTGGCACATCACAGTCTACTAGATGAACTTTGAGGCTTATATCATAAACTTGAGATCTCTTCAAGACACCAAATTTTCAAGGTACCTACTTGGCACTATGGACAACATCTCCATGAAAACCTTTGACCAAGATTGAATTTATAGGTAAACATAATAAAATCACAAACTTACTTGGTTATTCATATCTCCATGATGTGTAATGATGGTCTAGATTCTCTTAAGCTAGAATGGTACATTTCTTTCTCTCTAAAGGTCAATATGAAATACCAAAACCTCACCAAGACATCTATAGATGTCTCAAAACATCCTCTTGGTTCTCAATGCTTTGTAATCATGACATATATCCTCCAATACATAAAACTGACCTCATACCTCTATTAGGCCATGATTTCTCTCTTTTATCTTTAGGTCTTGACCTCAAATCACATTAGTCTTCAGAACTGATCTTCATACATCTTGTCCCTTATCTCAAAACTTCTCTGACATGCTTAATCAACCTATCTCATGCTCACATACTCACTTTAATCCCTTCATAGGCCTTGAAAACATCTCATGATACCTCGTTAGGTGATGCAATATCTAGAACTAGTTTAGGTTTAGACTATAACTAAAGGTCCTACCCCTTTAAGCTTACCTTAAAACTTTCCTGAATGCTTTTACACCTCACTCTCATGCACAAAAAACCTTCATGCATCATTAAATGGCTCACTTCCCTCTATAATATTTTACTACCAACACAAACTATTGAAATCACCCTTGACATCAATGACAACTTAGCTGAACCTAACATTAACTTGACACCAATTACAACACACTTGCCAACAAGGATTACCACCAATTGAGTATCTATCAAGTTCATGTGGGAGTTGTATTCTTGGAAAAGAACACCAAGAAAGTTTTCAAACATAAGTGTCTTAAAAAGAAAAGGAACCATTAAATATTATTCACATTGATATATGTGGACCTATGTAGACTCCATCATTATGAGCAAGTTTATATTTTCTAACATTCATTGATGATTTTAGTAGGAAAACTTGGATATATTTTCTCAAGAAAAAGTATAAATCCTTTAGATTATTCATGGATTTCAAAGTAATGGTTTAAAAATAGAGTGGTCTATACATTAAGGTACTCAGGTTAGATAGAGGTGGTAAATACACTTCAAATGAGTTTTTATATTCTTGAAGGTATCATGGAATTAAGAATTAGTTTACTATAAGATACATACCACAATAAAATAGTGTTGTAGTGAGGAAGAATATAACAATCATGGATATGTCTAAGAACGTGTTGAAGTCCAAACACTTATCCAATGAGTTGCATGTGTAATTTATATTCTAAACAGTTGTCTTACAAAGAGTGTTAAAGACAAAATTCCACAAGAAGCATGGGGTGTCATAAAGCACAATGTATCTCACTTAAGAAGTTTTGGATGTGTGGCATATGCACATGTGCCAAAATAAATAAGAAGAAAGTTGGATGATAGAGGTGAAAAATGTATCTTTATTGGTTATAATGAGTAATCAAAAGCTTACAAGTTATACAATCCCATTATCAAGAAGGTAATCATCAGTAGAGATGTTGAATTAAAATAAGTGGAATCTTGGGATGGAATTATTAACATAACAATTATAGTTGGAGTAATAATACCTCATGAAGATGAAGAATCAATAGAACAAGGTGTGCAATATGGTCAGACAAGTTCACAAGAAATCTGTACTCTAATAATAAATCTACAAGTAGATAATTTAGGAGAGCTAAGAACACCAAAAAAATTTGTGCTAGGTGAATCATCAGTGCGTATAAGTCCCAATTCACAAGGAAGTAATGAATTAGATCCTAAACTTTTCTCATTAAGATCAAGGTACAAAGATAAAAAAAATAAGAAATTTGAAATAAATTTATGATCAACGATAAGAGAATTTATATTTACATTCAAATTTTGCTTTATTCTGTCATGATCCTGTATTTTTTGAAGAAGCTAAGGAAGATCATTGGATCAGGGTTATGGATGAAGAAATGGACTCTATTGAAAGAAATGAAACATGGGAACTAGTAGATCTACCTAAAGGTAAAGACAACATAGGAGTCAAAAGGGTATATAAGATCAAGTTCAATGTAAAAAGAGAAGTTGACAAGTATATAAAAAGTTTAGTAGAAAAACGTTTTACTCAATAACATGGAATTGATTATAATAATAAATTTGCACCAGTTGCAAGACTTGATATAGTCAAGATGGTCTTAGCCATAACAACATAAAGTAATTAGAAGGTTTACCAAATGGATGCCAAATCAACATTTTAAAATGGTTTTTTAGAAGAAGAAGTATATGTGGAACAACCACCAAGTTATTAAGTGCATGACATGAAGTAAGGTATACAAATTGAAGACAGCTCTTTATGGGCTCAAAAAAGCACCAAGAGCATGGTATAGTCAGATTAACTCATACTTGACAAGCAATTGATTCAACAAAATCAAGTGATGATATAGTTGTTGACATAAGATAACAATAGGCACTATGTGGAGTCTAGGTTGGATGGAGAGCTGGGAGGACAAATTTGTAGAGATAAATTTAGTTACTCATTGTGATCTAAGTTAAATATTTGAGGACTATTTTGAGGCCTATACTGATGCAATGTTGTAAAATGCATCAAATGTACTATTTATTTGAAATGGCAAGATTGCTATCAATTCAGGGAGTGAGGTGATGCTATGTGTAGGACTACGTCAACTAAGATTAGTAGGATTAAAGCCAAGTCATTGATGTGGATGTGGTCAAATTGGTAGGATCCAATGCAAAGTGATGTTGGATAAATGCTTGCAAATGTCATTCATAGTTAAGATGCAATGTAGAGTCTAAGAGGATGATACCAGCACAATGTAGTGTTAATATAAATGTATTCAAGCACATCTATAAAGGTAGACATTATTGTGATAGCTCAATGCAAATGTTGCATGCTTCAATGAAAAATACATGTCATGATCTTTCTACAACAAAAGCAAAATTCTAATGCAATCAATGTGAATTGATGCTAACCAATGATGATGCAAAATGCCCACTGTCTTGAGCTGATATGAACTGTGTTGATTATATAATTTAATTAGAAATGATCAAATGCAATATTTATCAGTAGAATAATGCAATACAAATAGAGAACCACACATTCACAAATACATAGATCTCCATAAAAAAATATTCTAAACCTTTTATTGAAAATTGTTTGCAACACATAAATAAATAATTACTAAACCCCTCCCCCATCCCCCTAGTCCTCCCCACCCCCTAAGAGATAGACACACACACAATTTTTCATTTTGTATGCAAACTATGAACATTATCAAAATTAAAAAATTGTGAAAAGAATGAACACGATGGAAGGAGAGAATAGAGTGTAGATGGATGATGAAGGTCAATTTTTTTTACGTGGTCTATATTATAAGTTTTTGATGGTGTGAAAACAATATGAACATAATAATAATTATCACACATGGTTTGTATTATAATCTTATTCTATGATTTGTTTTTATGCAAAAATAATTGAATGGAGGGAAAACAGAGAGGTCCACATGGAGTCTGCTCTAATAATAAGGTTGAAAATTGATTGAGAATTCTCTAAATAATATTTTTATATGTCAAAAAGACATTATTTAATTGATTAAACTCATTACATATATATAGGTTTAAAGATATCTTAAAAATAAGGATTCCTTACCTATGTCTTATCTACATAAATTTATCACACTTATCACCTAAAAAACTGAGTATACTCCCTAAAATATCTCTAATGCCTATTCTAAAGTGATTATTACTCACCTAATAATCACTTATATTATTGAATCCACTTATTATTCTCTCTCTCTCTCTCTCTCTCTCTCTCTCTCTCTCTCTCTCTCTCTCTCTCACACACACACACACACACACACACACACACACACACAAATTAACTTATATTATAATGTGAAGCACCTTTCTCCTAAGCGTCTATGTGAGGACTAATCCTCATAAGACTGCCATTTTTTTGAAACATTAATGTATATCATGGCCTAGTTTCTTACACTTACTACACCACTCATGGTCAATGCTGGCATTTACTTTCTCTTTACCTTTCTTTTGACTTGGGGAAGGATTTTTCCAAGGTGATGGATTTACCTTATGCTTGGGATTTGCACTCATTTTTTCTTGGCAAGGCCTTTGCCTTTACCAGAGTTGAGTCAAGACATTGCATTATCATCATTAATCACTAATGCCTATTGCATAGTACCTTCATGTCATATTTTCCCTATACAAATTAGATTTTCCTTATTATCTCTAAAGTTACATATATAACTTGTCAAAATTAATTCCACATATGTAGATCCCATATATTCTTGATGTGTCTTGTAGTTTTTTTAAAAAAAAACTAAGGATGAGCCAATTTAGACAAAATGGTTATTACAAGTTTTTCATCGGTCTTGGTTTCACTAGTCTTAATTAGTAGAAGACTCAAGCACTTGATTTGACTAATGAAGTCCTCAATGCAAGGATAGTTGTTTATACTAAGAATAATGAGTTAATTTTATAGTTGGAAATCCCTCAACTTACTATGATTTTCAAACATATCCTCCAAGGTAGTCCAATATTTATAAGGTTCTGTGATGCCCTAAAAAATAAAACTTCAATTCAAATGATAATGACTGACCAAGAATGCCTCTGATTCCATCATAATGGGTTTTCCATTTTATTCTATTTGAAAATATCTAAAAGTGTAGCTTCATCATTCATTGGAATGAGGTGGATACCTTTGATAATAATCACATTAGTAATATATCATTTTTAGATGAAATAGTTGGAACTTCATAGGGTAATCTTTTTCTTTATCATTGATAGTAAAAAAAATTTAGTAAAAATATCCAAAATATTTTTGCATGGATATATTTTTAAAATTATTCTAAATATCCACATTAAATGATTGTCTCAATGAGAAACTCACAATGATGAAATTGGCATATGGAAAAAAGAATTCCCCAAATAGTGTTTTTGGGATTGCAGATGAAAAAACAAATTTATATGTAACTTTTTAAAAAAATGAAATACTAGATGGAATGATTGTAAAAAAATGTATATATTATTTTTGTTCACATGGAACTGGTCTGCAACCTTTGCACATGGATCCTTTTTTTTTTATGTTTTGAGAAACCCTTTCTACGCAATAAAATAAAATAAAATAAAATAAAATAAAAAATAAAAAAATAAATAAAAAATGCCCTTTACCTTTTTGTTGTGAAACATTAAATACGGAAACTGGTACTCAATCTGGATATGAAATTATACAATTGAAGCTGGACAAAGAATATTACAACAGTACAGATTTACCAAATGTAAGAAAAATTGTGTTATGAGATACTACGTTGAGGTGTATTTGATATCTAGGCTCTCTAATATATAAATTCATAATTGTAAATAAATAACAAGCCTAAAGGGCACTAACTACAAAGGTTTCCACTGGATTTAAACTGTGATATCTTGTCACTAAGGCGATGCACTTGTTCAACTTGGAGCTCTACCCATTGTCTCTTGTCCTGCATTTAAACAAATGAAGATATCATGGGGTACTCAAACAAGTCGTCTTCTTGCGCAACCTCTACTATTAGTTATGTCGTTTCTATCCTAATATAGTGGAAAGATATCTAAAATAGAGATCATGGATGATGAATCTACCTTTACTGCTATTAATCTATATTATCAACCTCAAAGGATTATTAGTGTGTGTGGAGGGGAACCAAGGCTGCTTGCCTACATTGTTGATTTGAGGATTACTTGAGTGAGCATGTTAAATATGAATGTCATGGAGAAGCATCTCCACACTTTTCCCATGCTCATATTCCTAGAATTCTTCTTCGTTCAAGGTCTCAATCAAACAAGGTAGTGGGATCACCAAAAATAAAATATGTTGGCCTTCGGAAAAGCTCTGACCCAGCTTCAGTTGTTCTTGATTTCACTCTTTGTGGAGCTAGTGTGGGAATGTGGGATTTATATACAATTTATGACACTTTTCAGTTGAAAATGTGGGGTTCATTTGAATCACAAAGTTTTTAACAAAATTAAAAAAAGTGGATTGGTATGCGTGGTTTAAGTGTAGTTAGTTATGTTGGTGGAATTTCATCCAGTGAAGGAAAATGAAAGGAAAGATTGGATGATTTTGGTGAAGGTATGACTAGCACCTGTAAGAGGAATGCCTCAGATGATAATTCTAGATTTGAGTCTCACAATATCATGGGGACCTCTTCTAGCAAAACAAAATACTAGTTTGCTGCTTCATTTTACCTCTATTACTCCATCGTTTAAAGATGGATATCCTTCGAGCAGTGAAGTTGAAGAGATGCTTATATCCATTGAATCACACAAGCCTCGAGACGAAATGAAAATACTAGGAAATATGACAACTCTATGAACAACATAAGAGAGATTACATAAAAGCACAATACTGTCAGGTTGTGGGATCTTACTACAGGAAAACCAATCCATTATTTCAAGGCCATGAAGGTTATATTCAATGCATGGTATTCAATCCTTATGAGTTTATTCTTGCCATAGATTCAGTATACACGACTGTGAAATTCTGGGATCAATTGAAGTTGTGTTAGCTAGACCAGATACATCAGGAGTATGCTCGATGATATTTTTGAGTGGATTAATTGAAGTTGATGTTTATATTTTGTACTCTAGCTATAGCAATGCCTCTCACATCAGGAATAATGTATTTTATGATTCAATTCATGATTTGGATGTCATAGAACTTGAACCAGTTGCATCGGGGATTTTATTTTGCCACAGTGTTACAAAATGCAGACATTTTAGCAGTCTCAAAACAATCTCATTCAAATCTATTAGAGGATTTACAGAAATAAAAAGGTTATAAAAAAAAGCTTAAATGGAGTATGAGTAACATGGAATACAAGCTCTAGCATGATCTAAAAACTCTCAGGAGGTTAATCGTGTCTCGCAAATTCTTCATGAAAGGGAGATACTACTGAAATTGATGATAATGATGATTGAAGATGTAATATTTATGATGCTTCTAAAGTGGTGTCAGAGTTTCAGAATGGAAGTGAAAGCTTACAAAATAGAACCAAATGTAACATAATAGGTTGTTCTCCTCCCAATGTCGGGATTGCAATATAAGTTATTTTTTTATCATATTTGTTTGTTGAAGACGTTGAATCCAACATGCTTTACTCCGGAAAAAATATATCGTTTCTCTTTTCATTTTTATTTATTAGATTTGAATAGCGGGTTTTATACTATGTTTAGGTAGAATGTTTAAATAAATATTGATGTTATTGTGCAAACTAATTTTTTATTCACATTAATTTGAAATTTATTCTATTTATTTAAAATATATGTTTTTTTTCAATTATATAAATGAGTTTTTAATAGGGTTTTTTATGTTTATTTTATTAAACTTTTACTTTTTTTAAATTATTTTTTCTATATTTATTTCATTTTCTTTTTTTTATTCTTTCATTTTTATATTTTTATTTCTTTATTTATATTTTTCTATTTAAAGTATTTAAAAAATTAAATATACTTATATCGTATAAAGGAGATTTCCTTCTCAAAGGTAGAGAAAAATCACCTTTTCAATCGTGATTTATCTGATGTTTCAAGACTTTATCATTGTCTATTAGAGAAATTGATGAAGAAATTACATTGATAAAAAACCTTGCCAATAAATAAAAAAGACTTAATTTTTTTTAGTGCATTATCCTTTTTTAAGGCTAACCTACATTATTTGTGTCATTTGGATGGAAATATGAGGTACAATGGATCAAAAATAATGAAAGAGGCTGAGACAACCATAGTCAACTCTTGCAACACACTTGGCTCTAGTAAACCACTATGATGTACGGAACTAAGAGACAATTCAAACATGTTTAGTGGAAGAGGTAGATGCTCTACCATTGGTTTATATAGCCACACTGAGAGTTGTAGGCTTGTGTAGACTATCACACATAGTTTGAAGGTGCCACAACAAAAAGTTTTTGAACATACTAGTTATTGACATGTGTCTCGGCACACGCCAATATTCTAAGGAGGTATTTAAACTTGCCTCTTTTGAAATAAGACTCATAAGAGTCTCTCCAAGATTTATATAGGCATACTGATCTTCACCCAGTGGCTCGTTATGACCATTCCATTTCAAGGGGTCTACTGGTATACACTGTAAACTTAATTTCAACGGGTTTTGGGTACTTGAATAATGTAAAAGGTAATGTGGGTTTAACATTTTGTTTGATTAGGTTGGGTGTCGGTACTGAAAATAGAGTAAAAAACATTCATTTAAGTGTTGCCCAATTACAAATCATCATTATCAGGGTTTTATTTAGTGTGTTTATGAATGATATGGGTGTTTGTTCATTCCATTATTGTTCATTCAATAGTGAATTAATAGATAATGGAAAATACATACATAGTAATCAATTTAAACATTAATTTATATTGCATTCATTCAAACCTTGTATTAATAATATTATTAAAAAATGATAAAAAGGAGGGTAAAGGGAAAGAGAATAAAAAACTTCAATAATTGTGACAAATTTAGGTTCATGATCATATGAGCTCCACAAGCTAGCCCATGATCTAACCAGCATAAGAAAAATCAAATGTAGGGCCAATGCAAGTTTCTAGGAAGAGAACAAAAACAAATAAAAACCACCACCACCGTATACACACATAAATGGAAGCAAATAATCCTAAGTCTTGTATTAATCATGAATATATCATTTGATACTAAAATACGAAGTCTATTACAATCATTCCCTCAATATTTTTTCCAACATAATGGTAGAATAAGAGTTCAGGGAGAGAAAATAAATAAAAATGTAGAAAATTAAAAGAGGTTAGCTCCAAATCTCATGTGGAGAAGAAAAACTAACCTTTTGGCAATAAAAATGAAGTAACATATAGTAAATCAATCTTCCATGGGAGATAATTTCCCTCCAAAATGATTATGAATCACTATTAATGCGCCTAACTACCTGCATCTCCTTCTTCTTCCTCTAATCTCATTGCTTTCACTATTCACAAGCCCATACAAGAAAAAATATGAAGTTAAAATAAACAAGTAAAAGAAATGAATAGTAAAAAGCACACTAAAACATGAAAAGGTTTTAAACAATGTATAACCAAGTAAAATTGAAGGTACCATCATGTCAATAATAGAGTCACTTCTATGATAAATCAAATGGTTTGAGTGTTAGATACACGAGTAAGAAGTTATGGTCAAAAACTAAAAACAATCCCAAATTAACCCAATAGACCTAATTAGGATTATGGGCTTGACTAACCAAGTTAATGTTGTTTTTAAAAAAAATATAAATCATAGTGCTAATAAGGATTTAAAAGACTGAATAGCATTAGGGGTATTTTAAGCACATTTATAAACTTGGTCGTGACTTAGTTTTCTCGATTACAACTAGGCAAATTTGGTAGGAGATTAAAATTTCAAATAGAAGGGGGCTAACACGTAATTGAGTCTTAGACCCCCAATTTGCACTGTTAGGCCTTAGAAGGAAGTTTACTAGTATATTTAGGATTTGAACCCTAATTATCAAAGAGACTAAGGGGCCCCAATTCTCATAAACCTAGTCGAGGCTTGGGCACAAATTAACATAGCAAAACCTATAAAGGATGGTCCCGAACCTAATCAGGGAAACATCCCCTGATTAACACTATGTTCACTATCATGAAAACCCCAATAGAAAGCTTAGACCAAAATAGGATTCAAAACCCTAAAACACACTATGCTCCCCTCTTGACCTAGTCATAGATTTTACTCTAATTACTATTGAGATCATCCCCTCCAAAATTCCAATGATCTAGTCAAGATTTGAATCTTGACTACAATTGTGTACCCCTCGACCAATCACTGCTAGACATATTCAAAGAATAAACTCTAATTAACAAAAAAAATTGACTTGACTTCCCTCTTAGACCTAATCAGGGTTTTGAACCTTGATTATAACTAGGGACCCCAGACGCTTGACTTTAGAGACCTATTCAAACAAAAAAATTGATTAAAAATATATTAATACTAAAATGACCCTGAGACCTAATTGATCTTTAAAGATTGATTAAGTTTGGGATACTTAGATATTTTTGAACAAGACCTAATCTCATAAAAAAATAGATTAGGTAAAAGAATCGACCAAGGAACCTCTTGTAGATCTAATCAGTAGCTGAAAGCCTGATTAGGACTAGGGACTTAGAAAAATTTCACTCACACTCAACCAGACCTATTCATTAAATTTAGGTAATTTTTTCACTTGATTTAGTGAGATTCTACAAGTATGAAATGAAGTTCAAGAAGTCATTTTAGGGAGAAGTGCAAAACATGAAACTTATGTATATGAGCCTGATAAATAGGGTGAGGTAATTATCATAGGACCATGGGGCTCAAAAATCAATGTGGCCCCTAGATTAGACTGAGAGGCTTGAGCAATTCAGATACAAACTACTCTAGAGACCCTACAAGTGGGATAAGTGCCTCAAAAACATGTTTCTGATTAAAAAGTAAAACATCAAACTTATCCACACAAGTGGGGTCAATAGGATGGGATAGGTGCTAAAGGCTAAATGAGCATATAAATCAAAATGACCCCATGAAGCAATCATAGGGAGTTGAGAAAGCAAGCATGTAAGATTTCCACATGCATATAAGTTCAATAAGACTCTGTTTTGGGGCCAAGTGATATATATGAAACTTTCTTGTATGTATGTGGTCTTTACAATAGTGATGGTTTCAATCCTAGTTTGGCAAACAAATAGAGACATACCACCAAAACAACTTAAGAGTGATGAGACCAATGAGATATGAGTGAAAGTGGGAGTAGAACAAATAAAAAAAAGAGGCTCTTTGATTCTTGGAAGAATTACGGTGTGTTGTACAAACAACAATAAAAGGTGACTCTAGTAGAAAATACTCCTGAGTATTTTGAAAAAATAGAAATGTGTCTATGAACTAAGAATATCTAGCTAAGACTACACATAAAACATGAATAGATTTGAGAGAGGAGAAGACAGGAGCGATCAAAAGACCAAATTAGACATTCTCATTGACCTAGTGTGTGTGAGTTAAATTACCACTTTTTATAATCTATAGGGACTAACTACTATGGATCCAATCATAAGACTAGTGAATCCTACCTTGAGAATGCTTGCCTAGACATTGCTCCATTACCATCTGGGTGTCCATAGGCTCAATGGAGTTGTCTCTAATTCCATTCAAGGCCCTATCAGTCAGGCATATATAAACCCACTAAAGATTACCTAAATCACTCATAATTGAGTTTTTTAGATTTTGAGTTTTCTTTTATTTTCTTGTCTTGATTTATCTTTTCTCTTTCTTTTATTAGTATCTAAATTCTAGATTGGGGACCATTATGAAAAATGAAAGGAAAATTTATATATATATATATATATATATATATTCACCCTAGATCTTCACCACAACAGGTTCATCTATGCAAACCTAGAAACCATTAAGTTGTGATTTTTGTGTTTAATTTTTAGAAAATGTCTTCATTAATCAAGTAATTATACCCAAACATAACCCAACATGAAAAATTTTATAATGCACATGATAACTGGGCCTTTGAAACCTATTTATAAATAGAATCTATGGTTAAATACTATTCAGAGTACTTACACACTAAAATGTCATTGGATCTACCTATGTATATGCCTTCAATTCTTTGTTATTTTGACCAACAAGGGAATCTATAGGTTAAAATAGATGGGTCAGCTAAAAAGAGACAAACAACAAGGTTGGTCTGAAAATAAAAAGTGAGAAATGTAGGAAAAGTAAACTAAACTAACAAAAAGTAGGAAAAAAAGAAAAAAACAAAGCAAGAAAGGGAAAGAGAAGGTATTTATAGGAACTTTACAAGATCATTCAATCCTATAAATAGTGTTTTATGAACTACCCATTGACAGGCAATGGGATGTCCTCACTAGTTAAAACCTTAGGTGGAATGCATTCTTTCCCAGGATTTTAGAGATTTGGTATGGACCCAACCATAAGGAATCAAAATTTCCATTCTATCCTATCCCAAAGTAGGGCTAGATTACAAATTTATAATTCTTTATATTTTTATCACTTGTCAAACTACATTTGATGATCTCCTAGTGCTTGCTAAAATGTAGCAAGGTAATATCACATTTTTCTTCGATTTGAATCAGATTAAGGATGTGAGCTTCTATCTTATCATCCATTTCTAGGTAATCTCTCATAAACTATAATGTGGGACTTCTCAGTTTGAATAGAAAGACTAGGTCTTGGTTGTAAACAAGATGATATGGTGAGGTTTTTAAGGCTGACTTAATTCTAGTCTTATCAAACCATGCAAATTTCAAAACATTATGCCAATCCCTAGGGTTCTTTGCTAAGATATTAATTACATCCAATAAATTATTATTAGTAGATTCAAATACCTCATTATCTTGCAGATAATGATTGAAGGGAATTTTAAGATTGTCTATATTTTTTAGGCTCATTTAGTGAATTGAAGAGGAGAAATCAAGACCATTATCACATACCATAGTAGCAGGCATCCAAAACCTAGTGATGATATGTTATTCTAAAAAATTGATTACCACATCAGTTATATAATTATTGCATGCTTGAGCTTCATTATAATAGGTATAATAATTAGCTATTTTAAGAGTGAACTTGTATCCTATGTGAGAATTAGCATTAACGGCATCCATGAAGTCCAATCCCCACTTTACAAATGGTCAAACCTCAATAACCGAATACAATGTCATGGCAGGGGTACATTCTCTTTGTGTGGTAATTTGGAAAGTATGACAACTCTAAATATGATCACAAGCATATTTAAAAATGTGTGGATAGTAATAACCTACTTTGAATATCTAATGAGATATATCACTCCCTGAACCATGTCTAGTTCCATATTTCATTTGGAAATCATTAAGTTGATCTAAAACTCAGAGGTTTTGGTTAATAAATATTTCAATAGCATAGATAAACACAATAATAATGACTATTTTTAGAAACTTACTATTTTTAGACTGCACTACTAAAATTGAAATTTGGGTCACTTCCATTGGGTTTTCAAGGGTCAAAATTCATCAAGAAAAGTTCCATACCATCTCAAGACATTCCCCTCATTCTTATCTTTCCAATGGTTCAAACGGTGAGTCAATTGGAGCTACGGTGCAAAATTTATGGCCCTCAAAAGTTCCATCATCAATTGGGGTGGAACTGTCACCTAAATTGTCGCCTAAATTGTTGCCCGGATCATTCCTCCCTCCTTAAAAAGAAATGGTCCCCATTGCGTCAATGTTCCCCATCAAGTGTGGTAGTTGTTTCTTGATTTGATTCTCTATGAGCCACTCACCTTGGTGGCTAAGCTGGCCCCTTTTGACCACTCGATAAAGCGGAATAAAGCATCCTCTTGTTGTCTTCATCTAGGTATCCACAATATGATCCTCTTCCACTGGAGAAAAAATTTGTGGATCAAGCTTATCAATGTCTATTTGTTCTGCTATAGCTAAAGTGT
The DNA here is from genome assembly GCA_037957365.1 of Torreya grandis. Taxonomy (NCBI): domain Eukaryota; kingdom Viridiplantae; phylum Streptophyta; class Pinopsida; order Cupressales; family Taxaceae; genus Torreya; species Torreya grandis. The sequence continues at coordinate 788,217 of JARHVA010004883.1, read as the reverse complement.
CCATAGAGGTGGGTGATATGGTTTGATGAGCTCCACATTGAATATTAGATGCAGACCAAGGTAGGCTGGTAGGTTCAACTCAAAAGCATTTTCTCCAACTCTTCTGGTGATGGTGTAGGGACCATATTGCAGAGGCCAAATATTTTTGTATGGGCATACAAGTCATTCCTTTTGAATCCACAACCAAACCTTGTCACCCATAGTAAAATGGTGTGTAATCCTATGTTTGTCATGGCATTGCTTATACTTCTGATTCATCTTCTCCAAGATGTCATGAACTTGTTACTAGATGTGTTGCATTTGTTCAATAAACTTTGTTGCTTTTGCTACCTTATATCTTCCATGAGGTGTGTATTCCATGGTGGAAAATGGAATAGCTATATCAATTGGTGCCATGGGTTAGAACCCAAAACATACTTGGAATGGACTGTGCTTGGTTGAGTTGTGCAGTGCCCGATTATATTCATGTTGTATGAAAAGAAGTCCCTCATCCCATGTGCATGGATGTTTGGAGTGATACATCCAAATCATGTGAATAATAAAGCAGTTTACCACCTCTGTCTAACCATCATTATTTGGATGGAAGGCTGTGGACTTCATCAACTTAGTATCCATCATCTTCCATAGAGTGGACCAGAAGATGCTTAGGAACCTACTATCTCGATCTGAGACAATGGACTTGGGGAGACAAAAATGGAGCCATACATGATTAAAATATAGTTGAGCAGTTTCCTCAGTAGATATATTTTTCTTACAAATAATTATGATAGCCATTTTTGAAAAATGATCAACTACCACAAAAATACAGTCCTTACCATGTTTTGAACTGGGAAAACTTGAGAGAAAATCCATTGAGATAGATTCCCAAGGCCTAGTTGGTTCTGGAAATGGTGTGTACAATCCTTGCTTCTTATTTGTTGGCTTGGATATCGCACATGGGGTGCAATATTTGAGATATATTTCCACATCCTTTCACATATGGGGCTAGTAGAAGTGTTGCTGAAGAACTACCAATGTCTTTTCGATACCAAAATGTCCAGCTATCCTACTAAATTGTGCTTCCCATATCATCTTTTATTAATCTATAACTAGAACATAGATGTGCCCCATATGACAAAGGACATTATCTTAAAAATAGAAATTAGAAACATTTTTACCTTTTTTAAATGCTTTATATGTATCAACAAAGGTAGGATCTACTTCATACAGAGCACCCCAAGTGGCAGTCTCATATCTGCATAGCTCAAGAACTGTTGTGAGTGTAATAATTGGTGGGTGGCTCAGACAATATGTAGTTGTGTTTGAGTTACCCTTTTTTTTTTGATTATCAGGTGGAATTGCTGAAGATATGTGTCACACTTTTGGTGCCTCTCATTTCATAGTTTGCTTTGTGTCTAGATGAATTCCAATGGTCTGTGGTCAGTGTGGAAGACTGTCTCTTTCCCCAAGATGTAGTGTTTCCATTATTTGTAGGATTACATAATGGCATAAAAATCCTTATCATATGTTGGATATTTATTGATTGTATCAGTGAAAGTTTCACTATGATATGCAACAAGATGGCCATGTTGCATGATGACTGCTCCCATGACATATTCAGATGCATCTGTCATCAACTCAAAAGGTTGATGCAAATCTGACAAGGCAAGAATAAGGGTTGAGCAGAGTCTATTCTTCAAATTCTCAAATGGCCTTTGTTTTATTTCACCCCACTAAAATGTAGCTTTAGCTCCTCCTTTAGTCACTTGGGTTAGTGACCAAGCAACATGTGAAAATCCAAGAACAAACCTGTGGTAGAAATTTGCAAGACCCAAAAAGCTGTGAAGCTCTATGAGGGTCCTTGGTGTGGGCCATTATCGAATAACCCAAATCTTTTTTGGATCAACATGGACCCCTTCCTCATTAAAAATGTACCTAAGGTACTGACATGTTGTCATCTTGAATGTGCATTTATCAAGATTTGCATACAACTTGTGCTCCCAAAGAGTTTGAAGCACCTTACGAACATGTTGCAAATGTTCTTCCCATTTTCTACTATAGATGAGTATGTCATCTAAGTAGACAACAATGAATGAGTTGGTGAAGGGTCGTAGGATGTCATCCATCATCCTCATGAAGGTTGCAGGTGTGTTAGTTAAGCCAAAAGCCATAACCAACCATTCAAAGATCACCTCCTTAGATTTGAATGCATTCTTCTAGACATTAGTGGGATCGATGGGAACTTGGTTATAGCCATATTTGAGATCAATTTTGGTGAATAACTTTGCACCATGGAGCTGGTCTAGCAGGTCATCAATCCTAGGGAGAGGGTAGCGATTATTCATAGAGATTTTATTCAGGGCTCAGTAGTCAATGCAAAGCCTCCATGTTCCATATTTATTCAGTGCCAAGATAATTGGGCTACCACAAGGTGAAGAGCTTGGCATAATGTGACCCTTTTGGATCAATTCTTAAATCTATCTTTTTATCTCATCATTCTCCAAAACTAATCTGTGATACACAGGACTGTTAGGTAAAGGTGATCCTAGGATCAAATCGATAGAATGTTTTACCTGGCAATGCAGTGGGAATCCTATGGGTGACTTGAATAAGTCATCATATTCTCCTATGATTCATCTTATCTAATTTTGTTGTTGTGTTGATTGTGTAGTCAGGACTGCAACATAGGCCTTCTTGGATTTCTGTGGTTTGACCACCATGAGAACAAATTGCTTTGTCTTCTCCACCAATCTCTTGCATTGCTTAGCACTGATCATGGAGACAGATGTGGAAGGTGGTACCTCTGGTACCCTATAACACCATGTTACAAGATTGAGGGTGATCCTTCGAGTTCATGATTCATAGATGCCATGTTGCTCATACATGAATGACTGACCAAGGAGTACATCACAAACATCTAGATTGACCACATCACACAAGACTGCATCTTGGAATGGTTTTATAGCATATGAAAGAAGACACTGATGGGTGACACAGAGGTCTCTCCCTGGGCTCAACCATCCAATACTATAGGGCTTTGGATGAGCCTTCATGGATAGATTTATAATTTTCACAACTTTAGCAAAAATTAAATTCTTTTGACTCCCACTATCAAGAATGACATGCAAAGGCTTACCTTTTACCCATAATTTGGAGTGGAACAATCTTTTCTTGTCATCTGGTCTTTCCTCATGGGTCTGTGATGAAGTGATGATGGTGTCAGGCTCAACATCTATAATTTCTTCTTCATCCTCTTCGACTGTGGGTTGTGTATGAGGTAGAGTAGTAGATGTCGATTATTGTGACTCAGAAATCAGTGACTTGATGGCTTGACATTCTTCTTTGGAGTAAGTTCCAATTTTGTGGTAATCACACCATTTTCCAGCCTTTCCCTTTTGGGATTTCTTATCATGAAACTCCTTCTGCTTCCAATTTTGGCCTCGTGTTTGACCTTCCTTGTCACTTTTCCATTTTGAGGGTTGACTCTTCGTATTCTTTCTGCCATGCTTCTGTTCAATCTTCACTACAAATTTGTATGCCTCACCAAGGGTTTCCAAATTGAAGAGTTTGATTTCCCCCTGTATGTACCATTATAGTCCACCATGATATTTGAGAGTCTTATGTTTTTCACTTTCTTGAATGCCCAATCTTGCAGACAAAGAATGAAAAGTGTCTGTGTAATCTTAAACAGATTGGTCCTTACCTTGGCAAAGTTGTTGCCACTATATGTATAGATCATCATATGCTCTGATGGGATAGTATTATTCTTTCACCACTTCCACAAAATCATCCTAGGTAGGTTTGACCTCAAGGCCAATGTCATCTATAGTGAACCTCTTTTTGTACACTTCCCACCAATTTTTCACGAGCAATGATGATTTCAAAAGAGCAAAAGTAATCGTTTCTCCTTCGGTGAACTTATTTACCAATTTTCTACTACATCATCATTGATTTTGCCTTCAAATGTAGGAATATCAAAATTTACCTGAACCTTGAAGGGTGTTGGGGCACTAAAAGGATGTTCCCTAGATGAGGAGCTAGGAAGTGTAGCTGCAGAGCCACGATTTCCCATCGAAAGTGTTTGAAGAATTTGGGAAAATTATTGTAGCATCTACACTTGTTTCCATTGGAGGGATTCATTCACCATTTCCTTGAAATGATCAGATGTCTTGGTGTCATCTGCCATTTGAAGTCATTTGGAGTGAATAGGTGGAAAATTTGGAAGCTATGTTGTTTCCCACCCAAGCTTCTTGTAGCCTGACCTCGTCCTCAAGATCATACACTCTCAAGACAAACCGCTCTGATACCAATAATCTAAAACTCAGAATTTATGGTTGATAAATATTTAAATAGCATAGAAATAACATAGTAACAATGAATTCTCTGAGAAGAGATGTAGTATTACTCAAGATCGCAATACAAATATATGCTTATCTCTAGGAAGAGATGTCTGTCTTCACATTTCAGGTTACCTATTAATTTATACACATTTTGAAAGCATGGGGAGGATGTGTAAGGTCAAAAATCTTGAGGTAGATAAAGTGGTTCAACTTCCAAGATTTAAAACAATACAAAATTCAAGGAATTACTATTTTTAGAAACTTACTTTTTTTAGACTGCACTACTAAAATTGAAATTTAGGGCACTTCCATTGGGTTTTTAGGGGTCAAAATTCATTGATCAGATATCAATTACATCTCAAAATGTTCCCCTTATTCTTATCTTTCCAACAGTTCAAACGTAGATTTAATTGGATCTACGGTGCAAAAGTTATGGCTCCTGGAAGTTTCGTCATCAATTGGGGTGGAACTGTCACCCGAATTGTCACCTAAACCTCAATAACCGAATACAATGTCATGGTAGGGGTACATTATCTTTTTGTGGTAAATTTTCAAATATGACAAATCTAAATATGATCACAAGAATATTTAAAAATGTGTCGATAGTAATAACCTACATTGAATATCTAATGAGATATATCACTCCCTGAACCACGTCTAGTTCCATATTTCCTTTGGAAATCATTAAGTACTCTAGATTCTTGTTTATTCAGGCATCTAAGATATACACCTTCATGATTTATCCTATATAACACACTTTATTTGTTCATGAAGTTGATATTTTTTATGTGTAAGGATCTTCTTTGATTGGAATTCAATTGACTTGAATACTCATTGTTGAGAAAATAGTAGACCACATCCTAGTACCAATCATCATTTGTGATATCTTACACTATATACTATTGGAAAATGATTTGTGGGTCCACTTTAGCCATGGATTTATTGATTCCTTGTTCTGATACAATATTCATTGGTTGGAGTTCTAGTCAAACTCTTTGAGAATGGTCATCCACTTGCCTCTTCATTCACCCAACTCAGTATGCATCAACATAGCCTTCACTACTAGATCAAACACAATTGCAAATACCTTACTACAAATAATTTAATGTCTAAAATTTTTAACTAATTTTATCAAGGAAAAATCCTTTTTGTAAATATTTGAATACATCATTTTAGCATTATAGAGTGGAGAAATCATGAATGAGATATCTCTCATCTTTCAATTTTTTTTTTGGGTTAAAATAGTAACACTTAATTGTTTTCAGGTGCATGAGTAAATGTAGAAGGGATGTGTATACTAGGGATTGATTATCACCCATGGATTTATAATTAATTTCTTGATCTGATTAAAATCCACTTATGCTTTAGCCATCCATTTAATATTTTCATCCTTCTTAAACATGTTGTTTAGTGGCCATACTATCTTTGTAAATCTTGGGATGAACTTCTTGATGAAGTTAATCTTGATAAAGAATGACTTCCAATATTTTATGCTACTAGGCAATATAATTTTTAGGATTGCCTCTACTCTCTCTATGTCTATTTAAATGTCTCATTCTAAGATCATGTGGCCCAATAACTTACCCTCTATGACCCCAAATATGCACTTATTTAGGTTTTAAGAATGTTCCATTATCTCTACACCTCTATAATACTACTCTCAAATATTTCACATGGTCTTTCATATTCTTGGAAAAAAAATTAGATCATCCATGTATATGATAATGCACTTGATGATAAGATCCTTAAATGCAATATCCATGGCATGTTGGAAAGTAACACCCATATTGATTAGGATAAATGGCATCCTTTTGTATGTGAATGTGATCCCCTTTGTTTTGAACATTATCTTGATCCAGTGTTCATAATTGACCACTACTTGATTATACCCTGAATACCCATCTTGGAATGACATAATTTTAGAGTTGTTCAATACATGTAGAACTTCATCCAGTGAAGGCAATGGGTAATTATCTTTATTTGAGGATTTGTTCAAGTTGATAAAGTCCACATAAATCCTTATCTATTTGTTTGTATTTTTGACTAACACCAAATTGGACACCCACATGGAGTGCCTAACAGAGAATTTTATGCTTTCTTGGATAAGCTTATACACTTGAATATCAATGGTTATAGTAATATATTCATTGGTTTTTGCCTCTGTCATAATGGTTTGACTCTTGGCTTAAGAGTGATGGTATGCATGATAATAGAAATGTTGAACACTTTTAAGTCCTCATAGCTCCACTCTATAACATACTTGATGTACTTCAAGGATTGAACAAACTCTTATTTTTTATTTTGTGTACACACTATGCCTAAAAACACATTATTTAATTCATTGGCATTGCCTAAATTATAATACTAGTGTAACATACCTTTGGAAAGGAATAATTTTTTGTCACATCTTCATTTATCTCTAAGTTAATTAACTTGTTTGATCTATGTATTATTATTGTTTATTATTTGATTAGGTAATGATTGATTAAGATCTATGTCATATGCTAATTATATAACAATTATGTGATGCTTAATTTACATGATTAGTTTGCTATGAGTTAGTAATACTTTTACATTTTATATATTATGATCATTTTTGTTAATTATAAAACATTATTTTATGGATATAATGATGTTTCAAGCTAACTACCTTCATTATTATGAGGTGGATGTAGGAAATATTCTTCCTTCAAAGTGTGATAGAGAGGAGAGCATCATCAGAGAGGGTGGCTTAGATGGAGACATTGGGGGATGCTCAAGAATCAATCTAGAAACTCTTGCACACACCACATAGTATTTCATGTTGTATGATTAATTGTTTTATATAGATAGAATAGCATATTTTGTGTTACATTTCCTTATGATTTCTAGTATGATCTCAATTGTTGTTGATGATCATGTTGATTTGTTTAAGTGGTTTCACTAATTTTGTGATCACGTGTATCTTATATTATATGATGTAATTGTTTGGTTGAGTGAGTTAATTAATTTATGTTTAATTAATTTACTACCTTATGAGGTATGGCCATATGGTATAACAATATGACATTATGATGGATTCCATTGTTGTTATTTGATCTATAATATTTAGGTAATAATCAAAGATTATTATTATATGATATGAATATCCTCATGTCAAAATATATTAATTTCATTGTTTAAAATATCTTTGGGTTTGATTAAAATTTTAACCAAAATATTGGTATTCATAATATATATTAGATAATGAATTTATTGATTTTGCTGTTAAATGATTTATGGAAATCATTGTGGTTACAAAAGTGTTGATGTGGATGGATTGGTAACATTAAACAATAGTCTTGTAATACCTAATTATATTACCATGCTATATAGTCATCATTATATTTAAGCTATATTCATTACATGGGAGGATAATGGAAATTATCTAGTCGATATTCGACTTGGCATGAAATGAATGTAGGTTATGTGACTGTTGTTTATCTAGTTTGGCTGGGCAATTTTGTGAAGTCGATAAGAATTATGTTAAGTTAATATCAAGAACATTTTATAAAGATTATAAAATGATTATTTTGGAAGTATCAAGATGATTAGGGTTTCTAAATACCTATTAACTTTGAGTTAACCATCATTTTACAAAAATCATGAAAAAATGCTATGTATTTCATGGTGGAAGATTATATAGTTCGGTTGAGCTATTTTTGCATGAATTATGTTTAGCCAATTTAATTAGATACTAATGGAGGAGAAGGTGGTGGTGATTAAGTTAATGGAAAAGGATAAAAATAAAGGAGAAGGTGGGCTATGGGCATGAACGACATGACACATTACATATAGTGGATAGCAAACAATAACGAAGAAGGAAAAAATTCAAGGAAAGAAGGAGCTTTTTTAGGCTTTCTTGCATAATTATCATGTA